>CM064876.1:31775524-32375524 GCA_032719365.1 Prinsepia uniflora | reverse complement strand
ATCACTCCCCTCCTCCTACGATCCTGACGTACTCTGATAGCCCTGACGAGGGCTAGAGATGGAATTTTCCCTGGTCTGACACTTCGTGTCAGACGAGATCAAGCGGGTCCCACGTTAATCCCAGGGGATTTGGGACCGGTCCTGACAGTTAACACTTGCGTTCCAACACTTCAGCTTAAATGATTTCTCTTATTTATTTGGAGGGTGTTTGGAAAATCACATGTCGATTGTTCACACCAGTTATTCAAATGAAAAAAATGAAAATGCAATAGCCAACATACACATTTAAAGGAACTATGGATGCAAGTCTTCAAAACCCATTGTTTTTCTAAACTCTTCCCACTCTTCTGCTAAAAGTAGGGAAGTATCGTTAAACAATGAATCAGCAGTCTCAGGGGCAGCCTCCTTCCTGGTCCCGGTCTCGGGCTCTAGGTCAGGTATCGGAACAGGCTCAAACTCTTGCTCCAGCTCTGGTTCCCGCTCTTTGGTGGTGACCCTGCTATAGCTTCCCAAGTCCAACTTTTGTGCCTCAGATTCTGGATCTCCACCTTCAAAAGTCTGATTGTTTCATCTGAGTCCTACAATGAACTGAACCGGTTTTCTGGTTCTGGATCGGTCTGAACCGGCGTGACCGGTTCCACAATTTTCCTCCCATGTTTCGGTCCGATTCAAGCCCTAATTAATCCTATAATCTTCCTTACATCCATATGAATCTAAATATATAAATTAGAACATTAAAAACCTACATAAACTCATGGTTCGATCATCCCCCCTCATGGTTCAAAACCTCCACTTGTTACCAAGCTTCACAACCATCAAATCCCATCAAAAATCTTCATATTAAATCCCTACCAGCCTAAATAACCTTGTCCGAACGTCCTAAACGATCCATAATGCCTAAATCGACAAATAGAGGAAAAATGGGTTAACCGAGTACTTACCATTTCTCAGCCGTGCACGGCGGCCCAGCCGTCTCCTGCCACCTTCCTCAACATCCTAAGCCTCTCTCTCACTCTCTGGTCTCAGTCATGGCCGCATGGGAACGGTTGGATGGGTTTTGGGTTCAAAGGGAATGAGATCAGGTTTGGTGGGGTGAAATGGGAATGAATGATCGATGAAGATGATATGCATGAAGGCATAAGGATGGCATGTGGATGGGTGACAGTTGTCACTCATCCATAGGGCAGGAACTAAATATTTGGGACCACTAGAATCCAAATGACATACGTCTAGTAAAACGTGCAATAGTGCCCCGAAACTTCCGTAAACGGTAACTTCGCCGTCGAACGTCCGAATTCGACGTGCCGCCTGTCTACGAATTCGTATCGTCCCGATCTATGTAACTGTCCTCGCCCCTCGGCCATCGGACATCCCAGTCCAAAAGTCAACATTTCGCCTCTTGTAACTAAAATTACCAAAATGCCCTTAAACTTCCGAACGTCATAACTTCTTCCTCGAACGTCAGAATTGAACGTGCCACCTGTCTATGAACTCGTGACGTCCTAAACTACGTGACGGTCATCGTTCAAATTCCGTTTGACCGCTACAAAGAAAAGTCAACATTTTGCCCACGCTTAGGGGTAAAACGGTCATTTTGCATCGTTCGTCCGATTTCGCTCAACTAATCACCGATTAACCTCACTAATCTAGTCTAGGAATTTGGGACGGGTCATTACAACCTTCCGTCCTTAATTAATTTCGTCCTCGAAATTCTAACCGACCTAATTTGAACCGTTCTTCCCTCCTTAATTAGTTTTGTTCTCGAAACTCCAACTATCATGATTCCACAACCACCTCGTGGAAATAATTCGATCTTACACACTTGTACAATAGTACACCAACTAACGAGAACAAAACTTATCTACACCCAGACGTACCACTTAGACTCTCGTTACATTGACTACCCTCGACCACGTCGAATAATAGTAGGCATACGTTCCGAATTGACACTACTTGTCGAATCTACCAAGTCACTGACACAAACACTCGAAGGTTCCCTTCTCAATCACCAATCTATTCTGACGTCAGCTCCCACTAGGAGTCATCAGACCTCACTCAACGATCGACGAAACATCAGACAAACTGTCACCACTTGACAGTCACTAGTCAGAAACTAACACGATACTTACTTGTGGTTACACTAACCACCAACTTACTCAACTTGAGTATACATCTACCAACAAAACACTCGACTTGTGTGTAACTAGACCCATCAGAAATACCATGACCTAATGCACTGTATTCGATGTCCAGTTCACGTACGCGACTCATCCAATGGTATCGGAACTAAGCCGACTACCAACACATTCACTAACGTACTACTAGTATAACCTATATACCGTCATCAGGCACCACAAGTCTACCCGGTATCGTACCTCGAACAACGTACTAGGTACGTACATCTACCCATCAATCAGCCTACAACCGCCTAGGTCGTAGCCATCTACCATTATCCATTTCCAAATCCGAAATCATCATTCAACCTACAACTGCCTAGTTACACACAAGTCGAGTGTTTTGTTGGTAGATGTATACTCAAGTTGAGTAAGTTGGTGGTTAGTGTAACCACAAGTAAGTATCGTGTTAGTTTTTTACTGGCGACTGTTAAGTGGCGACTGTTAAGTATCATTCAGCCTACAACCACCTATATACTAGTTTATGTAACTAACACGAAATCATCATTCCGTAAACTAGTATTAGGAATGACCATTCCGAACCCAAATCCATAAATCCACTTTCAAGTTCCAAAATCGAATCCTGAATCGTCACCCAGAAATCCGATTCTAAAACCCGAAATCTCGTTCTCGTCTACCGAGACGCACTATATCTGAACCTATCGGATACATGTTCAAACGATTACCTCAATACGTTCGATTGACTTCATAGGGAAGCCAATCCCACAACACGTCTCTAAGGCTGACCAAATCCGACCTCGTCGGACACTTACTCGCCTGAGTAATATACCATAAGGGATTTACCTCGAAAAGAAGTTCAGTCCCATCATCCTCAACTCAACTATCCAAGTAAGAGTGATAAACTATCCACCTATCTGGATTATCATGATCACAATCCAGATCCAACACTACGTCAACCGACCATAGACGTCACGATTAAGCTCCACTTAGGATCCACACAGTCAACTACCAGATTCCAAGTCATAGGGTCTTACACCCTCAACGAATCTGCATACTGTCATATCGTTCATCAACCAATTCCCACATCTAAACCGATCAGTCAACGACGAGACACGCTGAGACTGTGGGTTCTCACTGATTGCCTCGTATCGATTCTTGTCATTCCACCTAGGAAAAATCAAGGATGATCCAATACAATAACATCAAAAACTCATCCTACGTGAATGCAACCAAAACTCGCTGCACTCACCACACCACGTAATCAACATCATCCGCCACCAAGCAAAAAATGAGAAATCTCAATCACCTAACTTCGATATACTCAACTCTTCCTGATGACCCAAGATAAATCCCAGGTTTACCAACCAATACACGACCAATGTAATGGTGACATAACCATCATCTACCATGGTAGAACCTGAGAAGTCACCCAAAATGACTTCGACATACTTATTACCAATGCGAAAAACCCGCATTCCACGAGTCACCTCAATCGCAACCTCTCTTAATTCTGAAGTTCCAACCATGTCGGAACCATGCTTAACTGTTTCTATTCTTGAGCTAGAAGTTTTCTTTCTCCGTCCTTTCTATCCAACGACGAACATCGATAACTATTATAATAACCCATTCTATTTCTCACAATCAAAGTCCTCCTCAAACAAGCCTACTTGAAACTCAGGAGGTATGGTCAACTGCACTCAACCATAACCAATCCGAAATGGATTCTCAAGTCTTCATTTCATCCGGACATCATCCACATGTCCCTAACGAGTCAAACTCACTACCAAGTTCGACTGTCGGTTTACACCGTTTATGTAGATACATTAATTCCGAGTGGAATTCACGCGACTCAAGATTAAACCTCGTATACTATTTACGGATGTGCATAAACGGCCTCCAACCCTCGCATCTCGTACCTCGAGTCTCGACTACTACTGGATCCAATCCAGTCCATCACTATCCGTGATCCACTCCAGAACCACAGATACCGAACATATACTCATCTCGACAGAGTCACCTCCCGACTCGTGACTCATCGTCATCGCAATCACCGGCACCGGCACTAGCACCAGTACCAGTATCACCACTTGTCAGCATCAGTACAAAGTGTGCGAATCAGATAACCCTAGATCTCTGCTCATACCGAGCGACGATCTCGTATCTATACTCAAATTGGAGAAGCTCTGTCTCCCTCGTACCCAACAACTCTGGGTACAGTCATCCTGACAACGCATACGAGAAAAGGAAATGTCCCCTGAACGTCACCGATTCCCAACAACCATAACTACAACCACTCTCGGTAGTAGTGCCTGCCACGGACTCGTGCAGACCTAACTACCAGGCATCTCGATATCCAGACTCCGTATCCAACGGAATCAACTGCTCGTACCAACTACTATGCATTCCCGCTCTGGGATTCCATCGACAAGTACCAACCCTGGTAACTTGTCCAACAAACTCTAACCAGTCGTAACTCAACTAAACCAACGTCGTCTACCAGATCGCCCGTGACCTTAGTTGTACCAACAATCCATCACAACTAAAGTAGCACAACAACCAATTAGGTCTAACCGATAAGTACAACCCCGACTGTAGAGTGCAGTCCCATCACTAAAGCTGGCATGACTACTTCGACTAACGACCTCAAATCCGAATAGTCGTCAAAGTCAAACCACTCGCAACCTCACATCTCTGAACCATACAACCCAATGTAGGGTTCCATAATCACACTTTAGGGTCTCCCTGAACCCAACTGCAGAAAGCAGTATAATCCAAGATCTGACCGACCACGCAGTCCCGACATCGTAAAGACGTCAATCCAATCCTACCGTCAAATCAACTAGGATTCCTCGAATCCGACTGCTAACTGCCAGGAGCAGTAAATCCATTTAACTCAACAATATCCGATCATCGAATGGCCAGAACTCCCAACCAGTCGTCAGAACCGATCCTACGACATCGTGAAAGACGATCCCAACTAACCGTCACACGATAAAAACTCCAAAGTACGATTACGTTAATCCTTCCGTAGTGTCCCACATTGTCATCCACGACAGAACTATGGCAACCCCGGCATCTAGTGCCGAACCAAGACGTTCCACTATCCAATCCTACTAACTATCGTACCGGTATCCTAACTATCAGGTTGATAACTAACTGTAGCTCATTGAGTTATCAAATCCTCGACCTGCATACGGAGTATCGCGCAAAATACGCTCTGGAATTCAGAGTAACATGAGCAACTCTGCTCTGATAAGCAACCCTATGCTCTGATACCACCTGTCAGGACTCGTCCTCAATCCCACCCGGGATTAACGAGGAACGCCCCTAATCCCGTCTGACACAAAGTGTCAGACAAGGGAAATTTCCGACCTTAGCCCTCTCAGGCCATCAGAGTACGCCAGTATCCGGAGGAGGTATGTGATATCTCGGTCTCTGCTACTGTTCGCATCCAATGTCAACCTGAAGGGTATTAAAAACAGAAAGACTGTGAGTGGACAAAAAGTAATAAGTTTTGTAAAAACACATTTATAAAAGATCTTTATACCCTTCACTAAAAAGCATGCATACATAGTAAAACCATTTATCCAATCACATATGTTTAAATAATCATAATCATACGTAAATCGCCTCGAAATGCGTGAAACCACATATTTCACAACCATTCAATTCAAAATCATAGAATCACATTCATAATCCATATAAAACATTTATGCATGCATCACAGTTTAGAAATCAAGGTCCACTCACAGACCGTCCTATGTTGTCGCCTCGGTTTACGTGTCGTAAGCCTCACCGGGCAAATCATCATCTCTGGGACTCCCAAACATGTCCAAAACAATCTAGAGGGTTACTAACTACCTTATTGACCTCTCATTGAAGCCCCGTAATTTTCTCGAATTTTTAACTGTTTTAAATCTCGAACCTAAACCTTCTGATGCCCCGAACATTATCGAAACGGTGTCCGATCAACACAAAACCAGTCCCAAAATGTTCGTTACATCGAATAGAAGATTTCGTGTGTTGAACACTTCCCAAAAATGTGGACCACGCACCAGCACGCGCACCAGGAAGCTAATGTGCACTGTTCGTCGTCTTCTACAATGAACTGAACCGGTTTTCTGGTTCTGGACCGATCTGAACCGGCGTGATCGGTTCAACGATTTTCCTCCCCTATTTTGGTCCGATTCAAGCCCTAATTAATCCTATAATCTTCCTTACATCCATATGAATCTAAATATATAAATTAGAACATTAAAAACCAACATAAACTCATGGTTCGATCATCCCCCCTCACAGTTCAAAACCTCCATTTGTTCCCAGGCTTCACAGCCATCAAATCCCATAAAAAAGCTTCATCTTAAAACCCTAGCAACCTAAATAACCTTGTCCAAACGTCCTAAACGATCCATAATGCCTAAATCGACAAATAAAGGAAAAATGGGTTAACAGAGTACTTACCATTTCTCAGCCGTGCACGGCGAACCAGCCGCCTCCTGCCACCTTCCTCAACATCCTCAGCCTCTCTCTCACTCTCTGGTCTCAGTCATGGCCACATGGGAATGGTTGGATGGGTTTTGGGTTCAAAGGGAATGAGATCGGGTTTGGTGGGGTGAAATGGGAATGAATGATCGATGAAGATGATATGCATGAAGGCATAAGGATGACCTGTGGATGGGTGACACTTGTCACTCATCCATAAGGCAGGAACTAAATATCTAGGGCCCACTAGAATCCAAATGACATACGTCTCGTAAAACGTGCAATAGGGCCCCGAAACTTCCGTGAACCTTAACTTCGCTGTCGAACGTCCGAATTCGACGTGCCGCCTGTCTACGGATTCGTATCGTCCCGATCTACGTAACGGTCCTCGACCCTCAGCCATCGGACATCCCAATCCAAAAGTCAACATTTCGCCTCTTGTAACTAAAATTACCAAAATGCCCTTAAACTTTCGAACGTCATAACTTCTTCCTCGAACATCGGAATTGAACGTGCCACCTGTCTATGAACTCGTGATGTCCTAAACTACGTCACGGTCATCGGCCAAAGTCCGTTTGACTGTCAGAATGAAAAGTCAACATTTTGCCCACTCTCAAGAGCAAAATAGGTATTTTTCATCGTTCGTCCGATTTCGCTCAACTAATCACTGATTAACCTCACTAATCATGATTAGTCACTAATCTAATCTAGGAATTTGGGACGGGTCGTTACAGGCGAGAATCCGATTGAGGTGATTCAAGTGGCAATATGCTCCATTTTCAGGGATGATCATTTTAAGATGCATGAAGCATACATCCAGCAAAGTCTTGAAGAATTTATTTTATGGGAGCTTCCAAATTCTAGACAGGGTGGAGTTGAAATCAAGACGTTTATCCAATTGACACGTTCGTGGCGCTTCGCGGATTGAAGAGCTCGGCTCATTGGGATCGATATACCATGATGCATCAAGACTTTAACCAGGGGGAGGCGAAGAGCTCCATCATTCGAAGCGAGGAGTGTCATAACCCAAGGCAGGGTGCGTTACAACTGCGAGGCGAGGCATGTCACAAGTACGATGTGAGGTATTCTACATCCAAGGCTTGGTGTGCCACAAAGCAAGGCAAGACAAGGTTGGAGTAAGAGGTGATGCGCCAAATGACAAGATGGGTTCTTCCCAGCAACCATTCACTTGGTGCGTGGTGGATAGAAGAGTTTGACACATGGGGAACAAGATGCACCATGACCTGTCTAGGCTTTGATCCGCAAGAGGCGAGGCACTCCATGACTTAAAGTTAGGCACATTGGGATGCAAGAGGATACGTGACAAAGTGCAAGGTGAGGCAAGGTATCCCATGACGCGAGGCGCAGTGCATGTGGTGCCATGGAGTGAAGGAAGCTTCTCAAGGAGTTGTCTTGGCCAGTGGAGGACCTTCTAGAGACCTGATATTACAGGCCCTGTTGAACTCAAAATAGGGTGACTGCAAGGTGGAGCATAGAAACTGAGGATCAATCATGCCCCATGCAAAGCTTTAGATGGTGCACGCCATTGAGTAATTGAAGGAAGAAAACTTGGAGATGGACTATGCATGTGGTGCTTGGAAGATAGAATTGTCTGACACACGAGGATCAAGACATAGCAGAATGTAAGGCAAGGCCTGGTTGGAGTTCAAAGTGTTGCACGAGGCGTACTTCCAATGACCATGCATGTGGTGCCTGGAAGATAGAAGAGCTCGGTGCATTTACGGACTTGTCATCTTCAAGTGCATGTGGAGCCAACATCGAAGCTTTTAGCGTGGGAGGCGAGGAGTCTCATCACTTGACAGGAGGCGTGTCACAACCCAGCAAGAGACATGTTCCAGCTGCACGAACGCTTACATGACTTTGAAGAAAAATTCAAACGGTTGGATGTTGAATCCAAAAAGTTGCCATCACTTGTCGATTACCTGCTACCATCACATGCCCCCACAACTTTGTGTTTTAAGGAAGATGAAGCGTAAAAATTGGCCATGGAAAGCCGGAGCAGGATTGCAACGGCCCTAAAATTCGAAAAAGGAAAATTTAGAAAAATTGTAGGAAATGACGATTTTCCCCCTAGTTATAAGGGCTGAAAGCTGACTTTTTGATCGGGACATTGTTTGGACTTTTCGGAAGTACGGTTGGATAGGTCTCGGGACGCTGAATCCGTAGACAGGTAGCATGCGTCAATCGGAGTCCAAATGGAAAAGTTACGGGTGTAGATTTGTGAGGGGTATTTTGGTAATTAGCCAAGGAAGGGCAAAATGGAAATTTAGGGTAGCAGGGCAATTTAGGCGGTTAATGTGGATGAGTCAATGTGGGGGTGAGTCACTTTGATAAGTAAGCAACATCTGTCACTGTGCAGAGCACAATTAGTGGCCGTTTATGGAGATATGCAATATATGTTTGAATTAAAAATAAAAACTGGGTGTGTATATGTTTTCCTTAAAACCCAAAACAGAGAACATGTGCGTATGTTTGATTAATCTTCTCAGCAACTGAGAAATATTGGTGCAATTGGACGTAATTTAGAAGTTTAGGAGCTTGGGACAGAGAGCAAAACACAAGAGATAGAGGGGATAATCAGAAAAACCTATATTCGAAAAATTGAAGAACAAAGTGGGGTTCGAATTCAGAGTTGTGGGCCTTGAGGACCCGAATTGATCTCGAATTTATCCTTCTGGGATCATTCCGAGCTAATCCACCTTGAAATCGAAGAGGATTGCTGTTGTTTGAGCCAAGAACCCCATCTCTGAACTCTTCGAATAATCAAGCTTGGGTTCATATAATTAGAGGTAAGAAAACTTGAAATTGATCTTGAAATCAAGTTCATATGAGTCCTAGAATACTTACTGGTTGATTGGATTTAAGAGAGGAGTTGAAATTGGATGAAATTGGAAATATGATCGATCGGGAATGGACTTAGAAATCGACTTGTTTAAGACGTAATTTCATGAAATTGAACATACAGATCCCTAATTAACATTGAATAGATGAAAATTAGTGAAATAAATGAAGGAATTGAGGTCGAATTGGATGGAAACTGATCGGGTTGCTGCGCGGGTCGCAGACCCGTTTACCAGACGAGCTGGTTGGGAAGATGAACAATAGTGGTATTGTTCATCGGCGCGTGAGTACACGCGCAGCCAATGTAATTGGCACGTGAGGGCGCGTGATTGACCTTCTGGGGAAGTGTTCAACATACTTGTTTATGTGATCGATGTAACGAACATTTTGGCATTGGTTTCAAGTCAATCGGACACCGTCTCGATAATGTTCCGAGGGTTCAAAGGTTTATGTTATATTTTAAATTAATATTTAATACCCGAAAAATTATGGCGAATTGATATGATGTAAATTGAGTTGTTAGTGACCATGAATAATGATTTTGGACAGGATTCGAGATTCCTGTAAGGTGTCGGAAATTACGGAAACGCGTGCAGCTCGGAAAGCGAGCGGTTTGGACGGTGTGTGAGTGGACGTTTGTTTTATAAACCATGATGCATGTTAAATATTTTACATGATTGATTTCATGATTTGAGTTATTTTAATCGGTCTTTCGGGAACGTTTTTTGTGAAAATGTGCGAATGATATTTTGGGCTAGGCCCGGAGTCAAAAAGGTTTTGAAAATGATATTTTGACTTAATTGGTGAGTCAATGATGATTTCTGGATTATTTTAATGTTTTCAATGTGATTTTACGAATTTGCGTATAATTGGCATTTGGGCTTGAGACCCTATTGGGAATGCTTATGACTTGGTTTGTGGTCATGGATATGATTGATTTGTGTTGTGGTATGGATTGTGTTTGTGATTGTGGATACTGGATACTGGATCATGCTCTGGATGGTGTGAGTGCAGTTCCTAGACGTGGCTCGGATGTTGTGTCAGTGCAGTTCCCGAGTATGTGGTACATCTAGATAGTGCGTGTGCAGTCCCTAGACATAACTGATATGACTCGGATGGTGCCTGAGTACAGTTCCCGAGATTGGCCTACGCGTAGTGCAGATGTGACAGTGTGATTATTTGTGCACGTGTGAATAGTGCAGATTGATTGATTGATTGATTGTGAACGTGTGAATAGTGCTGTTTGACTTTTATTGTGATTATGTACTGGAATTGATTACGGGTTTTTGGTCTGTGTGGCCAGGTGATTATGTTTTCACATGTTTGGCTTGAGGGCCGGGATTTGATACTTGTTATGTGATTTAGCTGGAAAGCCGGTGATTGTTATACATATGTTTTACCCTATGCATGCATGGTTTAATAAACTGGAGGGTAAATGATGTATTTTTAAATGTTATGATTTTGTCCACTCACACCTTTTTTGTTTTGATGACCCTCTAGGCCGTGGTACGACGTTCGGGGCTGATCGAGAGGCGGAGGCATGAGTGGAAGTCAGTACAGTTATCCCTTGTCTAACAGGTGCTTAGGGGTAATTTCGGGACTTCAGTCGACTTGTCAGACGGGAACAGGACCGGGCACGGTTATCAACGTCCAGTTGGCACGGGTTCTGTCAAATTGGTATCAGAGCATTGGGTTACTAATCTATCATGCCTCCGTGACGTGAGCCCTGTGCACGGCCTGGTAATGAGCTCGAGTGTCCAGATGTTGAGAGAGCCCAGCGTCTGGGAGCCACTAGATTTATGGGCCAGACAGACCCAGAAGAGGCCTACGAATGGCTTAATTCACCTTGAGCGGATTTTCGAGGTTATGAGATGTCCACTAGAGGATATGGTCTTATTAGTCACCTTTATGTTGAGTGGTAATGCTTATAGATGGTGGCGTGGGTTATAGATGACTGGCTTAACTGCTCACACTTTGACTTGGGAGGCTTTCCGAGATCGTTTCATAAATCAGTTTTACCCCCGATCCTTTCGGAATGCGAAAGAAGTTGAGTTCCTTCACTTGAGGCAGGGGAATCTGTCAGTGGCAGAGTATGAGCAGAAATTCTTGAACTTATCTAATTTTTCCCCTCTGTATGTGGAAAATGAGGAAGATAAGTGTCAAAAGTTTGAGCAGGGATTGAGGAATGCGATACGGGGCGCTATGACGGTAGGCTCGTATCCTACTCTAAGAGAATTATCAGATGCTGCTACTCGAGTGGAGGCGACTTTACCCATTCGAGAGCGCGATAGAAGCTCAGGACGATACCGAGAGCATCAGAGTACCGGAAGTATGAGTCAAGGAAATGACCCAGAGGATATTCAAGGAGTTATGTCACGACCTCTTACCTCAGAACAATCGAATAGCGTTTCGATTTCATCGTCATCTCAACGTACACCAATCACTTGCTTTCATTGTGGAGAGCATGGTCACATTAGGGGAGAATGTCCCTACCAATTGGATCAAAGTGTGACAGATCGTACAGCTGTGGGTCGACACCAAGGACCAATGTCGACTTCTCTTGGTGGTCCTAGTAGCACCAGAACTGGGCGACCAGGTCGTGGTCGACCTTCGGGTTCACGAACGTAGACCTTGGAAAATGAAATAGAGTGTTACAAGATCTCGGTGTGGCTGTAGATGTTGTGATTAATGTTATCTGTTGTTACGTTGTTATTGTAATGTATGTTATTGTACAGTTGTACCGTTGCTTGTTTGTTTAATAAATAACGTGATCCAATTTCGGGGACGAAATTATTTAAGGGGGGAAGGTTGTAACGGCACGGAAATTCGAAAAAGGAAAATTTGGAAAAATTGAAGGAAATGACGATTTTGCCCCTAGTTATAAGGGCCGAAAGTTGAATTTTTGATCGGGACATTGTTTGGACTTTCCGGAAGTACCGTTGGATAGGTCTCGGGATGATGAATCCGTAGACAGACAGCATGTGTCAATCGGAGTCCAAATGGAAAAGTTACGAGTCTAGATTTGTGAGGGGTATTTTGGTAATTAGCCAAGGAAGGGCAAAATAGTAATTTAGGGTAGCAAGGCAATTTAGGTGGTTAATGTGGCTGAGTCAATGTGGGGGTGAGTCACTTTGATAAGTAAGCGACATCTGTCACTGTGCAGAGCACAATTAGTGGCATTAAGACCGTTTATGGATATATGTAATATATGTTTAAATTAAAAATAAAAACTGGGTGTGTATATGTTTTCCTTAAAACCCAAAACAGAGAACAGGTGCGTATGTTTGATTAATCTTCCCAGCAACTAAGAAATATTGGTGCAATTGGATGTAATTTAGAAGTTTAGGAGCTTGTGACAGAGAGCAAAACACGAGAAATATAGGGGATAATCAGAAAAACCTATATTCGAAAAATTGAAGAACAAAGTGGGGTTCGAATTCAGAGTTGTGGAACCTGAGGACCCGAATTGATCTTGAATTTATCCTTCTGGGATCATTCCGAGCTAATCAACCTTGAAATCGAAGAGGATTGCTGTTGTTTGAGCCAAGAACCCCTTCTCTGAACTCTTCGAATAATCAATCTTGGGTTCATATAATTAGAGGTAAGCAAACTTGAAATTGATCTTGAAATCAAGTTCATATGAGTCCTAGAATACTTACTGGTTGATTGGATTTAAGAGAGGGGTTGAAATTGGATGAAATTGGAATTATGACCGATCGGGAATGGACTTAGAAATCGACTTGTTTAAGACGTAATTTCATGAAATTGAACATACAGATCCCTAATTAACATTGAATAGATGAAAATGAGTGAAAGAAATGAAGGAATTGAGGTCGAATTGGCTGGGAACTGATCGGGTTGCTGCGAGGGTCGCAGACCCGTTTACCAGACGAGCGGGTTGGGACGATGAACAGTAGTGGTACTGCTCATCTGCGCGTGAGTCCACGCGCAGCCAATGTAATCGGCGAGTGAGGGTGCGTGATTGACCTTCTGGGGAAGTGTTCAACATACTTGCTTTTGTAATCGATGTAACGAACATTTTTACGTTGGTTTCGAGTCAATCGGACACCGTCTCGACAATGTTCCGAGGGTCCGAAGGTTTATGTTATGTTTTAAATTAATATTTAATTCCCAGAAAATTATGGGGAATTGATATGATGTAAATTGAGTTGTTAGTGACCATGAATAATGATTTTGGACAGGATTCGAGATTCCTGAAAGGTGTCGGAAATTACGGAAACGCGTACAACTCGGAAAGCGAGCGGTTTGGACGGTGTGTGAGTGAATGTTTTTTTTATAAACCGTGATGCATGTTAACTGTTTTACATGATTGATTGCATGATTTGACTTGCAATGATGTCCTGATGATGTGTCATGATTATGCGTGATTTAATGATTATTTTAATCGGTCTTTTGGGCACGTTTTTCTAGAAAATGTGCGAATGTTATTTTGGGCTAGGCCCGGAGTCAAAAAGGTTTTGAAAAGGATATTTTGACTTAATTGGTGAGTCAATGATGATTTCTGAATTATTTTAATGTTTTCAATATGATTTTAAATGTTATGATTTTATCCACTCACACATTTTCTGTTTTGATAACCCTTCAGGCCGTGGTACGACGTTCGGGGCTGATCGAGAGGCGGAGGCATGAGTGGAAGTCAGTGCAGTTATTCCTTGTCTGATAGGTGCTGAGGGGTAATTTCGGGACTTCAGTCGACTTGTCAGACGGGAGCAGGACCGGGCACTGCTATCAACGTCCAGTTGGGACGGGTCCTGTCAGGGATCACCACCAAAGAGCTGGAGCTTGAGGTAGAGATGGTGTCTGACCTTAAACTAGAGCCTGAGTTGGAGGCTAAGAAAGGTGACGTTCTAGAAGTTAACGTGTAACAACCCGTCCCGAATTATCGGGATTAATTAAGATTTAATGACTAATTAGCTAGACTAATAGGGGATTAAACGAGGATTAACGGACGTCCAGGGAAAAATTACGAATTTACCCCTGAACGAGGGCAAAAAGTTAACTTTTGACCTGGGAGGTTCGATGGCCGAGGGCCGAGGACCGTTACGTAGATCGAGTCGATATGAATCGATAGACAGGCGGCATGTCGAAATCAGACGTTCAACAAAAATGTTACGATTCACTGAAGTTCCGTGGCACTATTACTCGAATTACGAGGCGAGTGCCAATTGTCTTTAATGGGCCCTAGATATTTTTTCCCTGGCCCATTGGATGAGTGACAAGTGTCACTCATCCATTGTACATTCCAACACATTCATGCATATCATCTTCACTTCTTTGTTCGTCCAAACCCGATCTCGCATAAACACCACCCCATATCACCCCCACCTATATTCATCTATTCCTTGAGTGTGAGACAGGCTGATTGTGGGGCTGTGAGGCAAGGGACAGGATGGCCGGCCGCCGTGGAGGGCAGCGATAGCCCAGAGCCAGGTAACCCGAGAACCTGTTTATAGTTTGAAATTCAAAAAATAGTTTTGGGCATTTATTGATCGATTTGATTCAACCTATCAGCTTCTAGGGATTGAGACGACCACACTGAACCGGTTTGTAGGGTGGAGGGCGGTCGAAGTCGAGAGATATGGACGGAGGAAGGTGGGGCTACTGTTCCCCGAATCGAACCGGTGAGTTATCGACATGGTTTTTAAGTTTTTAAAACATGGAATGATAGGAAATGAGATTAGGAAGAGAATAGGCTTAGATTGGGATTCGATTGGAAAGGATTGGACAAAAAATGGGTGAGAGGCGGGACCGGTCACACGGGTCCTGGCGGGCCGGTCTTACAGGTGAACCGGCTGGACCGGTTCAGTCATAGGAAGGAGGAGATTGAACAGTGGCGCGTGGCCCCCACGCTGATAACGCCAAAATTACGCATTAAATTAAACACGTAATTCTAGTATTATGCAATTTAAACCCTTTTTGTGTAGTTGTAGTATTGGTAAATAGGGATCGTTCTTAACCGGAGAAATTAGGGAACATTAATAATATGTTAGTTAAAAAGAATAATGTATAATCAAAGAATAATGAATCAAATAATTAAATAATTAAATAATAAATAATTAAAGAATAGATGAATTAAACAATAAAAGAATAAAAGAATTAATGAATTAATGAAATAAAGAATTAAATAATTAAATAATAAAAGAATAAAGAATTAAACGGGGGGTTTGAAAGATTGTAATCATATAATAAAGAAAGCAAGTAAAAATAATTAAGAACTTAATTCTACTTCTACTTTAATTTTTGTGCAAGTGAACTTTCTTCAAAAACATATTTTTACTAACACTCTAACATCATGCTCATATTGAACCAATCACGAAATCCTACCTTAATCATCTCAAATACATGCATACATTTTTCAATATTATAAATGCACCGAACAGCGGTCATAAACACTTGTAATACGATTCACCTTACGTTATTGATTTCAATGTGTGTCAAACATTTAAATCTCTTCAATTTTCTACTAAGTGCACTGAACAGCGGTCATAAACACTTAGCGTATAATTGAAGTTTAAGCACTAAAACATATGAAGTAAAAGAAATTCAAAAAAGCAAAACACATGGAGATTGCATTTTTACTTACAAATGTTAGAAAGAAAATACCAACAGATATATTGAATTATAAGTAAAACCAAAACAATAACAAGAATTTAACTAAAGGGAATAAAGTTACACTTTCGGAACCCAAGAACAGCTTGTGATTCCGAAAGTGGATGGAAACAATGGAATGTTATTCATAAGGAACACCGAACAGTGGCTAGAACCTTATGAAGATGGAGGATAAAACATAATAATGTGGACTTAAATTCTAGAATTATTTCGGAAATACTTGGCCTATGTATTTCTTAAGGAAAACATAAAAATGTGTTTAAGAGATCTTAAAGAAAAATCACAAGAACAAAGTACAGAAGAAATGAAATTAAGAAATAACATAAATTAAGAATAAGAATTAAAAGAAAGCTAATTAAATAAAAAAATTCTACAATAAGTTAAAATGGTCCCCAAAAATAAAGAACAAAAAGAAAGAAGATGAACTAAAAGAAGAGAAGGATTAGAGAGAAATATTAGAACCTAGCTACTAAAAAGAGAAATAAAATGGGACAAAATGGGGACCCTTTTACAAGTGAAATGGCCTCCCTATTTATAGAGGGAGTGCCACAATATTCAAATAAAAATATAAAAAATAAAAATAATTAAAATGATGACAAATGATGAAAAATGATGAAAAAGCTTATTTTGGGAGTTGGATTGGAGCAGGAAATTCAGAGGAAGCAGCAGAAGAAGTGGCTTGGCATGGCTCAGCTGACAGGTTTGGTGGATTTCAGCAGAGGTTGGCTGAGCTGGAGTGACAAGACTCGGCGAGAAGCAGCTGGAAATGAGGTGGAAATTCGCCCTTGACGCGCTGACAGATGGTACAGGGACTCGGCAGGCGCTGCAGTGGAGCAGTTGAGAATGTCGGTAGGCGCGCACCGAGTGGATGGCGAGGGCTTCGATGGAGGGCTGCTGGCGTGCGCCTGGGCCGGAGAGAAGAAAACTGGGTCGCGCGAAGGTTGTGACGCGGGCCTGGGCCGGATTTTGGGCTTGGGCTGCGAGTTGCTGGGTTTCTTTGGGCCTGAAAAAATAATTGGGCTGGGATTTTAATATTAGTTTGGGCTTGCAAAATAAATATTAATTTATATAATTTCAATCGAATTTCGTCCATAATTTCTTCGTTATAATTCTGATTGGGACGATTCTTTACACAAAATGCCCCAAATTACAAACTTTATTTATTTAAACAAAAATATCACAAAATAAATTATTTTAATATTAAAAGTAAAGTATGAAGGGTTTTAAATAATATAAAATAATGCTTATTTGAGGACCTATCAAATACCCCCACACTTAAACTTTGCTAGTCCCTAGCAAATACTAAAATTAAACTACGAATTCAAAACAAGTAAACCCTTAACCATTTGTCTCAAACATTACATAAGCAAACCTTATTACCTTGATAGAAACTCAATACTTTTTTTTCATATATTTTTTTTCTTCATATATCAAGGTAATAATATGTGTCAATAATACAACAATATTTGAGTAAGTAATCCACATAATACACATAAAAGTCTTTTCAACATCATCATTTTCTCTTCACACAATCTTTATGTCTTCGACCGAGTCTTTGGAACAAGGGTGAGAGATGTCTATACTAAGCTCAAGTGTTTAGATAATCATGGTGATAAAAGAAAGACTTAATGTGGGCTCAAATGGGTTAAAAATAAGGGTATCGCACTTGTGCGCACAAAATAGGGAACATGGATGTTTGAATTTGTGGTGTTAACCCTAATGCCTTACTCATTTCCAAAATCAGAAAGTTTATTGACTTAAAAACTTTGAAAATCACATGGAATAAGTTCTATTACTATAGAGTTCATTAAAATCTATTGCAAGCAGTTATAAGGCATATGTATATCAATTTAAACAAAGAACTTTATGAATCACTCATCAAAGATGTATATAAGGTTCTAAAGCTCACATAAGGTTCAAATGATTCATACTTATCTTAACATGCTCGTTCATGTACCAATTTACATGCATTATCTTAAACGTTATAACATTTAATCACAAAGTATTAACAAACGAATTCAAGTTATAGTGATCATCTTTATAGCCATAACATATTCATTTCCGTTCATTTCTATCATTGACAAGTTGAAGGGAAACTTAATACTCGTAAAAACACTAAATTAAAAAAAAGATTTAAGAAAGCAATAAACAATTTTTTTTTGAATAATTAATTTTTTTATTATTTTATTATTTTATTTTATTTTTATTTATTTTTGTTTACTTTTTTTATAAACAATTTTATTGCACAATTAAAATTGTAAACCACTCCACCACACTTAAATTCTAAATTTTCCTCAATCTAGGAAAATAAGAAGTAATTGAACATAGAATTGAAGTAAGGAAAATGATTTACGAAAATAAAACAAGAAAAACATTAAGTAAACAAAATAAAGAGAGTGAAGGTTGAAAGATAGCAAATCTGCGTTGATGACTCCTTCACATCCCGGGAATACATTGGGTTGCCTCCCAACAAGTGCTTGAAGTTTAACGTCCATCCAACCTAGACAGAGATGCAAGTTAGTTAGTCAAAGATGCACATTTGTCAAGAATTCAAGTTAGTGATGCAAATTAGATTAAAGATGCAAGTTAGTTAAACTAAAGATGCAAATTAAATTTGTCATGACAAATAATGTAAGTTAAGATATAAATAGAAGTAAAAAGATATAACCAATATTTACATGTCGGGGGAAGTCAAAGATATATACGGTTCATATAGCTTCAAAGTTTAGATGGAGACTTTTACGTTTGTGCGACCCAAGTAAATATCTTGGATTAATTCAACTGTTTGGGAAAGTTCAAAGATGACCAGGTTAGAAAGAATAAACACAAGAGGCAGGGCTAATTTCGAGACATCCCGAGGCTTAAATTTCATTGATGTCCCTTTCTTAGACCCAAAACCCGTTATGAGTACCGTCTCTTGTCCTAGACATCACCCTCGGAAATTTCTTACTCTAGAGGAATTAAGATAACTCAAGTGTTAATAATCACCGTAGGTGAGAGTTAACAAAAGAGTCTTCGCCGAGTAAAGATCAAAATCTAAACTTCGAAGCACGAGTGATCTACATATAGCCGAGACTAATGCATGAATCCACGAATTATTTACAAGTATGTTTTTATGCACAATTTACAAATTTAACATGAAAATTTACATATGAACAATTTATACAAGTATGAACAATTTATGAATAAAAAGACAAAGAAGTACAAATATATCCACAAATAATATACAACTTAAATAAATACATCTACAAATAAAATAAAATTAACAAGTAATATACAACTCAGGAACTAGTATAAACAAATAAGTATGAATTAACACTAACATGAAGTTAAAACTAAAGAAAGTTGAAAAGTAAATAAATATATATATACTTTTCGAAATCTTTTTTTTGATTTTTTTTTTGGGTAATGAAAAAGGTTTTCCTTATTAAATTTTTTTTTTCTTTTTTACGAATTTTTTTTTTAATTACAAAAACAAATAAAAATAAATAAAAGTAAAAATAAGGAAAAATGAACATGTACCATATGCATTTATGAATAATTAAAAAGAATGAACATTATGTACAAGTATGAACAAGAATAATATGACAAGTATAAGAATTATAAACAAACATAAATTAAAGCCAATTATGAACAAGTATGTATAAGTATAAAATGAACAAGTAAAATAAAAATGTAAATTTACATAAACAATTATAATATGAACAAGTATATAAAAAAAATTATGAATATTTATGAACAAATATAATAAGAAGAAGTAAAGTGTGAACATAAACAAATGATAAAAGAACAATTGTAAGAATCAAACTATGAACAAGCATAAAAATAAAAGTTATGAACAAGTATAAAAATAAATAAAAATAATAAACAAGTACAATATGAACATGTATAAAGATAAACATTAAGAACAAGTATAATATGTACAAATATAAAAATAAAAATAAACAAATATAAACAAAAAATAATAAGAACAAAAATAAGATGGATAAATAAAATATAAACAAGTATAAGAATTATAAACAAGTAAATAAAAGTTATGAACAAATAAAATATGAACCAAAATAAAATAAAATAAATATAAACAAGTATAATATGCACAATTTATATACATACACCAACATATTAAAAATGATTTTCAATTTCCCCGGCAACGGCACCCAAAATTCATAACGCCCAAACTACGCATTAAATTAAACACGTAATTCGAGTATTATGCAATTTAAACCTTTTTTGTGCAGTTGTAGTATTGGTAAATAGGGATCGTTCTTAACCGGAGAAATTAGGGAACATTAATAATATGTTAGTTAAAAAGAATAATGAATAATCAAAAAATAATGAATTAAAGAATTAAATAATTAAATAATTAAATAATTAGATAATAAAGAATTAAAGAATAGATGAATTAAAGAATAAAAGAATTAATGAAATAAAGAAATAAATAATAAAATAATAAAAGAATAAAGAATTAAATAATAAAAGAATAAAGAATTAAATGGGGGGTTTGAAAGATTGTAATCATAAAATAAAGAAAGTTAGTAAAAATAATTAAGAACTTAATTCTACTTCTACTTTAACTTTTGTGCAAGTGAACTTTCTTCAAACACATATTTTTACTAACACTCTAACATCATGCTCATATTGAACCAATCACGAAATCCTACCTTAATCATCTCAAATATATGCATACATTTTACAATATTATAAATGCACCGAACAACGGTCATAAACACTTATAATACAATTCACCTTACGTTATTGATTTCAATGTGTGTCAAACATTTAAATCTCTTCAATTTTCTACTAAGTGCACTGAATAGCGGTCATAAACACTTAGCGTAGAATTGAAGTTTAAGCACTAAAACATATGAAGTAAAAGAAATTCAAAAAAGTAAAACACATGGAGATTGCATTCTTACGTACAAATGTTAGAAAGAAAATACCAACACATATATTGAATTATAAGCAAAACCAAAACAATAACAAGAATTTAAGTAAAGGGAATAAAGTTACACTTTCGGAACCCAAGAACAATTTGTGATTCCGAAAGTGGATGGAAATAATGGAATGTTATTCATAAGGAACACCGAACAGTGGCTAGAACCTTATGAAGATGGATTATAAAACATAAGAATGTGGACTTAAATACTTGGCCTAGGTATTTCTTAAGGAAAGCATAAAAATGCGTTTAAGAGATTTCAAAGAAAAATCACAAGAGCAAGTAAAGAATAAATTAAATTAAGAAATAACATAAATTAAGAACAAAAATTAAAAGAAAGCTAATTAAATAAATAAAAAATCTACAAGAAGTTAAAATGGTCCCCAAAAATAAAGAACAAAAAAAAAAGATGAACTAAATAAAGAGAAGGATTAGAGAGAAATATTAGAACCTAGCTACTGAAAAGAGAAATTAGATGGGACAAAATGGGGACCCTTTTACAAGTGAAATGACCTCCCTATTTATAGAGGGAGTGCCACAATATTCAAATAAAAATATAAAAAATAAAAATAATTAAAATGGTGACAAATGATGAAAAATGATGAAAAAGCTTATTTTGGGAGTTGGATTGGAGCAGGAAATTCAGAGGAAGCAGCAGAAGAAGTGGCTTGGCATGGCTCAGCTGACAGGTTTGGTGGATTTCAGCAGAGGTTGGCTGAGCTGGAGTGACAAAACTCGGTGAGAAGCAGCTGGAAATGAGGTGGAAATTCGCCCTTGACGCTCTGACAGATGGTACAGGGACTCGGCAGGCGCTGCAGTGGAGCAGTTGAGAACGTCGGTAGGTGCGCACCGAGTGGATGGCTAGGGCTTCGGTGGAGGGCTACTTGTCAGGACCCACTCCGGTTTCACCCCGAAACCCCTAGGTAAATCCCGCTCCGGTCTGACTCCCCGACACAACACCCAAGTAACAACTCACTCAAACCCGGTCAGACGCAGGAGTAAATATACACCATGTCCCAAAGTTATCGTTTACAGAGCGGAGTACGAACAAACAAGGAAAATAAAAAAACTGATAAATTACACGCACACGGAAGACTTTAAACTCGTCTGGGATCCCTCACGTCACTTCTATGCCTCGGATTCTGCCTCAACGTCATGACCCCATGCTAGCTCCACAACTTGGAGGGCAAGTTAAAACAAAAGTGTGAGTGGACCATAATAAAAGAAAAGTCCTAAAATCATTTATCAGAAAAACCGAGTTTAACCCTCCGTTTTGAAAACCACATGCATAGTTATAAGAAACAGAAACACTATAAAATAGTTATATAAATCATAACAGAAGTATCAGAAACTGTATCATAAACCACTGATAGTAAAAACATCATTTCCCGATCAAACCTGCTGGACCTATCCGAGTCTTTAAACTTCCGAGTCTTTAAACTCAATCCAGGCCTTAATCATATCCGAGTCTTTAAACTCCCGAGTCTTTAAACTCAAGGCCTACGGGGGAAATCAATATATCCGAGTCTTTAAACTCCCGAGTCTTTAAACTCAATCCGGGTCTTTAAACCCAATCCGGCCGGTCCCCCGTCACATATATCCGGGTCTTTAAACCCAATATCCAGATCCAGCAAATCCAATCTCAAAACCATTTGAAAACCATTTACCAATCCACATCCAAACCCGAATCCGAAATCACTAATCCGATGCCCTTCCGGCATCCAGAACCGTCATTCCGAACCCAAATCCGGAAAATCACTTTTCAACTTTAAAACCGAATCTCGTTTTCCGAAATCCGATTTTAAAACCGAAAACTTTTAATCATCGAAATCATGTTCCAAAATCCCTTTATAACCATTGAAAAACCACTTATCATTTGAAATCCCATAACCCTGGCATTTCACTCAGAAATTGACATTTCTCGTAAAACGTGCCAAATGCCGTACTTCTTTGAAAAAAAACGTGCAACAATGTAAAACCAACAAAGCATATGTGATGAACATAGAATCATGATTAAAACCATAAAACAAATAATTAAAAGCAGTTATGCATGCTCGAGTTTAGAGAAGGGGTCCACTCACAGTACTGAGCCCTACTCGCGTCCCGAACGTCCAGCACGTTCCTCGGCTTCCTCGGGAAATCCCGATCCTGTCAATCACCATCTAATTACGTCACTAATACATCTACAAACATTCACCTAAATTTCCTCAACATTCCCCGAATCGAAAACCTAAAACCCGGGACCCTAAACATTCACCCTCGCGGAACTAAACTCAAACGACTTCCGATTAACCCGAAACCAACTTTATTGAACTCACCACAACTCCTAGACCAAAAACCATGTTGATCGTTATCCCCAGAACCGCCGCACGCGCCCCCACGCGCCGCCCAAAGTGGCTGCGCGTGGCCCTCACGCGCCAGCTACAGTGCACCGTCATCAACCTCCACGCACTGTGCTGAACCGGCTCTACAACTTGGACCGGCGAGACTCAATCTCCGCCGTCCGGCCACCATTTCATCCCTTTCTTCTCCTGCAGCTTCGTCCAGACACCAGGAATCCATCCCCCTACTCATCTGTCCTCGACACAGCCCCCTCATCGTCGATTCAAGCTCGAACCAGACAGCCCTTTTTCCCCTGTTTCACGATTTAGCCATTCCGACCACCCCCCGCCGTGGTAGCAACACCAGACGGTTCCTAGGACTTCACTGATCAAACCTACCCTCCTATACATTCTACTCAGCCCCAAACTCGACGACTTCCCGTTTGAATTTCACGGCCAAACAGAGTACAGAGTACTCACCGTCGACTGAGCTCCGCCGTGTATGCCCCCGTCACGGCGACCGTTCTACACCACTCCCAGCACCTCCCTGAACATCACCCTGACCTCCAATACCCTCGACTCTAAGCCCAGACTCATGACTTTCCAATGAAGTTTACGGGAAAAACAGAGCAAGAAACCTTACCCTTCGATTGCAGCTCCGCCGTCCGCACCGCCGCGTGCCACGGTGTTCGTTGGACTCCTTGCAACCTCCTACAGCTTCCCCTGCCTTGGTTTGAGCCACCTCACGGCGTATCCACCACCACGAACTCACGGCCTCCCTATTTCCTCAAAAGTTTACCGCACCACCACCGTGCCGCCGTGCACGGTTCCTCCTCCAAAACACGATCACTAGCTTACTCTTACCTCCCTGTCACTCTCACCACTCACTCTTCACTCACCCTTGCACGGAATCGATCAATTGCCCTCACTCACTCACCCTCTGTTTCTCTGTGTTAGTCGAAGAACCAACACACGGGTATGCACGAGTGCACCCCAATTATTTGCGCTGTGAACGCACAGGATTCTCCCAGAATCCTCTAGCCCCCTGCCATGTGTCACCATCCTCCCATTCTCTCTCACACACATGGCCCAATCACCACCCTTCATCTGCTCCTCTCTGCATAAATCCCCAGATGCCGAAAAGACCAAAATACCCTCCTGTTTAACACATTTTTACGGTTTTGCCAAAACTTCCTAGACCCGTAACTCTCGCCTCGTAAGTCCGATGAATACGTGCCGCCTGTCATCGAACTCAGGACGACGAAAGCTATCTAACCATGCTAGGTCAACCTACCAAAACCCGATTATTCAAAAAGTCAACTATTCCCCCCTAGTTTACCAAACTTACGATAATACCCTCGACCTTCCGATCATCACAACTTCCTCCTCGGATGTCGGAATCGAACGTACCTCATGTCTACGGGTTTGTGACGTCCTCAACTACGTCCTGGTCACTGGTCAATACCCAATTGACCACCCGACTAAAAGTCAACATTTTTGCCCGGACCAGGGGCAAAATCGTCATTCTAGGCTCCCGGACCTTTCGGGACCACCTAACTACTGATTAACCTCACTAATCACACCGTAATCACTCTACTAATCCCGACTCTCGGGACGGGTTGTTACACTACTGGCGTGCGCCTGGGCTAGAGAGAAGAAAACTGGGCCGCGCGAAGGTTGTGACGCGGGCCTGGGCCGGATTTTGGGCTTGGGCTGCGAGTTGCTGGGTTTCTTTGTGCTTGAAAAAAGAATTGGGCTGGGATTTTATTATTAGTTTGGGCTTGCAAAATAAATATTAATTTCTATAATTTCAATCGAATTTCGTCCATAATTTTTTCGTTATAATTCTGATTGGGACGATTCTTTCGCCAAAATGCTCCAAATTACAAATTTTATTTATTTAACCAAAAATATCACAAAATAATTTATTTTATCTAATTATTTATTATTTTAATTTTAAAAGTAAAGTATAAAGGGTATAAAATAATATAAAATAATGCTTATTTGTGGACCTATCACACGCGCAGCCCCTTTGGGCGGCGCGTGTGGGTGCGTGGGCCATCTTTTCGGGGTGGTTCCAACATGTGAAATCATCTATTCGACGTAACGAACATTTTGGAACTGGTTTCGAGTCGATCGAACATCGTTTCGATATAGTTCGGAACGTCCGAAGGTTTAGGATCGACTTTAAAAATAGTTAAAAATTCCGGAAAATTACGGGGCTTTAGTGAAGGGTTATTTAATTAGTTAGTAACCCTCTAAATTAATTTGGACAGGTTCGGGAACCCCAGAGGTGACGATTGTCCTAGGAGAGGCTTATGGTGCGCGTATCGAGGCGCGGCTTCACACGGTCTTTGAGTGGACCCTTCTTTCTAAACTGATGAATGCATAAATGTTTTAATATTATTTTAGAACATGTTTTGTGATGCCATGAGTGCATTTGTTTGTGGTAGCCTAGGATTAACGTATTTGCATGTATTTCGAGATTTCCAGTTTTATACGATGCTTGTACCCGCTAGGTTTTCAATGAGGGTTTAATGAATGGGTTTTGGATTTGGGAATATGAAATAGCGCATGAGACCCATTTGATTGGAAACCCCCGGACTTAGAGTCCATTTGATTTGATGAGAAATCGGGCTGGAGGCCCATTTGAGTTATACGATCAGGCCGAGGGCCCCGTTGGTTTACGAATTCGGGTTTGAGGCCCAGTTGGTTGTAATCTCGGGCTTGAGGCCCCTTTGACTGTGATATCGGGCTTAAGGCCCCATTGATTGCGAAATCGGGCTCGAAGCCCCGTTGATTTATGGTATCAGGCTCGAGGCCTCGTTAGTTGTGAAATCGGGCTCGAGGCCCAGTTATTGTGGTATCGGGCTTGAGGACCTGTTTATTGTGAAATCAGGCTTAGGTCCCAGTTTGATTTATGAAATGAGAATTCGAGTTTGAGACCCTGTTGAACTGTGGATTTAGGCTGAGGCCTGTGAAAGTGGATTTGAATCGGATTCGAGGAATCCCGTTGAGATGAATCGGGTATGAGACCCAGTTGAAATATGTTTTGAGAAAAAAAGTTTTCGAAAATGTATAGACCCTCTATATGAGTTATTTGGTCTCCTCCAGACGTCGACCTGGAGAGTCACGATCCATTACCCGGAATAAGTATCCCCATAGGGAACACTTTCCAGGAGTGGGAGTTATGAGATGGTCTCGGACTGGGTCCGAAGACAGTCATCCAAACGTCGTAGATCCTAGATGTTAGACAGAGCCTCCCAGATGGAGAATTCCTGGGGGTAGACTCGGAGTGAGACACCGAGTAGTGTGCACACTTTTATAGAGATGAATCGTGACATATATCAGGGATGTGTTCCCTAGGGCCTGTGTACCCCGAGTTGGCATCTTCTCGGAAGTTCCGAGGATGGGTTATATGTATGTCTATACGTATGAGGTTTTATGGAAAATGGTTTGGGGCAGAGACCACATGTTCTTTGTTTTGAGAAGTGGTTTGGGGTAGAGACCCCGTGTTTTATGGTTGGTATTTAATGTGATTGGTTTTTGGGCTGAGACCCACATTACGTGATTTGGGCAGAGTCTCACTTGTGTTTGATTTGGGCTGAGTCCCTATGTATTGATTTACGGTTTTGGGCCAAGGCCATAATGGTTTTATGAACTTTTTGATGAACGTTTTTCGAATGCGTGAATGCTTTTCCGTGAAGGGCATAAATCTTCTTTTGGTGAAATGTTTTTATTAAAATATTTGTTTTAGCCACTCCTGACTTTTGATGTTTGAATGCCCTTTAGGTTGATCGCAGTTGTGGGCTGTAGCAGAGACCGAGACATCACATTCCTACTCCGGATCCTGGCGCTCTCTGGTAGTCTCGGTTGGGCTGTGGAGGAATTATCCCTGATCTGACACTTCATGTCAGACAGGAGCAGGCACGTCCCACGTTAATCCCGGGGGATTTGGGACGGGTCCTGTCATAATGAGTCACTATTTGACGATGTTCCCATACTTTTAGCAGAAGAGTGGGCAGAGTTTCAAAAATTGATGGGCTGTGAAGACATGCATCCTTAGTTGCTTTGTTTCTTTATGTCAATGATTGTATTTGCATTTCATGTAGTCAATAATTGGTTTGAGTGATCGAGATGTGATTAACCAACCATTCTTCAAATGAGTAAATGAATACAGTTCTTATGAAGAATTTTGAGATCCCTATGTCTAATCTCTTTGCAAAATTCTGCTAACCGTTTTGACTGAATTGCAAACTAACACATGCATTAGATGCCCCCGTTGTAGTCATGGGTGTCCAACATTGGATTTTTACTAATTTGATTAGCATTGTTTTTGTGTTGCCTTCAAGGAAGGGCATTTGCTTTGTATTAGAAGGCTTGAAGTGCTTCCAAGAGGAAGATTTTGAGTGCTTCCCAGTGGAAGGAATTTGCAAGGCGTAGGTTGACTTGCATTGCATGGTGAAAGCAAAGGTGCTTTGCAAGGCAAAGTCTTGGTCGCTTCGCAGGGCAAAAGCTTAGGTGCTTCGCATAGAGAATGCTTAGATGCTTCGCAGGGCGAAGGCTTAGGTGCTTCGCATGACGAAGGCTTGGATGCTTCGAAAGACGCAGGCGTAGGTGCTTTGCATGGCGAAGGATTAGATACTTCGCATGGCGAAAGCTTGGATTCTTCGATGACGAAGGCTTTTATACTAGAGGGTATAAGTTTTGAAAATTGTACAAACATGTTGGTATGAATTGAGAAAAAAAATTCAATCTTATTGATAATTCAAATGCACGATACTTGAATTTAGAAGACAACTTGAAAAGAAAAATTGAAAGCTCCATAGACTTCTATGTCTCTCTAATTTTGACATGCAGCTAGTTGATGCGGATCACTTTTGACACTGGCTTATTAGGCTCTTTGTTCTCCATGTGATCTGCAGTCTTCTTCTTGATGTAGTATGTGCAATGCCCCTCCTTCATGAGATTTTGGAGATATGTTTCGAAAGATATACATGTGCTGATATTGTGCCCATAACATGCATGATAGGCGCACCATTTGGTTTTACCAGCTTTCTCCTCATCGCACTTGACGGGACTTAATTTTTTGAACCAAGTCTTGTCCTTGATCTCATTATTAATCTGGTGAACTGGTATTGAGAATTACATTTTAGGCTTCTCGATGGTTGAGTCATTAGGAGTTTGGTTCGCCTTGCGCTTGTTGAACCCCCCATGTGAAAATTTGCCACTAACATCCTCTTTGCGTTGTGGTGACGGTGCGGAGGCTTTCTCGCTCGTCTCGGCATGATCTGGCGCATGTGCAGCACCCTTCTCATCCTCCTAACATGCATGTCGCTCAGCTAGAGAGATCATCTTGGTGAGACTTTGTGCATTGCCCATGACAATATCTCCGTAGAGTAGGTTGTCCCAGGGAATCCCTTGTTTGAACGCCATTGCAGCAATAAGGTCGATGCAGCCAATAATTCGAGACTTTTCCTCATAGTACCTCCGAATGTACTATCGGAGGCTCTCTTTTGCTTGCTTCCGGGTGAAGAAGAGATGGTCTTCCTTTACCTCGACCATACGAAGCTGCGAGTACTCCTTGATGAATGCCAGAGCCAACTCTTCAAAAGAAGCGATCGACCTCCGGAGGAGATGATTGAACCACGTCATGCTTGACCTTGAAGCGAGGCTTGAAACACCTTGCACATGAGTGCATCTTTGTGTCTGTGGGGGGCCATGACTCCCCTGTAGTAGTCTATGTGCTTCACCAGGTTAGAATTTCCTTTGAACGGATTGAAGTTTGGCGTCGCGAACCTTTGAGGGAATGACTCCTCCTCAATATCCCTCACGAAGGGTGTGGACAGCTAAATCTGACGACGTAGATCATCCTCTAGATGGCCATTTTGTTGAATATGAAGAGGCTGATCCAACATCCTTTGGACGTTGTTAGCTTGCAACGCACCTCGCTGAAGTGGATAGTCATTACGAGTCGATCGTCGGGAACCTCCTCGAGCCTCTCCCCTTGATCTCTGGGGTCACGCAGGGGAGTAAGCTTCATCCTCCCCCTCACTGCCATGGGCAAATTATCTTGGAGTTTTATGTAGAGTCTGATGTTACCCCCTGCTCCCATGTAAGCGCTCCACCCGTAAAGTTGCCCTGATCCTACTTTCAAGCCTTTCATGTACCGATGACCTTGGGCGTTACGGGCTCTTTGCTCGGCGAGTGTGACTTTCTTCACCGGAGTCGCTTAGTGAAGTGCCCCATGACATTGTTTGGCATCAGACCTTTTACTTACCCAGACGCCTTGGAACATTATTTTGCCCTCAAAGTGAAGTAGGATGTCTCTCTGGTTCTTGAGTTGTTCTTTCTGCCAGGAGTCGCTGCAAGAGCTCTGACTGGACTTGAACTTGGCTGCTCAACCTTTCCACTTGTTGCGCTAAGTTATCCTGGGGAGGTTGGTGGTGACTCCTCCCTGAGATCTTGTGGCGCCCATCCAAGAAGTCCCGCAAATCCATGTTTGTTGTGGGTTGGCTTTGCCTTGACGCTCCTCCCACCAATCGCCCGCTTATTTGCTACAAGGTTGAAATTCCTTCCCCTAGCACAGGTACTTGGGTTGTTGGAGAAGGGAATGCTCCGAAACTGAAGGCTGGCATCCTTCTATTCGTCTCCATGGGTGCTTCTATGGACACACGTTAGGGACGAGTCGAGCATTCCTTCAGAGTCTCAATGCTAGCTTCATTCCTTGTCTGAGCAGTTAAGGTAGAAACACCTTCTTTAGCTGAACGAACGGATCGACGAACCCTAACCATGCTGAATCTGAGAATCTTGAATGGAAAGTTGTTGTCGAACGATGAACACGTTCAAGATTTTCGAACACGTTATGAACGATGAACGAAGTAAGATGAACGCTGAACGATCGTGAGAGCTTCTTCTTGAACATCTTCAATGATAGGACCCACCCCCAATCCCCCGGAATTAAGGGCTAAATCCTGCTCCCGTCTAACTTACGCATGACACGAAGGCTAAACCAACGTCCAACCTCCACGTGACACGTAAGTCGGACAAGGGATTCTCGACCCGACCATCCTAAAAGTAACCAGACTTCCCAGAGTGTACCGAATTTACTGTGGATCGCGGGTGTGATGTCTCCGTCTCTCTCGACCAACAGCCCGCACCGCAACAACCTGGAGGGTAACGAAAACATGAATAGACTGTGAGTGGACAACAATAAAGTATAAGTGTACAACAGTTCATAAAAACATACGTACATTTATACCCTCCATGTAAAAGCTAATGCATGCATATCACATGTATGTCATAAAATCATTCGATATCCAGGTTAAGCAAACCGTGTAATAAAAACCGAACACATTTGTCCTTTTTCTCAAATCCTGGGCCTCGGCCCCAAACCATCGAAAACCGTATCATCCGGGCAAAGCCCAAAACATCAGAAAACCATTATTGAAAATCATCATCATCAAAACTCAGTGAAATCCAACACATTTGAAACCACATATTCATCCATCGAACTTTCTGGATCTATCCGAGTCTTTAAACTCCCGAGTCTTTAAACTCCCGAGTCTTTAAACTCAATCCAGGCCTCAATATAATCCGAGTCTTTAAACTCCCGAGTCTTTAAACTTAATAGGCCTACAGGGGAAATATCAATATCCGAGTCTTTAAACTCCCGTGTCTTTAAACTCAATCAGAGTTTTTAAACCCAATCCGGGCCCGCCCCCATCATAATCATATCCGGGTCTTTAAATCCAATAACTAGAACCAGCAAAGCCAATCCAAAATCGTTTTCCATTTCCGAATCTGAATCCGTAATCTCATCAGGATCCCGGATCCAAACCCAAAACTCATATCCATATACATTTTCAAATCCGACTTCGAAACCATCATTCCATAAGCTAGCATCCAGAATAATCATTTCGAACCCAACCCGGAAATCCATTTTCAAGTTCCAAATCGAATCCCGAATCGTCATCTAAAATTCGATTCTAAAACCCGAAATCTCGTTAATCAAAACCATATTTTCTGAATTGGGCTTCAAGCCCGAAATCACTTTTCCACAATCTGTTTTAAATCTTTGAAATCAAATCATATTTCAATTCCAGAAATCAAATCATTTAAAACCATGGTTAAATCACAACATTATTCGGAATCTCGTAAAACGTGCAAAACCGTAAATACCTCAAAAATCGTGCAAAATCGTAAACTATCAAGATCATAAATCAAATCATATATTCACGTATAGAAAACATATAAAAACATATATACATGCATCATAAGTTCGAAAGCAAAGTCCACTCACAGACCATTTCAGCGTTGCCTCGATACGCGTGCGCTTACACCGTTCTCGGTTAATTCACTATCACTGGTTTTCCCGATCCTGTCCAAATCCCACAATAAGGTCACTAACTACTTCACAATGATCATACTTAAGCCCCGTAATTTTCTCGTATTTTTAACTATTTTTAACCGAGGCCTAAAGCCTTCGGACATCTCGAAACATATCGAGACGATGTCCGATCGACTCGAAACCAATATTAAAATGTTCGTTACATTGATTACATCATTTCACATGTTGAACATTTCCTCAGAATCGGTGTCACGCGCCCATACGCGCCGCCCAAAGGGGATGCGCGTGGGCCTCACACGCCTCAGCACAGTTATCTTCAACCTCTCGCCGAACCTGGTCCAGACCGGTTCTGTTCAGCCCGGTCTAGCAGAACCGATGAGGGCGGTTCTTCCTTTTTTTCATCTTTTTCAATTCCGTTTAGCCCACTAATTTCATCCCAAGCTCTACAGATGTTCTAACTAACTGTATCAAGAAATTAGGTCCTATTCGATACCTGTCCGATCAATCCTTCGAACCATCATTCCTTCTCCTCTGTTTCCATGGTCTCAGCCTTCCCTATCCCTGGTTTCCACTTCCAAACCACCTCTGTAACTTCCAGAGATGAGTTCCAACAAAGAAAAGTAATCAATAATCACGAAATTATGATGAACCATTTCTGAAACTAACTAAACTGTTCCCTATAAACAAAACTTACCACCGTCTTCGTTCACCGCCATGGGCACCACCACACACGTCTGAGTCCTTTATCCAGCACCCTTTCACATACTATGTCTAAAGATGAGGTTTGTAGGTGACTGCATATACGTGGGAGTCACGGGTCGCACAGAGTTTCCTTTTTTTTCTACAACTGCCACCTACGACGGTCTTCACGGTAGCACCACCCTCTCACCATCGAGTTCCTCCACTTCCAACACACACTACTGTCACCTAAGGATGTTTGGCTTATTTTTCATGGTTCACGCACATCTCCCAACCTCAGACACTCTGTTTTCCCTGTTTTTTAACCCGTGTTGTTCTTCAGTTTTTAAAAACAGCATGGCGGTCCTCAAACGTTCCACCACCATCTAGACCCAGCCACGCATCACATCTCTGTGGCACCATCTCCAAGTAACAGCCAAGTGTCCATTTCTTAGTGGGCACAGATCCCTAGGCACAGAATTGACCGAAAGGACAAATTACCATTTTGCCCTTCGTACTTCTAGATCAGTAACTTTACCGTCCGACGTCCGATGACGGCGTGCCGCCTGTCACTGTACTCAGGAGATCGAGACCTTCCTAACAGTCCTCGAAATACGTGAAAAGTCCAGGTCGTTTGAAAAGTCAACAAATCGCCCCTTTTTAACGACATTACCAAACGACCCTTAAACTTCTGAACGTCACAACTTTCTCCTCGGATGTTGGAATTGGACGTACCACCTGTCTATGAACTCGTGATGTCCCGAAATACGTCTCGGTCATCGGTCAAAGTCCTTTTGACCACCCGATCGAAAAGTCAACATTTTTCCCAATTCCAGGGTAAAATCGTCTTTTTGCACCGTCCGACCGTAATTACCCAACTAATCACTGATTATCTTCACTAATCCGTCATTAACAACTAATCTAATCCCGATTCTCGGGATGGGCTGTTACATTCAAACTCTCAATGAAAGCACCAATTGTTGAAGCAGAATTCGTCCTTTAAACTCCAAAAAATCAAGAATCCCTGCAAACAAGAAAACAGTAAGCTATCGTTCGTTCAATGATCGAGACCAGAGGGAGTGTTCGACAACGCTCTAATACTTAAGTCAGCGTCGAAAGAGAAATCTCAAGAGCTTAAATAGCGTTGAACAGAATTACCTGAAAAGTGAAATGAGCTTCGCTATTTTTAGAAAATCCTTGGGAGCCTCAAAGCGTCTTGATTGGTCGTTTGAATTTTTAATTAATAATGAATACATTTATAATAAAAAATATTATTTAATAATTATATTAATGGCTCATTATGATAACAATGATAATTATTGTGATTTAATATCAATATTTAATTGTCCGTTATTAAGAATAATGACAATTAACTCTCGGGGAGAATATTAATATCACGGAGAATTTTAACCCGATTAAATAACATATTTATCTAGTAAATAGATGTAACGACTCGACCCGAATACCGGGATTAAATATTAATTAAATATGGGTTAGAAGGACTAATCAGGGATTAGTTGAGAGATTTCGAACATTCGAGGACAAAGTTATGATATTCGGAAGTTCGAGGGTATTTTGGTAATTTGGTTAAAAAGGGGAAAAATGTTGACTTTTGACTCGGGGAATCAAAAGTACGAGGGTCAATGACCGTGAAGTAGATTGGGACGTCACGAGTCCGTAGACAGGCGGCACGCCGAAATCGGAGGTTCGACGGAGAAGTTATGGGTCTAAAATGGAAAACAGCACTATTGCACAAAAATCGAGAATCGGGGACATGTGGCAGATGTTGATTGGGAACCTTCTGGAAGGAACCACTAGATGAGTGACAAGTTTCATCCATCTAATTGGCCCATTTTCCAACATGTTGGATATTTTTCCTTCCACCATCACGATCTACCATTTTTCATTTTCTCCCTAAACCAAACCCGTGCAAAACCCATTCCGATCGCCCTTCAAATTTCAATTGCTGGACTTGGGCTGTGAATGGAAGAGTGAGAGTGAGATGAGACGTGGAGGATGACGACCAGATTTTGCACCGTCGTGCACAGTGGTGGTGAATCGGAGGTAGGCGCCGAAACCTTGGTTTTGCAATTCAAAAATGGCAACACATGATTTAGTGAAAGTTGATCGATTCCATGAATTCGGGGATGTTTCTGATGTTGCTAGGAGACTATTGGACTTGATTGGGTAGCCAAAGGTGGCTGGAATCCTTGAAAATCGATGGCGAGGATTAACCGGTTCATAAAGAAAAATTGAAAGGTATGTTCTTGGTTTTCGTTACCATGTTTTAAATTCATAAATGGACTAGGAAAGTTTAGAGGATAATTTAGGAATGAAAATGGAAGAAATTGGACCGAAAACACGAAGGATACAGGCCCAAACCGGCCACATCGGTCCAGGTGGACCGGTCGTACCAAACCGAACCGGCTGGACCGGTTTGCTGAAGCTTAGGGATGATGAATAGTGCCCAACGCGTGGGTTTCACACGGAGGGGATTTGGGGCGCACGTGAGGGGCCTTTTGGGGAAACTTTTAACATGTGAATTAATCTATTCAATGTAACAAACATTTTGGGACTGGTTTCGTGTCAATCGGACACCGTTTCGATATGTTTCGGGGTGTACGAAGGTTTTCAATCGAGTTTAAAAATAGTTAAAAATTCGGGAAAATTACGAGGCTTTAATAGGAGGTTAATGAAGAGGTTAGTGACCCTCTAGTGTGATTTGGACATGTTTGGAAGTCCCGGTGATAGTGATGGGGCCCAAGAGGGCCTATGGCACGCTATCGAGGCAGCAGCATAGCACGATCTGTGAGTGGACTTCCTTTTCTAAATTGTGATGCATGCATAACTATTTTATATGTTTTACATGCATGATTTCTATGTAATGATTGTGGCACTGGTGGATTATACGATTGCACCTATTTCGAGGTAAACCCGTATTTACACATATTTCGAGGTTTACGAGTTTATACTATTGCTATGTGAATGTAAATTCAATAATGATTCTATGGCATGGTTTTGGTTTTGGAAAGATAAATTCGGGCATGAGACCCATTTGAATTATGTGATCGGGCCAAGGGCCCAGTCAGTTTACGAAATCGGGCTGAGACCCTTTTGAGTCTTATGATCGGGCCGGGGGGCAGTGGTTTACAAAATCGGGCATGAGGCTCAGTTGAGTTTTATAGATGTGATTTCGGGTCTGGGACCCTATGTTTCAGAAACTTGATTTTGGGTCGGGAACCCTAAATGGATTTGTGATGTTTTATGGAGATTTCGGGCAGGGCCCATTGAGATGTTTCGAAATGACTTTGTAAAACTGTTTTCCATATACCATCTAGATACGAGGATATGTGATGGTCTCCTCCAGGTGTCTGGGACATAGGGGAAGTCACGGTGCATTGCCTGCGAGGGGTCATTATACGGAGCTACCGGACCGTATGATGACTCAGGAGCAGGAATGCTATGATTGGACGTTTGGGACGTCAAACATTTGGGATGTCAGAGATATTGACCCGGAGAGACCCCGGGTAGCACGGGTTTCTTATTACCGTGAGATATGACGTCTGGGACGTCGAGCGTCTGGGACACTAGGCATCTGGGATTCCAGAGATGGTTATATGGTAAATATGGATTGTTAAGGTCATGAAATGGTATTTCTGTCTTTGTGGATTTGTGGTTATAGATTTGGGCAATGGCCCACTTGGTTTTGGATTTACGGTTTTGGGCTAAGGCCCTAATGGCTTATTAGAGTAAATGTTTGATTACTGATTTCCGATGCATGTATACTTTTTAGTGAAGGTCTTAAATATCTTTTTATGAATGTGTTTTTATGAAATTGTTGATTTTCGTCCACTCACAGTTCTGAATGGTTTTAATGCCTTTCAGGTTGATCACGGATGCGGGCTGTAGTAGGGACCGAGACATCGCACTCGTCCACCGTTCCTGGCGTGCTCTGGGGGCCCCGTAGGGGCTAAGGTATGTAATATCCCTTGTTTGACACTTCGTGTCAGACGAGAGCATGGCACATACCACGTTAATCCTGGGGGGATTGGTATGGGTCGTGTCAAGTGGTATCAGTGCGAGGTTTTCGTTATTCAGTAGTTCTTGTGGTACGTGCAGGTCGAGGATGTGATGTCTCTACGTGGTCAGCTCGTTATCAACCTGATAGTAGGATGCTGGATTTATAGTTTTTGGGATTGAATTGTGAATAGAACGTGATTGGCCCGATACGCCGTGCGTTAGTGTTTTTTGACCCAAGTTGGGTTGTATGTGACAAATTGGTAATGTGGGACCATAGGTTCGGTCATGAGATGCTATATTGTAGTGCTGCTGGGAGCAGTTGGGTTCGGGGCACCCTATTTGAGTAGTGATCAGGAAATGTGAATCTCATATTAGTGATGGTCTGAGAATGTGAACCCTAGTGGTGATTGCTAGTGTGAGGGATGTTAGTACATCGAGGTTACCTAGTGACCTTAGTGGTGGAACCCCAATGGAGTTTATGGTAGGAGTGGATCGACGTCGATACGATGTTAGGACTGCGAGGTCGGTCAGATTGTGGATTGTATTACAGAGAGCGGTTGGGTTCAGAGGAACCCTAGGGTATGATTGTGGAACCCTAGTTTATGATGGATTGGAAAGGTGAACCTTAGTTGTAATTGATGAACTAGTATTGTGAGTCCGTAGTTGATGAAGATTGGAGGAATTTCCGAAGTCAGGGTGGTCTGTTGAGTCGAACCCCAGATTGTGACTAGTGGATTAGAACTTGTGCTGCGACGAGCGGTTGAGGTCATGGATGACCATGTGGATGACTCTAGTGACTCTAGTCAGAACTATGGAGATTGGTTGGCCGACATGAAGTGAATTTATGGGATTCGATCCACGGGTACGGTTATGAGATAAGATATGAAATCCTAAGTTGGACCGAATAATAGTGTGATGTGTGGATGCAGATCTCGATAGAGATGACTGTTGGTCGATAGTCGTATGGAGATGGCTGGCTATCGAGGGTGATTGATTTAGTTGTGGTAGTTGAGGATTGGGGAATGTTCAGGGAACGTTCAGTACCTTGTTGTGGATTGTCAGAGTGGTGGTACCCCTAGTTGTGGGGTACGAGAGAGGCAGAGTTCCTTTCACCTGAGCGGAGATGCGGGGTTGTTGTTCGGTATGAGTAACGACTCAGGGTTATCTGATTCGTGCACAGGGTGCTAGAGGTTGTGACAACGATGATCCACGAGTTGGGATGTGACTCCGTCGTTATGGGAATATGCTCGGTATCTGAGTTTCAGTAATGGTTGAACTATGGACTGGATGGGATCCAGCAGAGATTGTGACATGTTGGGATAAGTCCCAATAGTTATGAGATGACACGTGATGAATAGATGAAAAGGGTATGATTGAGACATGAGGAGTCTTTGGATGACGTAGGGGACGTCATGGAAATCAGTGGATTCGGGGAGTTGTCGTTAACTCTGAAACTTGTGTGGTTGTACGTTTCTAGTATTCCTATAAAGTATAAGGAAATTATTGAAATTGGAAAAGACGAGGAAAATCATTGGTGGTGTAGATGTGGGATTTTGTAATTGTGAATGACTTGGAAACCCGAGAGTTGAACCTGTAAAGGTTGAGATATGAGAACGAGATAGTAATGAATTACGTCCTTTTGGATGTGCGTAAACGGTTATTAACGGACATGAGGTCTGAGTAATGGATTGATTACGGACACGTGGTTGTCCAAGTGAGTTGAGGATGTGGGAAGTCTAGTGGTTGGACTTGAAATCTCGTTGGAATCATGTCTGTTTCCAACGTGATTGGGACTTCAGATTCGAGGAGAGTTGTGATTGAGGAGACGAGAGGAGTGCTCATTTCAGGATTGGTGATGAGTATCTTGAAGTCATCCGGGTGACTTCTTATTTTATGGTCGTTGTGACATTGATTGTGGTCACCAGTACGTTGAGTGTGTATTGGTGGGTGGACCCATGATTGACTTTGGGTCATTGGACATTAGAAGTTGTGTTTAATTCTGGATTGGTGGCAGACGAGGTTCGATTACTTGCATGGTGGGTGCTCTGAGTTATGTTTGCACTTACGTAGGATGGATGTGTTGTCATCGTATTGGATCATCCTTGATTTTTCCTAGGTGGAATGACCAGGATCGATATGAGGTAATTGGAGAGGACCCATAGTTTTATGTGTTTCTTTGTTGACTGAATGAGTAGATGTGAAAATAGTTGAAGAATTGTGTGATTGACGAAGGATTCAAAGAGGGTGTAAGACCTTACGATCAGATTTTAGGTGGATTGTTAGCTAAGTGAGCATATGTGGATCTTAGGTGGATTTGGATTGTGATGTTGTGGACTTTGGGCATTGTAAAGAGCTAGGATCGTGATGTTACCGGTCGAGTCACGTGGTGATGGATTTGAATTGTGATCTTGTTAATCAGTTTAGGTGAAAAGCTTATTGCCCTGTCGTAAATAATTGGATATGGGAATGGTTGGAATGAACTTCTTTTCGAAGTTAATCCGGTATGAGACAGTACTTGAGTGAGTTGAGGTGTTTATGATTTGACTTGAATATTTGACCTTGTGAACGAGTGGGCATTCGACGGGGTCGGATTGGTCAGTATTGGATAGGTGGACAGTGGGATTGGCTTCCTTTCGAAGTCAATCGAAGGTGATGTGTTAATCGAATGAGCAGGTAACTGATTAGTTCAGAGTTGGTGCGTCTCGGTAGACGTGGGTGAGCTTGGATGCTCTTTTGGCATGAATGGGTACGCTTTGGTGGGTGTGAGTCAGATTGATACGTGTTGGATTACATGCTTAGGAGTAGACGTTGTGGTGCTGGTCGGGTGACCATGGGACTCAGGATGGATGATGAGTTAGAGTAATCGATTTGTCTAGTACGAGATTGGGCAGACGAACCCCGGTATTAAATCGTGATTGACTACGAACTATGTAGTGGACTGGTTAAAGGATGGATGTACGTACCCTGTACGTTGTGCGAGGATCGATACTCGATAGAACGAGTGGTGCCTGGTGACGTTACATAGGATGTACTAGTGGTATGTGTAACGACCCGTCCCGGGAGTAGGGATTAGCGAAGTGATTAGCGATGGATTAACTGAGTTAATCGGTGGTTAGTTGGTTACTTTGGACATTAGGCGCAGAATGACGATTTTGCCCCTAGTTTGGGCAAAATGTTGACCTTGAGTTCGGGCGGTCAAGTGGGCATTGACCGATGACTGTGACGTAGTTTTGGATGTCACGAGTCCGTAGACAGGTGGCACGCCCGATTCCGACATCCGAGAAGGAAGTTATGATGGTCGGAAGGTTGAGGGCATTACCATAATTTAATTAAAATAGGGGAAAAGTTGACTTTTTGTTCTATGAGGTTTTTACATGTAGACCGAGGAAAGTTAGGTAGATCTCGTCGTCCTGAGTTCAACTAGAGGCGGCATGCTTTCATCGGACGTCGGACGAGCGAGATACAGGTCTAGAACGGTGAAGGGCAAAATGGTAATTTTGGACTTAGGGGCATTTTGGTCTTTTTGCACATTGGGACTTGTGCAAACCGGATTAGGACAAGTGTACAACAATTGTGGGATATTTTTGGGTTTGGACTACAGGATTGTGACATGTGGCAGGTGGCTAGAGGCTTCTACAAGTTGCACGGGCAAAAATTTAAAGGGGTATATTGTTTGAGTCGATTAACCGTGCTTGAGAGAACAGAGACTGAAGACAGTGAGGGGCAATCGATCCAATTGAGGGTTTGTGTGAGTGTTGAGGGATTTTATTGTGTTGAGTGAGGTGTGTGATCGTGTTTGAGAGGAAGTGGGAGTGACTGAGTGTGTGAGTGGTGAGGAAACACCAGAGAAACAGAGAGGGAGGTTTGGTGGTGGTGCTAACGTGTTTTGATCAAATCGATCGAGTTTGGAGCTGTGGGAGTGTTCTAAGGACGGAGGAGAAGTGCTAGACGGATTAGACCCACGACGGAGCTCAAGGTGGAGGTCAACAAGCAGGTAATTTCTCAGGTTCCCTCGGTGTACTCTGTTTTTCAGTTTAGTTCAAAGTTAAAGTCATGAAGGTTGGGACTGAGTCGAAGGATTCTGTGGGTTCTACTAGGTTTAGGAAGTCCCTAGGAACCTCCAGTTGTGAAGCCGTGACGAGGGAGTTCGTGGTTGGCCGGGAACCGAAATAGAGGTTTTGGGAGGTTTTGTTCGAGCTTGAGGATGACGGGTTAGAGGCCGTGATGTTTAGATTTTAGGATTTGACTTAGTTCCTAGGATGAGGACGAAGAGTTTGGTGGAAAAAGGAAGGAAAATTGTGGAGGAACGGCGAGGAACCGATCACGCCGGTTCAGACCGGTCGAACGGCTGAGGAAGACTATGAACAATGTTTTTGTGCAGGCGTGTGGGGGTGCGTGCGGCAGTTTCCGGGGAAGTGGTCAACTAGGTTTTTGATCTAATCGTTGTAACGAATCTATTGGGAAAGGTTTCGGGACAATCGGACGTCGTTTCGGGTTAGTTCTGCGGGATCGAAGGTTTAGGGTTCCGTTTAAAGTATGCTTAGAAGTTCGGGAAAATTATGGGATTTGAGTAGGACTTTTGTGAAGTAGTTAGTAACCTCGTTATGGGCTTTGGACAGGTTTGAAAAAGCCGAGGATAGCGGAATGGTCTGGGACGGCGTAAGTACGCGCGTATCGAGGCGACGTCAGAATGGTCTGTGAGTGGACTTTGCTTTCTAACTCTTGATGCATGCATATATGTTTTATATGTTTTCTATACTTGATTCTATGATTTGATTTATGATTGTGATGGGTTACGGTTTGTGCATGTTTTTCGAGGAAATGACGGTATTTCACGTTTTACGAGATTTGATGGATATTGCGATTTGAACCTGGTTTTAATGATTTGATTTCGGGATTTGAAATACGATTTGATTTCAAAGAAAGTAAAAAGGATTTTGAAAAGTGTTTTCAGGCTTGAAGCCCAGTTCAGAAAGGTGGTTTTGAGAAATGTGATTTTGAGAAATGTGGTTTTGGGTTTTTGAATCGGAATTCCGGATGACGATTCGGGATTCGATTTGGGACTTGGAAGTGGATTCCGGGTTTGGGTTCGGAATGGTTATTCCGGATGCCGGCTTACGGAATGATGGTTGCGGACTCGGATCTGGAAAGGAGATGGATATGAGTTCTGGGTTTGGATTCGGGATCCTGATGAGATTGCGGATTCAGATTCGGAAATGGAAAAAGGTTTTCAAACGGTTTGGGATTGGATTTGCTGGATCTGGTTATTGGGTTTAAAGACCCAGATTATGATTGTCGGGGGACGGGCCCGGATTGGGTTTAAAGACTCGGATATATTGATATTTTCCCCCGTAGGCCTGTTGAGTTTAAAGACTCGAGAGTTTAAAGACTTGGATTATATTGAGGCCTGGATTGAGTTTAAAGACTCGGGAGTTTAAAGACTCGGATAGATACAGCAGGTTCGATGAACGGAAATGTGGTATGCTTCTCAATAATGGTTTTCGATGGTTTTGGGCTGAGGCCCGGGATTTGAGAAAAAGGAAAATGTGTTTGGTTTTCGTAAATGGTTTTATGACATGAATTTGATATGCATGCATTGGTTTTGCGTGGAGGGTAAAAATGTAATTGTTTTATTGAACTGTTTTCTAAATTATACTTTATTTTTGTCCACTCACAGTCTTTTCGTGTTTTCGATACCCTCCAGGTTGTTGCGGTGCGGGCTGTTGGTCGAGAGAGATAGAGACATCACACCCGTGATCCACAGTAGTTCGGATGGCTGGATTCGAGAATCCCTGGTCCGACTTACGTGTCACATGGAGATTAGATGACAGTCTGGCATTCGTGTCATGCGTAAGTCAGACGGGAGCAGGGTTTAGTCCCTAATCCCCCAGGGGTGGACCCTGACAGTATGTGGTTGAGCGTGTTGGTAGTTGGCTTAGTTCCGATATCATTGGATTAGTTGAGGACGTGAATTGGACATTGAATACTATACACTGACAAAGTAATTTGACGGATTGAGTGATTGTATGAGCAGGTGTTCAGATCCGTGGATGGCTAATGGAACCCTAATATAACGACCCGTCGCGAATTCCGGGATAAGATTAGTGACTAATCTTGATTAGTGAGGTTGAAAGGTGGTTAGTAGGGCGGAATCGGACAAAATGTGCAAAATGACCGTTTTACCCCTGGTCGTGGGCAAAATGTTGACTTTTTGATCGGGCGGTCAAATGGACTTTGACCGATGACCGTGACGTAGTTCGGGACGTCACGAGTTCATAGACAGGTGGCACATTCGATTCCGACATTCGTAGATAAAGTTATGGTGTTCGGAAGTTGAGGGGTATTTTGGTAATTTGGCATGTTTGGGGCCAAATGTTGACTTTTTGATCGGGAGGTCCGATGGACGAGGGCCAAGGACCATTACGTAGGTATCGTCGATACGAATCCAACGACAGGCGGCATGCCGAAATCGGAGATTCGACGACAACGTTATGGTCAAGGAAACGAACTAACGAACCGAGGCTCGGATTAAAATAATAATATAATAATGAATAGTGACCGTTGACTGTGCACATCCGGATGAGTGACAAGTGTCACCCATCCCTTGTTTCCAGCTCCTTGTTTCCCTCCAAACATCATCATTACTACATCATCATCATCTAATCCACCATTTCCCCTAATTTTCTCCTTTGTTCCTAAACCGTGCACAAAATGTGGGATTCGGATTAGGGAGAATTGGCTCCCTCTCTCTGCCGTTCCTGAGAGAAAAATGAGAGACTAAGATGAGGGAATTAACGGGAAAACACGAGGGGTTGTGAGAGTGTTGAATTTTGGATTTTGGATTTCGGGAAAATTTGAGGGAAAATTCGAATTGAAGGAATTGAGCCGTGAGGATCAAATTGGAGATTACCTTCAGCTTCCTGGGAGTGCCACGATCATAATTGTCGAAGAAACGAGATGAATTGGTGCTGTTTTGGCTCTGATCACACTTGGTGACAGAGGAGGAAAATCGAGTTTGAGTCGTGGAGTTGGAGGCTTCGATGGACGGAATTGAGGTGGGGAAGCTTCTTCTCATGATCCCACGATGCTTCTAGGTTCGTCAATTGAAAGAAAACGGCTGTGGTTGACAGAACTCCATTGTTGAACAGTGACGGTGCTCGAGCTTGAGTCGTGAAGGTTGAGCGATGGATTGATTCAATTGATGTGGGGGAATTGTTCCTCATGGTCCATTGATGCTTCTGGATGCATCAATTGGATGAAACCTGCAGCAATTGACGGAATTCCATGAATGAACAGTGTTCGGAGTGTTCTTGGTGTTCATCATCGAATCGTGGGAATCTGGGTAAGGATTTGTGTAATTGAGTTTACGGACTTGTAATTGGACATAAAACGAAACTAACTGAATGATTAATTGAAGGAATTAAGGCTGAATTGATGGACTTTGAACCGGGTTGTATCGCGGGTGAGTTGGACCCGTTTACCAGACAAACGGGTTGGGCTGGTGACACTGTAGCAGGCGCGTGAGTTTCACGCGCAGCCACTCACGGCGGCGCGTGACGGCGCGTGGGCACGAATCTCGAGGTGAGGTCAACATGACTTCTGTCCTATTTAATGTAACGGACATTTTGGAATTGGTTTCGTGTCGATCGGACACCGTCTCGATATTGTTCGGGATATCCGAAGGTTTTAAATTAAGTTTAAAAATAAGTAAAAATTTGGGAAAATTACGGGACTTTGATAGGTTGTTAATGATGAGATTAGTGACCCTCTAATGTGATTTGGACAGGATTGGGAGTCCCGGTGATAGTGGTGTGGCCCGAGAGGGCCGGTGGCACGCGTATCGAGGCATACCGTTTAAACGGTCTGTGAGTGGACTTTGGTTTTATAAATCCTATGCATGCTTAAATGTGTTATATGGTTTATATACATGATTTCTTTGATGGTATTTGTGAGCATTGATTTCGGGTATGTTGCACGTATTTCGAGGTGTTTTCCGTATTTCACGTATATCGGGATTAACGGTTTATTTGTGGTTTTGCGTGCTTGTGGTTAAATAAATAATATGATAAAATGGTTTTTATATTGGAAAGATGAATTCGGGCTTGAGGCCCACTTGTTTTGGAAATCTCGGACTTGGAGTCCATTTGAGTACGTAATCGGGCTACGGGCCCAGTTGGTTTATAAGTCGGGCTGCGGGCCCAGTTGGTTTATAAATCGGGCCGTGGGCCCAGTGGTTCATAAAGTCGGGCATGAGGCCCAGTTGGATTAAAATGATGATTTCGTGTCAGGGTCCCTATATTTAATAAATGTGGTTTCGGGTCGGGGACCCTAAATGGAAATGTGTTGTTTTATGGAAAATTCGGGCAGGGCCCATTGTTATGTTTTGAAATGAATTAATAAAAACTGTTTTCCATATACCATCTTGATACAAGGATATATGATGGTCTCCTCCAGATGTTTGGGACACTGGGGAAGTCACGGTGCATTGCCTGTGAAGGGTCACCATACGGAGCAGCCGGACCGTATGATGACTCAGGAGCAGGATTGCTATGATTGACGTCTGGGACGTCAGACATTAGGGATGTCAGATTTATGGACCCGGAGAGACCCCGGGCAGCACGCGTAGCTTATGAAACCGTGAGATATGACGTCAGGGACGTCAAGCGTCTGGGACGCTAAGCATCTGGGATGCTGGTGATGGTAATGGTAAAATATGGATTAATGAATAAAATGGCTTATTGGTTGGATATGTGTTATGTGGTAAAAATGGATTATTGGTTATGAAATGGTATGTAGGGTCGGGGACCCTAAATGGTTTTGGATTTTTGAATTGATGTTCATTTATGGTCGTAGGTGGTGACCCACATGGTTTTAATATGTATGGTGGTGGTATTCCACAGTTTTGGGCTGAGTTCCCACACTTGGTTTTTGGTTAACGGTTTTTGGGCTAAGGCCCTAAGGGCTCGGTTGAGCAAACGTTTTGGTTACTGGTTTTTGTGGCATGCATACGTTTTTATTGGAGGGCATAAATGTCTTATAAATGTATTTGGTAAACTTATTGGTTTTTGTCCACTCACATCTTTTGGTTTTAATGCCCTTCAGGTTGATCACGGATGCGATTGCAGCAGAGACTGGGACATTGCACACCTCCTCCATCGATCCTTGCGCACTCTGGATGCCCCGTTGGGCAGTGGCTCTTGGTTATCCCTTGTCTGACACCTCTTGTTGGACGGGAGCAGGGCACATTCCACGGTAATCCCGGGGGGATTGGGATGGGTCCTGTCAACTTGGTATCAGAGCACAGTTGCTCTATTTGTGCGCGCAGGTCAAGGGTGTGATGTCTCTTTGGGCTGCAATTCGTTATCAACCTGATAGATAGTTTTTGGGTTTGGATAGTGGATGGAGTGTGATTGGCCCGATACGCCGTGTGTTAATGTGATTCGACCCAAGTGGGGTTGATTGTGACGAACTGGTATTGTGGGACCGTCGGTTCGGTCATGTGATATTGGATTGTTGTGCTGCTAGGTGCAGCCAGGTTCGAGGAACCTCATGTGAGTAATGGTTTAAAATGTGAACCCTTGTGGTGGTTTCTAGTGTGAGGGATGTTGGTTCATCGGAGTTGGCCGATGACCTAGTGGTGGAACCCACATTGAGTTGATGGTAGGATTGGATTTGACGTCTATTCGATGTCAGGACCGCGGGGTCGGTCAGGTTGTGGATTTTATATTACGGAAAGCTGTTTGGTTCGGTTGAACCATAGGGTGTGATTGTGGAACCCTAGTATTTAAAAGGTAAACCTTAATTGTGGCTAGTGGATGAGAACTTGTGCTGCGACGAGTGACTGAGGTCGTGGATGACCATGGGGGCGGCTCTAGTGAGTCTAGGCAGAACTATGGGATTCGATTTACGGATACGGTTCTGAGATAAATTATGGAATCCCGTGTTGGATCGGGTATTAGTGTGAGGTATGGATGCGGATCTCGATAGCAATGACAGTTAGTCGGAAGTCATATGGAGATGACTGGCTATCGAGGGTAATCAGTGTGGTCATAATACTTGGGGATCAGGGGACGTTCGGGGAACGTTCATTTTCCTGATATGGATTGTCAGAATAGTGGTACCCATAGTCGTGAGGTACGGGATCGTCGTTCGGTATGAACGGAGATCCAGGGTTGTCGTATTTGCACACGGTGTGCAGTATGGATGTTTGCGGGTTGGTACTTTTGTGCTGATGCTAGTATGGATGCCTGTGTGCTGATACTAGTGTTGTTGATAGTGTGTTGGTGCTGGTACTAGAAATGGTGCTAGTGTCGATAATGGTGTTGACGATGAGCCACCAGTTGGGGTGTGACTCCGTCATGATGAACATATGTTCGATCTTTGAGATTCGGTAGTGGTTGAGTGATGGACTGGATGGGATCCAGTTAAGATTGTGATGTGTTGGGATAAGTCCCAATGGTGGTGAGATAACCCGTAAGGAGTAGATTAAAAAGGTATAATCGAGCACTTGGAAAACCGAGTGTTGAACCTGTAAAGGTTGGGATGTGCGAACGGAATAATAACGGATCGATTGTGGACACGGGGTTGTCCAAGTGAATTGAGGAGGTAGGAAGTCTAGTGGGTAGACTTGACATCTTGTTGGGAGCATGTCTGTTTCCAACATGGTTGGAACCTTAGTGTCGAGGAGAGCTGTAATTGGGGAACGAGAGTGGTGCTCGTTTTTGGTGATGGGTATTCCGAAGTCATTGGGATTGACTTATTGTTTTCTGCCCTGGCAGACATTGACTGTGGTTACCAGTACGTTGAGCGTGTATTGGTTGGTGAGCCCATGTGTGTTGTGGGGCCATCAGGGGAAGTTACGTATTCGAAATTAGGTAAACGAGATTTTTCATTTTCTGCTTGGTGGCAGACAATGTTGGATTACATGGCGTGGTGAGTGCAGTGAGTTTTGTTGCATCCACGTAGGATGAGTATTGGAGTCATCATTTTGGATCATCCTTGGTTTTCCTAGGTGGAATGACAAGGATCGATACGAACTTGGGTGTGTGAGTCGTAAACGGCGGGATTGAACTTCTTTTCGAAGTGGAGCCCGTATGGTATCTTACTCGAGTGAGTAGGTTTCCGACTGGTCGGATTTTGTCAACCTTAGACGTGTGGAGGTTGGATTGGCTTCCCTATGAAGTCAATCAAGTGTATTGAACGAGTAACCGATAGGTTCGATTTTGGGTGTGTCTTGGTAATTGTGAACGAGATTTCGGGATTTGGAATCGAATTTCTGGGTGACGATTCAGGATTCGATTTTGAAACTTGAAAGTATATTTCCAGATTTGGGTACGGAACGATTATTCCAAATGCTAGCTTACGGAATAATGATTTCGGATTCGGATTTGGATATGAATTAAAATTTGATGTCTGGGTTTGGATCGGGGATTTCTTACGAAATTGCGGATTCGGATTTGAAATTAGAAATAGATGATGGGTGGAGTTTCATTTTGTCTCATGCTGGATTGGGCAAATGGTGCTCCATTGTTGAAACGTGTTTGGCTATGACCTAGGTGGTTGTAGTCTGGTCATTAGATAGATGTGTGTACTCCGTACATGGTTCGAGGTACAATACCTTGTAGACTTGTGATGTCTAGTTACGGTATACGGGATATACCCGAGGTGTGTCGGTGAACGTGTTGGTAGTCGGATTGGTTCCGATACCATGGGATTGGTTGTGGACCGGACATTACTATGCAATGGGTCATGGTAATTCCGATGTGTTTAATTACACACAGATCGTGTGAAAGGTCGGTAAATGTTTACTAAGTCCAGTACGTTGGTGGCATGTGTAGCCACGAGTGAGTCTAGTGTCAGTTTTCGACTGACAACAACTGTGTGGCGACAGATTGTCAGGATGTGTCAACATAGATTGTTGAGTGGGGTCAGCTGACTCCTAGTGGGAGTGGGAAAGGAACCGTCGAGTTGTTGCGTCAACGAGAGGGTTGATTTGACAAGTGGTGTCAAATTCGAAACAAGTAGTTTCAGTCATTCGACGGGGTCGAATGTAGTCGTTGCGTTTTGAGTACTAGTGGTACTTTTGGGTGCAGACAAGTTTTGTCTGATTAGTTAGTGTACAGGTGTACACGTGTCGCGTGGTCGATTCCACTTTTCCACGGGGTGTTTGTGGAATCAGGATAGTCGAGTTTCGAGAACGAAACTTATTAAGGAGGGAAGTACGTTGAGATTAGAGCGGTTGGAATTTCGAGGACGAAATTTATTAAGGAGGGAAGATTGTAACGACCCGTCTCGAATTCCGGGATTAGATTAGTGACTAATCTTGATTAGTGAGGTTGAAAAGTGGTTAGTATGGCGGAATCGGACAAAATGTGCAAAATGACCGTTTTGCCCCTGGTCGTGGGCAAAATGTTGACTTTTTGATCGGGCGGTCAAATGGACTTTGACCGATGACCGTGACGTAGTTCGGGACGTCACGAGTTCATAGACAGGTGGCACGTTCGATTCCGACATTCGTAGAGAAAGTTATGGTGTTCGGAAGTTGAGGGGTATTTTGGTAATTTGGCATGTTTGGGGCCAAATGTTGACTTTTTGATCGGGAGGTCCGATGGACGAGGGCCAAGGACCATTACGTAGGTATCGTCGATACGAATCCAACGACAGGCGGCATGCCGAAATCGGAGATTCGACGACAACGTTATGGTCAAGGAAACGAACTAACGAACCGAGGCTCGGATTAAAATAATAATATAATAATGAATAGTGACCGTTGACTGTGCACATCCGGATGAGTGACAAGTGTCACCCATCCCTTGTTTCCAGCTCCTTGTTTCCCTCCAAACATCATCATTACTACATCATCATCATCTAATCCACCATTTCCCCTAATTTTCTCCTTTGTTCCTAAACCGTGCACAAAATGTGGGATTCGGATTAGGGAGAATTGGCTCCCTCTCTCTGCCGTTCCTGAGAGAAAAATGAGAGACTAAGATGAGGGAATTAACGGGAAAACACGAGGGGTTGTGAGAGTGTTGAATTTTGGATTTTGGATTTCGGGAAAATTTGAGGGAAAATTCGAATTGAAGGAATTGAGCCGTGAGGATCAAATTGGAGATTACCTTCAGCTTCCTGGGAGTGCCACGATCATAATTGTCGAAGAAACGAGATGAATTGGTGCTGTTTTGGCTCTGATCACACTTGGTGACAGAGGAGGAAAATCGAGTTTGAGTCGTGGAGTTGGAGGCTTCGATGGACGGAATTGAGGTGGGGAAACTTCTTCTCATGATCCCACGATGCTTCTAGGTTCGTCAATTGAAAGAAAACGGCTGTGGTTGACAGAACTCCATTGTTGAACAGTGACGGTGCTCGAGCTTGAGTCGTGAAGGTTGAGCGATGGATTGATTCAATTGATGTGGGGGAATTGTTCCTCATGGTCCATTGATGCTTCTGGATGCATCAATTGGATGAAACCTGCAGCAATTGACGGAATTCCATGAATGAATAGTGTTCGGAGTGTTCTTGGTGTTCATCATCGAATCGTGGGAATCTGGGTAAGGATTTGTGTAATTGAGTTTACGGACTTGTAATTGGACATAAAACGAAACTAACTGAATGATTAATTGAAGGAATTAAGGCTGAATTGATGGACTTTGAACCGGGTTGTATCGCGGGTGAGTTGGACCCGTTTACCAGACAAACGGGTTGGGCTGGTGACACTGTAGCAGGCGCGTGAGTTTCACGCGCAGCCACTCACGACGGCGCGTGACGGCGCGTGGGCACGAATCTCGAGGTGAGGTCAACATGACTTCTGTCCTATTTAATGTAACGGACATTTTGGAATTGGTTTCGTGTCGATCGGACACCGTCTCGATATTGTTCGGGATATCCGAAGGTTTTAAATTAAGTTTAAAAATAAGTAAAAATTCGGGAAAATTACGGGACTTTGATAGGTTGTTAATGATGAGGTTAGTGACCCTCTAATCTGATTTGGACAGGATTGGGAGTCCCGGTGATAGTGGTGTGGCCCGGGAGGGCCGGTGGCACGCGTATCGAGGCATACCGTTAAAACGGTCTGTGAGTGGACTTTGGTTTTATAAATCCTATGCATGCTTAAATGTGTTATATGGTTTATATACATGATTTCTATGATAGTATTTGTGAGCATTGATTTCGGGTATGTTGCACGTCTTTCGAGGTGTTTTCCGTATTTCACGTATATCGGGATTAACGGTTTATTTGTGGTTTTGCGTGCTTGTGGTTAAATAAATAATATGATAAAATGGTTTTTATATTGGAAAGATGAATTCGGGCTTGAGGCCCACTTGTTTTGGAAATCTCGGACTTGGAGTCCATTTGAGTACGTAATCGGGTTGCGGGCCCAGTTGGTTTATAAGTCGGGCTGCGGACCCAGTTGGTTTATAAATCGGGCCGTGGGCCCAGTGGTTCATAAAGTCGGGGATGAGGCCCAGTTGGATTAAAATGATGATTTCGGGTCAGGGGCCCTATATTTAATAAATGTGGTTTCGGGTCAGGGACCCTAAATGGAAATGTGTTGTTTTATGGAAAATTCGGGCAGGGCCCATTGTGATGTTTTGAAATGAATTAATAAAAACTGTTTTCCATATACCATCTTGATACAAGGATATATGATGGTCTCCTCCAGATGTCTGGGACACTGGGGAAGTCACGGTGCATTGCCTGTGAAGGGTCACCATACGGAGCAGCCGGACCGTATGATGACCCAGGAGCAGGATTGCTATGATTGACGTCTGGGACGTCAGACATTAGGGATGTCAGATTTATGGACCCGGAGAGACCCCGGGCAGCACGCGTAGCTTATGAAACCGTGAGATATGACGTCAGGGACGTCAAGCGTTTGGGACGCTAAGCATCTGGGATGCTGGTGATGGTAATGGTAAAATATGGATTAATGAATAAAATGGCTTATTGGTTGGATATGTGTTATGTGGTAAAAATGGATTATTGGTTATGAAATGGTATGTAGGGTCAGGGACCCTAAATGGTTTTGGATTTTTGAATTGATGTTCATTTATGGTCGTGGGTGGTGACCCACATGGTTTTAATATGTATGGTGGTGGTATTCCACAGTTTTGGGCTGAGTTCCCACACTTGGTTTTTGGTTAACGGTTTTTGGGCTAAGGCCCTAAGGGCTCGGTTGATCAAACGTTTTGGTTACTGGTTTTTGTGGCATGCATACGTTTTTATTGGAGGGCATAAATGTCTTATAAATGTATTTGGTAAACTTATTGGTTTTTGTCCACTCACAGCTTTTGGTTTTAATGCCTTTCAGGTTGATCACGGATGCGATTGCAGCAGAGACTGGGACATTGCACACCTCCTCCATCGATCCTTGCGCACTCTGGATGCCCTGTTGGGCAGTGGCTCTTGGTTATCCCTTGTCTGACACCTCTTGTTGGACGGGAGCAGGGCACATTCCACGGTAATCCTGGGGGGATTGGGATGGGTCCTGTCACCTAAAGTTGGGATGTATATTACTGCTGGGCAAGTATTCGATGGGCTCCAATTACACGCAGGTCGAGTGAGATATTAGTATACATATACTCAGGTTGAGTGAGTTGGTGGTTGGTGTAACCACAAGAGGTTTTGCGTGGATCAGCTGCTCTGTGACTCTCACTAATGACAGCATGGATTATGAGGAAATTTTGGTACGAGGTACCTTCGTGCGACTCTAGAGTGAGTCAGGGTGTGTCGGTGATTCGAATTGTGACCGTGGATCCGTGAGTAACGGCTGAGCACGACGTGATGGAACGGATAATGTAGACATGATAAAAGTCAGGAAAAGCGGAGAAATTGCAAGATTTGGTAACTCTCGATGTGGGAGAGACATTAGATTGATTGACGACTGGGCGAATGGTGACGGTTTAGCTGAATGTGTCAGCGTGGATTAATGAGTAAGATTTTGTGACTCCCAGTGGGAGCACATGTCAGAGTGTATTAGTGGTTGATAGGAACCGTTAAGTTGATCGTGTCAGAGTAATGGTAGAATCGTCAAGTGCTCGGAATCGTGTGATCGATTTCATTCGAGGTGGTCGAGTGTAGTCGATACGAGGTGAGTTCATGATGGATCTTTTGGGTGCAGACAAGTATTGTGCTGGTTAGTGGGTGTACAAGTGTACACATGATGAGAGATCGAATTGTTTTCCACGAGGTGGATGTGGAATCGATATAGTCGAAATTTTGAGGACGAAATTATTTAAGGGAGGAAGGTTGTAACGACTCGTCCCGAATACCAGGATTAAATATTAAATAAATATGGGTTAGAATGACTAATCGGGGATTAGTTGAAAGATTTCGGACGGACGGTGCGAAATGACGGTTTTGCCCCTAGAATGGACAAAAAGGTTGACTTTTAGTTTGGGCTGTCAAATGGAATTTTCCCGATGAATGTGACGTAGTTTGGTACGTCACGAGTTCGTGGACAGGTGGCACGTCCGATTCCGACATTCGAGGACAAAGTTATGATGTTTGGAAGTTCGAGGGTATTTTGGTAATTTGGTTAAAAATTGGCAAAATATTGACTTTTGACTCAGGGAGTCAAACGTACGAGGGTCGATGACCGTGACGTAGATCGGGACGTCATGAGTCCGTAAACAAGTGGCACGTCGAAATCAGAGGTTCGACGGAGAAGTTATGGGTCTAAAACGGAAAATGGCACTATTGCACAAAAACTGAGAATCGGGGACATGTGGCAGATGTTGATTGGGAACCTTCTGGAAGGAACCACCAGATGAGCGACAATTGTCACCCATCTGATTGGCCCATTTTCCAACATGTTGGATATTTTTCCTTCGACCATCACGATCGACCATTTTTCATTTTCTCCCTAAACCAAACCCGTGCAAAACCCATTCCCATCGCCCTTCAATTTTCAATTGCTGGAGTTGGGCTGTGAATGGAAGAGTGAGAGTGAGATGAGACGTGGAGGATGACGGCGAGAGTTTGCACCGTCGTGAACGGTGGTGGTGAATCGGAGGTAGGCGCCGAAACCTTGGTTTTGGAATTCAAAAATGGTAACACATGATTTAGTGAGAGTTGATCGATTCCATTAATTGGGGGATGTTTCTGATGTTTCTAGGAGACTATTGGAATTGATTGGCTAGCCAAAGGTGGCTGGAATCCTTGAAAACCGATGGGGAGGATTAACCGGTTCATAAAGAAAAATTGAAAGGTATGTTCTTGGTTTTGATTTCCATGTTTTAAATTCATAAATGGACTAGGAAAGTTTAGAGGATAATTTAGGAATGAAAATGGAAGAAATTGGACCAAAAACACGAAGGATACATGCCTGAACTGGCCACGCCGGTCCAATTGGACTGGCCGGACCGAACCGAACCGGCTAGACCAGTTTGCAGAAGCTTAGGGATGATGAATAGTGTCTAACGCGTGGGTTTCATGCGCAGGTGCTTTGGGGCGCGCGTGAGGGGCCTTTTGGGGAAACTTTTAACACGTGAAATAATCTATTTGACGTAACGAACATTTTGGGACTGGTTTCGTGTCAATCGGACACTGTTTCGATATGTTTCGGGGTGTCCGAAGGTTTTGAATCGAGTTTAAAAATAGTTAAAAATTCGGGAAAATTACGGGACTTTAATATGAGGTTAATGAAGAGGTTAGTGACCCTCTACTGTGATTTGGACAGGTTTAGAAGTCCCGGTGATAGTGATGGGGCCCGGGAGGGCCTATGGCACGCGTATCGAAGCAGCAGCATAGGACGGTATGTGAGTGGACTTTGTTTTCTAAATTGTGATGCATGCATAACTATTCTATATGTTTTACATACGTGATTTCTATGTGATGATTGTGGCACTGGTGGATTATACGATTACACGTATTTCGAGGTAAACCCGTATTTACACATATTTCGAGGTTTACGAGTTTATACTACTGCTATGTGAATGTGAATTCAATAATGATTCTATGGCATGGTTTTGGTTTTGGAAAGATAAATTCGGGCATGAGACCCATTTGAATTATGTGATCGGGCCAGGGGCCCAGTTGGTTTACGTAATCGAGCTGAGACTCTATTGAGTCTTGTGATCGGGCCGGGGGCCCAGTGGTTTACAAAATAGGGCATGAGGCCTAGTTGAGTTTTATAGATGTGATTTCGGGTCTGGGACCCTATGTTTCAGAAACTTGATTTCGGGTCGGGAACCCTAAATGGATTTGTGATGTTTTATGGAGATTTCGGGCAGGGCCCATTGAGATGTTTCAAAATGACTTTGTAAAACTTTTTTCCATATACCATCTTGATAAGAGGATATGTGATGGTCTCCTCCAGGTGTCTGGGACATTGAGGAAGTCACGGTGCATTGCCTGCGAGGGGTCATTATACGGAGCTACCAGACCGTATGATGACTCAGGAGCAGGAATGCTATGATTGGACGTCTGGGACGTCAAACATCTGGGATGTCAGAGATATTGACCTGGAGAGACCCGGGTAGCACGCGTTTCTTATTACCGTGAGATATGACGTCTGGGACGTCGAGCGTCTGGGACGCTAGACATCTGGGATGCCAGAGATGGTTATATGGTAAATATGGATTGTTGAGGTCATGAAATGGTATTTCCGTCTTTGTGGATTTGTGGTTATGGATTTGGGCAGTGGCCCACTTGGTTTTGGATGTACGGTTTTGGGCTAAGGCCCTAATGGCTTATTCGAGTAAATGTTTGATTACTGATTTCCGATGTATGCATACTTTTTAGTGAAGGGCTTAAATATCTTTTTTTGAATGGGTTTTTATGAAATTGTTGATTTTCGTCCACTCACAGTTCTGAATGGTTTTAATACCCTTCAGGTTGATCACGGATGCGGGCTGTAGTAGAGACAGAGACATTGCACTCCTCCACCGTTTCTGGCGCGCTCTAGGAGCCCCATAGGGGCTAAGGTATGTAATATCTCTTGTTTGACACTTCGTGTCAGAAGGGAGCATGGTACATCCCATGTTAATCCCGGGGGGATTGGGATGGGCCGTGTCAATAGATTATTTAATGTGTGGGTGTCTACAAGTCATTAGTATTATTGCCAGGGGCAATTTGGTCATTTCAGGAATTATGGGCCACGTGGCAGTTTCACAATTTTCCGGTGTTTTATGGTTCCACAAGACGCATTTCTTATATCCTCCGTGCGATGTGGGATTGTTAATCATGCCCCCAAGGCATAAGTCCTCACAATCATGTTGCTATTCCTCGTACTGAATTTATTCTCCCCTGGCTTGCCACGAGAGATAGAGTGGGATGATTTAGCCAAATCCCCTATTTGGATTGTGTCTTGTGCAACCGTTCTAGGAAAAGTCACAATCACCTCTTCTTTGAATGTCATTACACGGCTGGTATATGGAGGAACATTCTGCGTCGGTGTAGCTACCCTTCGCTCCACCGTCCTTGGCATTCGGCGATATGTGAGTTCGGCTGGGTTTGGATAGGTATTCTAGTTCTTTCAGAGTAATTATTGTTGTTATGCGTTATCGTTAGTCATCTCATGAAGTTTAGGGTTAGTCTTTGGGTGTGGTGCATGTCCGCTAAAATTGATTAAGTTTTTTTTTTTTTTTAATATCTATTTTGTGTTTTGTCATTATTTTTATCGCTTTGAAAATTGTTCTCTATTCTCTTGACGCGCAAGTTTTATTATTTTAATTGTCTATTAACTTTTTCAAAGCGTTAATAGCTGCACGCTCGAGACAATTGGACTAGTTTTTCGTTTATTAGATTGTAAAATAGTTTTGTACTATTTATTCGTTTTTTTTTTTTCCAATGACAATTGGATTATTTCGCACTGCGTAAATTTTCACTACACGGAAGCTAAAATAACTTTTGGCCCCATGTGGCCATGTGTTATGTGTAGTGTACGAAGAAGCAGTAAATTAAAGCCAGCAATATACGGTTATGAAAAGCGAGCCGAGGGACGGTTCTTACAAGTTACAGCTTTTAACTGTCTCACCATGTGACCGCTTTACCACGTACATATCCACAGTTATTAATATTGTTACAGACTTACACAGTGCGTACGTAGGTGCATTGGTTTGTAGTTGGCAAATTTCGGTGAGGCACTGTAATAAATGGACAAACACTCCTTATTACCCAAAAACTTACACATTTCAGTATTTTTTACCGCGACCCAGTATTTACTGTACGATCCCTGCTATCATTCTGTTTCTCATTTTCCTTTTCCTTTTTTCTTTCTATAAAATCCTAGGCGCTTCTTGCACTCTCCTCTCTCAAAATCAGGACTCCATTTTCCTCATCTGGGTTTCTCTGAGCCGTTATCTCCAACAAATTGGCTCAAGCAGAATCCAGGAAGAATGCATATCTTCAAGTTCTTGTTCGGAGTCTTCGGTGGGTTTTGATTTTTTGTTATCGTTTTCGTTTCCGAGTTTTCTAAATTGGGTTTCTTTCTTTCGATCATAACAATTTGTTTTCGTTTTGAGATTCTGCTCATGGGTTCCTCTTCTTTTCCTTACAGGAAATGCCACTGCTTTGTTCCTCTTCTTGGCACCAGTGTATGCTTTCTCTCTTCGGGTCTCAATATCATGTCTTTTTTTCTTTCTTCTCATAAATTTAAAAAGAGCTTGAATATTTAGTGTGCTTCTGTAATTGACTGAGTGATTCATCTGGGTTTAATTTGATTATTATCAGGATTACGTTCAAGAGGATCATAAAGAAGAACTGCACAGAGGAGTTCTCAGGCATTCCGTACGTGATGACTCTGCTCAACTGCCTCCTCTCCGCCTGGTACACACGCATGCTTTCTCGCTCCTTCAACCGCCTTCTCTTTCTTTTTCGTTTTATTTCCCTTTTCGCCCTTCCAACTTTACCGCTTAATCATAGTAAATGGCAATTTTGCCCCTGTTGTTTTCCGCTTTTCAGTGTCGTATTTGAATTAGATTGTTAATTAATTTCGGAAAAGAAAAACAAATATTAAATTTTTGAATTAATAACAAGTTGGGTTCAGAATTGGAACTTACACTTACGTCGACATATATTTTTATTAAATTGAGAATTAGTTGTTCGTTTGCTTTATAGAATAGTAAGAGAGAGATATGAATAAGTAATGAAAATAACTTGTTTTATGTGTGACATAAAATTTAATTCCAATTTTACCCTAATAAATGAAGTGCATACTTAGGTATGGCCTGCCGTTTGTGTCCTCAAACAACATTTTGGTGTCAACAATCAATGGAACTGGCGCAGTTATTGAGGCAGTGTATGTTTTAATCTTCGTCATATTTGCCCCCAAGAGGGAGAAGGCCAAAATTCTTGGGCTCCTCACTTCTGTGCTTGCTCTGTTCTCTACTGTGGCTTTGGTCTCATTCTTTGCTCTCCACAACAAGCGGAGGAACCTCTTCTGCGGCTTTGCAGCCACCATATTCTCAATCATCATGTACGGCTCCCCTCTCTCAATCATGGTATGTACCTTGCAACTTCAATTCAATTCAATCGAGTTTGAATCTTTCTCTCTGCACTCTGCCCGTGGACCCCTTGATTTTATAGAATTTTGAAATGTTTGTGTATGCAGAGCACAGTGATCAAGACCAGGAGTGTGGAATTCATGCCATTTTTCTTGTCACTCTTCTCCTTCTTATGTGGCACTTCATGGTTCATCTATGGCCTACTTGGCCATGACCCATTTGTCGCTGTAAGATGATCACGTCACTTGATTTTTATTCATTTTTTTGTTAAAACTAAACTCCAATAATATTGAATATAATGTTTGGGGAGTGATCTGGTGTGTGCAGGTGCCAAATGGGTTTGGGTGTGCGCTAGGGGCGCTGCAGCTGATCCTCTACTTCATCTACTGTGACAACAACCGCAGTGGCGGAGGGAGTAGGAAGAAGGCCAGTGCTGCTACTTGTACAACAGTTGCCGATGAAGATTCATTGGAGGCGGGGCTGTCAAAGCCTCAACAATCGAAGAAATCAGTTACCGTCAATGGTGGTGCTCACCAGTAAGATGGTCATCGATCATCAATCAATTTCGTGGGTTCTTTGCCACGTGCCCAAGACTCCATCACAAACTTCACTTTCAATTTCTTGCATCCTCTTTCATCTTGTTTTTGTACGTAGGTCTATAATTCCCAGCTACTATAGTTGTAATGAGTAATGACAACGCCGGTTTTAATTTGCATAATTAGGCGATCATCTAATCATGAGATGCGTACAACTGAGTGTTGACATTCGTCAAGTTCATCAACTGAATGAAATTTTTTATTCAAATTATAATGATACTGAGTTGAATTTACACCAAATAACAAATCCTATATCTGATAGCACCTCCAATATCTTATCTTCTCATTGGCATGCATTGCCTACTCCAAATTCTGATGCGCGACTTTCCTAGGTTTTTTCGTCTTCACCTGTTTCATCATGCGAGTTGCTCACGATTGCGGATACGAGATAACTCGAGGTATTTTAACTTAGAATTCAGGTTTATACAAATAATTGCTGAATTTTTAAAGTAATTGACTTTATTTATTGAGTTTTATAAAATGATATTGAGTTATATAAAATTTAATATATATTCTTTTGACAAATTTTATAATAAATTATATTATATTTTTACTAAAATTTTCCTCACTAAATTAAAATAAAATTTTAATTTTAATTTTAATAATACAAAAATAATTACAAAATATAAACTTGTAATGATAGATGGCTAAGGGTGCAATTTTTGACACGGCTCGATACACGATTCGAAACCCGCACGAAATTTATTCTGATCAACCTGCACGATTAAAATTTCGGGTCATTTTTGGGTCAACCCGTTATGACCCGTTTAATAAACGGGTGGGTTTCGGGTCAACATGTTAATCCGTATAATGATCTGTTAATCTGTTTAATAAATGGGTAGATTTCGGGTTAACAGGTTAACTTGTATATTGGCTTATATATTGACCAATTTAATAAACGTGTCATTACTAACTCATATATCTACCTAAATACCTATTAAATCTTATAATTTAAATATGTTAAACATGTTAAATATGTTAAACAGGTTAAACAGGTTATAAGTTAATTGGGTTTTGAGTACAACCTGTTTATTAAATGGGTTACACAGGTTACACGGGTTACGCGGATCATTAACAGGTCGGGTTCGAGTTAGATATTCTTGAGATGATTATTAAACGGGTCGGGTTCAGGTTGGGCATAAATGGGCAAAATAGAATTCATGACATGACACGAATCCGACACAACATGACTCATTACCACCCGATGCTGCGACCGTCAAGATCATGCATACCTTTGAAATATATATTTTTCCCTTTTATTGTTTTTTATTTTTTATTTTTTTTTCCATCATACAACAAAAAAATTCATGTAAAGTACGTATCATTTAACTACTTATAATTCATATGAAGAATAATATATGATAATAAATAAAAACTTAAATTTATTGAATCTATTGAAAAACAACAAATAATATTGTTTTTTTAAGCCTTGTAAATCTGTAGAAATCCCCGGGAAATAAGAGAGGAGAGAGGAGGCAGGGAGGGAGAGGGGAAGTAGAGAAATTACAAACTTCGGTAAAACTAATTTATACTAAAATGTTTGTCACTCTATAAAACTCTTCTATTTAATAAAATTTAAATATTCATTGATATTTTCGAATGCACCTCAATTTCTAATTACTTTATAAATCTTTATAAATTTACAGATTGAATACTCTCAAATTTTTACCAACTCCCTAAAAATATTTATTGAATACATCTAAATTTTTGTAGACATCTAAATTCTATGAAAATCTCTATTAAATATACTCCCTTTAGGGGGATGTATTCAATTAGGATTTTAATAGATTGTAATTACGTGATTTTAATGTAATGGATTACAGCATGATTTGCAATTATAAAATTTTACTTATGATTTTAATAGATTGTAATTACATGATTCTCTGGATTTTTTTGTATTCTCCAAAGAATCAAAAAATTTGTTTTAGGATTTCATATGAAATAAAAATTATATAATATCATGAATTAATGATGCAATATGAATAAATAACAAAATGATAAATGTAATAATAATAACGTCATGTAGCACTGAATATAACATATGATATCTTTCATAATTTAGTTAATTTGACATATATTATGAGTTGAATTACATTTAATTTTTTAAAAATATTTAAAAAATACCCTCACAAAAATAATTTCTTGGCTGCGCCACTGATTATGAAAGGGAGCCACCATGAGACTTGACTTCCTAGCTACTAGATTTCTCTATTACTCTCATTTTCTCTCTAAGGCTCATCGCCTATATCTCATATACAAACATTTAAATTATCAATGATAATGGTCTAATTCTATGGACAAAGTCCAAAATGATAATAATAAAAAAAAAAAGTACATATTTGTGTTCTTGGTGGGACTGTAAGTACTTGTTCTATGATCTATTTTTGAGTTAAACATACATAAGTCACTGATTATTTTGCACTGTAATATATTATAGAATGGAACTTGTCACTTCCATTTGAATACATATCGGTGAAACATGGAGGTCGTCGAGAAAAGGACGTGAGTCGATAATGGGCGGTGGATTGCGACGTTCAGTGGTGTCGTTTCCAAAGTTCATGTGAAATAGTAGCATAATAAGAAAAATTACTCAGCATCTCTTTCATCAGCTATGTTCTTTTTATTTAACAATATTCCATCATTTGGAAGCATAATAAATTTCAATCTTTACGCACTCATTACTAATTACACAGTTATTTGTGCGTCAATTTTATTTTATTTTAAGTTTTATTTCGAATATATAAAATCCGTTCCTGAATATTAAAAAACAAGGGTGGATCCCTCCGGATGTTGGTGGGTGCATGCAAGTTAAATTTCGATGCCTTTGTTAAATAGGCCAAGTGGCTAGGAAAAGGGTTTTGTCCGGAATGGCCCTTCACAACATTTGTTCCCTTGAAGATTTATCCATTAACATGAACACACTTTAGACCTCTCCAACTTGGAAAGTGGCCCTCGCCTCATTGGTGCGGTCATCGCGAACAAAACCCCCAATTGTAGAGCTATCAAGAACATCTTGAAAAAAGTTTGGGGAAATTTGGGTGAGTCTAATATCATGTTCATCAAAGACAATATTTTTTCAATTACTGTGGAGGATGAACGAATGGCTGACCAGATTATCGACGACGGACCCTAGTCGGTGATGGGGTGTTGTTTTTCCCCAATCCGGCGACCTGAAAACCTATCCATTGATGAAATCCCACTGCATCTTACTACTTTTTGGGTTCAAGCCCACGAAATTCCATTGAATCTCCCGACCGAAGGAAATTCTAAAGAGATCGGGGAGAAGCTGGGAACTGTGATTAATTTGGATCTTCCTGGTCGCGGTCGTGCTCGTGGTTTCCTTCGCGTTCGTGTTCAACTCGACTCAAACAACCCACTTCCAATTGGCTTCTGGCTCTCGCAAGTTGATGGCCCAGACACCTGGTTCGAATTTCGACTGGAAAGATTATCAGAAGCTTTACCTGCGGGAGATTAGGGCATACCCTGAAACGATGCCGGTTTCCCTTTGTCTCCTCTACAAACCCTAAAATCGGTGTGTTTAGGGATTAGATGCGAGCTCTACAAGTCCGTGATCATCTTCCCAATGGTAGTTTGATTTCCCCGCGAGGAATTCATCGTCGTCCGGGAATGATCAGTGCTGCGAGTATTAGCACGGCGGTCTATAGCTTAGTTCAAGCATCGGAGCGTGAGCGACGTGGAAATGGGCGTGTCGAAGGATCTCAGGATCAGGACACGACCCTTAATTTGGGAAGGCAGACACGTCGAAAAAGCTACTTTCGATCAGTCCCTCTCACTCACAACCCCTATCTCTGGCCCTGCTATCTACTCTGAGAACTTAACAAAAAAGCAGTAGGGTTTGGACCCTACCCCTTCTCTCAATGGCTCTCTGAAGTTTTCAAGGGTCACCATCTCTGAACAAGGAAGGACGATCGAACAGGATAGTCAGAACAAAAAAGTGGTACTGCTGGAGCAGAACACTCCACCTTAGGCTTGGCCAATAGGCAGAGGTGGGCCTATCCCGCATAAGGAAAATCTAGAATGGGCCAAGTCCCTCATCACTTATGGTAAACTTTTTGGTACAAATTGGGTTGCATCTTGCCTTTCCTCTGTGGGTTAGATCAGTTCAGATTTTGTGTTTTATGAGTCCAGTCTCCCAACTGAACCCAGGCCTCAACATATCTTTAACCCAATATATTCAAGTAATCCACAATAGACCCTAAGTTGGGATTTCTACCCCTCACCCCATGCTCAATCCCTAGACCCTCATCCAGCCACCCCTTTTCTGAGCCTTCCTATTGAGCCCACCCCAATCTTTGGTCATCAAACCTCAACTGAGCCTTCACCCTTCAACACAAGATTAAGCCTTGATGACAAGACCCTAGGCCCTCCTACTCGGTCCAACCCTATCAGAGCCGGACCCCGACGAGAAGTGTGCTAGCGAAGACGCTGGGCCACAAGGGGGTGGATTGTAAGACCTGGTCTTGGAAGCAAGAACGGTGAGTAAGACTCGTGAGCTTGAGAAGCAAGAACAGTGAGCAAGACCCATGAGCTTGGATAGGAAAGATCGGTGAACAATCCTATATCGCTCGGGGAGGGAAAGGTGAAGTGTCTTATATGTGTTGGCACGTATCTATGTAACACAAGGCCTTCTAGGAGCTCACTAGCTTTGGATTCCTTGGGAACTCCAAAGTTAAACGAGTTGAGCCTGGTTCAATCCTAGGATGAGTGACCTACTGGGAAGTTGCACGTGAGCTCCCGAAAACAAAATCGTGAGGACTGGGCCCAAAGCGGACAATATTGTGTTATATAGATATGTGCCCACACATATAATGCACTTCACATTTCCCTCCCCGAGCAATGTGGGATTGTTCACCGATGTTGCCTTTCCAAGCTCACGGGTCTTGCTCACCGTTCTTACTTCTCAAGCTCACGGGTCTTGCTCACCGTTTTTGCTTCCAAGACCGGGTCTTATAATGTGTGCTAGATAGGTCGGGTCATGACAAACCCGCCACCCTCACCTATCAAAGCTGACTCAAACCCTCCCTCATACTCATATTCCATGGACCCTCGCACCCCTTCCTGTCCTCTGGGCCCCCATTTGGGATCAAAAGCACTCAATCAAGTTACCCACGACCCCACTACCATTTCTAATCATCCCACTATGCTCAGCCCAACCATTCCCACGCAAACACAACTGGCCCTCACCACCCTCACTTCTCTTGGTCTCAAAAGATACTGTAACCCGAATTGGGAGGGCAACCCTGTAGGGGGAAAAATTCAAAAATTTTCATCGGTGGAATTTGGAGACTATTTTGAAAAAGAAATCTCAAGGGAAAAGGGTGAAGACTAAATCAAGCTCAGGTAACAATGTGTCACAAATTTTGGAAATTTTGGAAATTGGGAAGGTTTAAAAGATGAATCCTTAGTGGATGTTCCAGTGCATTTAGCTTCTTCTGAAGTAATTCAAGGGGATAAGAACCCTCATGGCTGCTAACCAGGTTTGGTGGTCGAGGAAGAATGAAGTTTTTGTGCTAGAACTGTCAAGGCTCGGTGGGGACTTGACAGGAAAAAATCTCCGAAGATTAATCCGGACCTATTTTCCTTCTATTATTTTCATTTTGGAGACTAAGATGAATTTTAGTAGATTTAAAGTTTGTTTCAATGATCTGAATTATGTGGGCACCACTATGTTGAGTCGATTGGTACTGCAAGCGGTTTATTATTACTATGGAATGACAATGTCGATCTTTGTGTTTATTCTTCTTGTAAATTTCTTATTGATTCTCTAGTTGTGGACAAGTGTACTAGGGTGAGCTCTCATATGTCTTGGATTTATGGGTATCCTTACTGGGAGGAGAAAGATATGATGTGGCAGAATTTGAATAATTTGATCACTCCATCAGAAATTTCGTGGTTATGTATTGGGGACTTTAATGACTATTTGTGGGCTCATGAAAAATGTGGAGGTTGTCCGGACTCCATAAGTAGGAAAAGATACTTGCTGGATTTTATGAATATGCATCACCTTACTGATTTGAGATTCAAGAGGCAGGCTTTCACTTGGAAAGGAGTCCATGGTGAGCGGCTTTTGGTTCGGGAAATATTGGACCGTGGGCTTATTAATGAACATTGGCAGCTTACGTGGCCTTGCTCGATTGCTACTACCCTTCCGATGCTGGGTTCTGATCACTGCCCTATACTTATTGAGCAAAATCCTATTTTCTGAAAAAAGAGGACGACTTTTTCGATTTGAATCCTTTTGGACCGATGACCTGGAATGTAGAGATATTATTGATCCTTGTTGGAAAAACCCGGTTTCCTCCTTCGTTGGTTCTTGGGATCGTAAACTTGCAATGTAACGACCCGCCCCGAATTAGTGGGATTAATTAAGGATTAATGACAGATTAGTGAGACTAATTGGGGATTAGACGAGGATTAGCGGATGTTCAGGGCAAAATGACGATTTTGCCCCTAGAATGGGCAAAAAGTTGACTTTTCGTTCAAACGGTCAAATGGACCTTAGCCGATGACTGTGACGTAGTTCGGGACGTCATGAGTTCATAGACACATGGCACGTTCAATTCTGACATCCGTGGAAGAAGTTGTGACGATCGGAAGATCGGGGGCATTTTGGTAATTTGGGTGAATAGGGGCCAATAGTTGACTTTTGACCCGAGAGGTCAGATGGCCGAGGACCGAAGACCGTTACGTAGATAAGGACGATACGAATTCGTAGACAGGCGGCACGTCGAATTCGGACGTTCGACGTCGAAGTTACAGTTCACGGAAATTCGAACGTACTATTGCACGTTTTACGAGACGATGACGTTTGGCAGCAAGTGGGGCCCATATACTTGTCCCAAGGCCCAATGGATGAGTGACAAGTATCACTCATCCACTGGACATCATTTTTCATTCATGCATCTCCCATTCCTTCAGCATCGATCATTTTCTTCATTCCAAAACCCAAACCCGAGCACCCATTTTCAATCCAATCCAAACCCCTCAACCTTTAACCATTTGTGAGAGGCTAGAAGATAAACTGAGGAGCTGAGGAAGGACGGTGGCTGGCCCAGGCAGAGCCGGACGGCGGAGGAGGAACCGATCGAGGTAATCGGTTTTACCTGATTTTGTCCATTTTCGATTCCTGTTATTATGGGTCGTTTTGGGTGATTCTAATGAATTAAATAGGTTTTTAGGAAGTTATTAAGAAGGTTTTGAGAGAGGTTAGACGTTGAGGAACCCTGGGGAAGGTTTGGAAAACTTTGAACCGTGAGGAAGAATTGGACCGGTTGGATTTCCTGGGTTTTTGACGTTTTAAGTTATACGTTTAGGTTCCTTGGATTAAACAAGGAAAATTAGGATCGATTAGGGAGGAAAATGGTGAAAACTGGACTATGTAGGGGCCTAGACCGGTCATGACGGTCCAAGTTGCAGAGAAAACTGGGCCGGCTGGTTCGGACCGACCTGACCGAGGTTGAAGCAGCACTGTAGCTAGGCGCGTGGCGGCACATGGAGGAGAATTTGGGGGAACTTCCAACATGTGAAATCATCTATTCGATGTAACGAACATTTTGGGACTGATTTTGAGTCGATCAAACATCATCTCGATATAGTTCGGGTTGTCCGAAGGTTTTGGTGAACGTTTAAAAATAATTAAAAATTCCGGAAAATTAGGGGGCTTTAGTGAGGGGTTAATTAAGTAGTTAGTAACCCTCTAAAGTGATTTGGACAGGTTTGGGAATTCCGGAGATGATGGTTGACCCGAAAAGGCGTATGAAGCGCATATCAATGCAGTAGCGCGGACGGTCTGTGAGTGGACTTTTTTTCTGAAATTGATGCATGCATAAATGTTTTATATATGTTTTAATATGTGTTTTGGGATTCCTTGAGTGCATTTTTGTGTGTGTTTACGTATGGGCACGTACTTCGAGGTTTTTTGGTTTTATACGTGCTTATACGCGCTTACGCTTTCAATTTTCGTGAAATGATTTTGAAAAGGTAAAACCGGGCATGAGACCCATTTGGATTTGGTTTTGATTCGGGCATGAGACCCTATTGACGACCTGTAGGATTGAGTCGTGGTCGGGACGGGTGCTGTGTGCACGGCAACGGACGACGTGACGCTCGCCTCCGAATTGGGATACGTTCCTTCCGGAGAGGTCACAATGCAAGTCCCGTTGTCGAGCAGCCACTGGAGGCTCGACTTTGGAATGCTGACGGTTTAGAGGATCGATCGGTGACATGTGCACCATGGTTCCGAGATGGTCGTGGCAGTGATGTGTTCACGGCGACATACTAGGATTGAGAGCGGTCCTGGATTGATAGTTGCACGCCTCGCTATGATCAGGATCATGACTGACCCTGAGATATCTGGCTCGATTCCTAGTTGATTACGAGTTCGGGCTCGATGCCCAGTTATTGTGAACTCGGGCTAGAGGCCCTGTTGAGTCCTATGTTTGGGCTGGTGGCCCATTTTCTTTGTGTTATTGGGTGTGAGTCCCGTTTTTATGATTTTGTATACTGGTATGTATATACCCTCCTTGCGAGATGATTGATTGGCCTCCTCCAGTCATCGACCTGAAGAGCCACGATCCACATACCAGAATGGGGATCCCCATAGGGATCCCATTTCAGGAGTGGGCGTTATGATGTGGTCCCGGACCAGATTCTAGAGAGATGATCGGACTAGGTTTGAAGATGAGCCTCCCAGATGGAGAATTCCTAGTAGAAGACTCGGAGTGAGACCCCAAGTAGTATGCATACTTATATATATAGAGACATCGTGACTATATCGGGGATGTGTTCCCTAAGGGCTGTGTGCCCCGAGTTGGCATCTTCTCCGGAAGTGTCTAGGAGGGGTTATATATGTATATATATATATATATGTGTGGATGAGTTTTCACTGAGATAGCGTTGGGCTGAGACCTTCGCGCATTGGTTTTGGGCTAAGACCCATATGAGATGGTTTTGGGACGAGTTCCCACGTGTTTTGGTTTGGGTGGAGGTCCCATGTGTTGTTTGACAGATTTCGTGCCAAGGCCCAAATAGTTTGATGGTTCATGACGGTTTATGGGAACCGGGCATGAACCCTAGAAATAGTTTTTGAATGCATGCATATGTTTGTAATGAAGGGCATAAAGGTCTTTTATGAAAATGTTTTTATAAAATATTTGTTTTGTCCACTCACAGCTTTTGTATTTTGAATGCTCTTCAGGTTGATCGCGGATGCGGCTGTAGCAGAGACGAGACATCGCATTCCTCCTTCGGACCCTGACGTACTCTGATAGCCCGGTTGGGCAAAGGACGGAAATATCCCTGGTCTGACACTTCGTGTCAGACGGGAGAAGGCACGTCCCATGCTAATCCCGAGGGATTTGGGACGGGTCATGTCATGCAACCTGTCGCAGGAGGTTAATTGAACATTGGAAGCTTATGTGGCCTTGCTCGATTGCCACTACCCTCCCGATGTTGGGTTCTAATCATTGCCCTATACTTATTGACCAAAATCCTATTCTCCGGAAAAAAGGACGACTTTTTCGATTTGAATCCTTTTGGATTGATGACCCGGAATGTAGAGCTATTATTGATCCTTGTTAGAAAAACTCGGTTTCCTCCTTCGTTGGTTCTTAGGATAGTAAACTTGCAACCTGTCGCAGAAGGTTAATTGAGTGGAGCAACGAGAACTACCCAAATAATAAGAAGAATCTGGATTCAATGGTCAACCGTGTAACGACCCGTCCCGAATATCGGAATTTAATAATATTTAATTGTGATTTACTAATCTGGGATTAGTTGAGCGATTTCGGACGAATTGTGCAAAATGACCGTTTTGCCCCTAGGCGTGGGTAAAACGTTGACTTTTAATTCGGATGGTCAAATGGACTTTGACCGATGACCGTGACGTAGTTCGGGACGTCACGAGTTCATAGACAGGTGGCACGTTCGATTCCGACGTTCGTGGTGAAAGTTATGATGTACGGAAGTGTAGGGGCATTTTCGTAATTTGAACGTAATAAGGAGAAATATTGACTTTCTGACCGGGAGGTCCGATGGCCGGGGACCGAGGACCGTTAGGAAGGTCTCGATGACCTGAGTTCGTAAACAGGTGGCACGCATCAATCGGAGTCCGTATGACCGAGTTACGGGTCAGGATGCGTGAAGGGCATTTTGGTAATTTTCTGCACAAGGGCAGAATTGTAATTTCACACGGGGTACTATTTCATTGAACAGCCGTGAAGGTGGAATGTTTGTGCAATCGATCCCGTGATTGTTTATCAATTTAATTGAGTTAATTGGGTCAGTTTGAGGGGGAATCGCACATATGATGGTGCTGGCAATCAATCACATGAACATGGGCACTGTTTTATCATGTTTTCGGGTCAGTGCAGGGAATTTACACAGTGGACTGAGGGGCACTTTAGGATGCTTTTAATGGTTGATTTAGATCGATAGAATGGAGAGTGAGTCGAGAGGATGACTCTGAGATTGAGAATGAGAGGATTGGAGTGAGAATGGTGGAGGAATGCTCAAAAACACGAAACTGGTTTCTAGGAAAATCAAATTCAAACTTCCAGTTTTAGGCCAGCCCAAGCCTAATTGATGATGGATTGAGCTTTCTGGAACTTCAACGTGTCGAACCAGATCAAATGGAGCAAGCTTTGGGGCTCATAGGGCCGTGGACGGACGAGCTGGACGGCCGGAAAACTCGAGCTTGAGTTGTGGCGATTGAGGTAATGCCGTGTTCAATTAATCATGCTAATTGGTTCGTGTTAATCCTTATATGCTTCATATGAAGTTAATTTGACAATGGTTGAGGATTGATGGAGTTTTGGTGATTGACCCGTTTTGGGTGATCGCGGGTTGATGGCTTGATTTAGGAATGGTTGATGTTGATCGATGTCACAGAACTGAAATTCATATGCTAATGATTGTTTTAGGATCAAGAACGGATTGAATGGATGTCGAATTGGGTGTGATTGAACCGGATCCTATCGCGGGTTATCAGACCCGTTTACCAGACAAACAGGTGAAGGTGGTCACTGTAGCAGTCACTGTAGCAGGCGCGTGGCTTTCACGCGCAGCCACTCACGGTGGCGGGTGATGGCGCGTGGGCACTAATCTCGAGGTGAGGTCAACATGACTTTTGTTCTATACAATGTAACGAACATTTTGGGATTGGTTTCGTGTCGATCGGACACCGTCTCGATATTGTTCGAGATGTCCGAAGGTTTTAAATCCAGTTTAAAAATACGTAAAAATTCGGGAAAATTACGGGACTTGATTAGGATGTTAATGATGAGGTTAGTGATCCTCTAATGTGATTTGAACAGGATTGGGAGTCCCGGTGATAGCGGTGTGGCCCGGGAAGGCCTATGGCACGCGTATCGAGGCACTCGGTTAAACGGTCTGTGAGTGGACATTGGTTTTATAAATTCGATGCATGCATAACTGTTTCATGATTGTTATAATTGGGATTATATGATTTATTTTGGATATCAGTGAATTTATATGTTTTCACGCATTTCGAGGCGATTTACGTGTTCGCACGTGAATCGAGGTTTTCTGGATTTGCACTGATTTCCATAAATATGGATGGATATGATTTCATGAAACGGTTATGGAATTGATAAAGTAAATCGGGCCAGGGGCCCAGTTAATTTGTTAATCGGGCCAGGGGCCCAATTGAATTATGAAATCGGGCCAGGGGCCCAGTTAATTTGTTAATCGGGCCAGGGGTCCAATTGAATTATGAAATCGGGCCAGGGGCCCAGTTAATTTGTTAATCGGGCTAGGGGCCCAACTGAATTACGAAATCGGGCCAGGGGCCCAGTTAACTTATGAATCGAGCCAGGGGCCCAGTTAACTTATATATGTGATTTCGGGTCGGGGACCCTAAAATGGAATGGAATAAACTATTTCGGATTTGATTCAACTATTTGGACTTATAACGGTTTTATGGAAATTCGGGGCAGGGACCTTGCGATATTTTGGAAATGAATAATAAAATGTGTTCCATAAAACCATCTCGATATGAGGATATTTATATCTTGGTCTCCTCCAAGTGTCGGGGACACTGGAGAAGTCACGGTGCATTGCCTGCGAGGGCTCATTGTACGGAGCTTCCGGACCGTATAGTGATCCAGGAGCAGGATTGCTGGACGTCATGGACGTCAGACATCGGGGATGTCAGAGATATGGACCCGGTGAGACCCCGGGCAGCACGCGTTGCTTAATACCGTGAGATATGACGTCTGGAACGTCAAGCGTCTAGGACGCTAGGCATCAGGGATGCCGGAGATGGAAAAATAATAAATGAATATTACTGGATTGATGAAATAACTCTTGGATTGACTTTTGGAATTTGAAACTATGCTTTGGGTTCCAGGCTAAGGCCCTAGTGGTTATTTCTAAATAAATATGGGATTATTAGTTTTTGGTGCATGCATATGATTTTACTGAGGGGCATAAATGTCTTATAAATGTTTTTAACAGACTTGTTTATTTTCGTCCACTCACAGCTTTTGTTTTTAATGCCCTTCAGGTTGATTCCGGATACGACTGCAGCAGAGACTTGAGCATCGCACACCTCCTCCATCGATCCTTACGCACTCTGGAAGCCCATTTGGGCAATGGCAATCGGTTATCCCTTGTCTGACGCCTCTTGTCAGACGGGAGCACGTCGCATTCCATGGTAATCCCGGGGGGATTGGGATGGGTCGTGTCAAACCGACTGGATCAACTTCAACGTAATTGGGCGGAGAATTATGATGCTATTATTACCCTGAAGGGGGATATCACCCGGGTCTGGTCCTTGGAGGAGAAATTTTGGCAGCAACGTTCTCACATTAAGTGGCTAAAGTCGGGGGACCGTAATTTGACTTTATTCCACCTCTCCATCATTCAGCGGTGCCGACAGAACCTCTTTTCTCGTATCAGGACTGATGAGATCACCTGAGCCACCACTGATGCTTCAGTCCGATATATAGTGGATAATTATTTTAAGGAGATCTTTACATCCAGTGGGGATCGCGACTGGGGAGATATTCTCAATTTCATCAAATTGTCTATTGGGGAGAACCACAACCTAGATCCTAACCGGGCTGTCTCTATGGAGGAAATTCATGATGCCACTTTTCAAATGGGCGCTCTCAAGGCTCCCGATCCTGATGTGTTTTCTGGTATTTTTTTATCAAACTTATTGGAGTTCTATTCATGACAATTTTTTGGTTATTGTCAACAAGGCTTTTGCAGGTGAGTTCTCATTGGAAGCTCTCAACTCATCCCACATTGCTCTTATTCCAAAGGTCCTGAACCCGGAGGCGGTCTCCCAATTTCGTCCTATTGCTCTTTGTAACTACTCGTACAAAATTATTGCTAAGGTGATGGCCAACCGCTTGAAATGCATCCTCCCAAACATTATCTCTCCTCTACAAAGTGCTTTCATCTCGGGACGGCAAGTTCAAGATAACATTGTGGTGGCCACGAAGCTTTCCATGCCCTCAAGCTTCAGAAATCGACAAAAATTTATGAAATGGGAATTAAGTTGGACATGAACAAGGCCTATGATCGTATTGAATGGGAATTTCTTCGTGCATTCATGCTTAAAATGGGTTTTAGTGGAAATTGGGTGAATCTGGTTATGCGATGTGTTTCCTCTGTTAGTTTCTCAGTTCTAGTTAATGGGCACCCTGGTAGGAAGTTTTCCCCTACCCGTGGAATCAGACAGTGAGATCCCCTGTCCCCTTATCTTTTCATCATTGTCTGCGATGTTCTATCTCAGATGTTCAACCATGCTGTGCCTGCTAGTATTCTGGAGGGCATCAAATTTAGTCTGGAGAGGCCTACTCTTTCGTACCTCTTTTGCTGATGATGCCTTACTCTTCATGAAAGCTACTCGAAACAATTGCTTGGTTGTTGACAAACTTTTGCAAGTTTATTGTCTTGCTTCCGGCCAACTTGTTAACTATATCAAGTCCAACATGTTATTTATCCCTAACACTCCCCTTTCCTTGCGCTCTGAGCTAAACACAATCTTGACTATAGAAATTACAGAGGACCCCGGTATGTACCTTGGGCTACCAACACTATGGGGTAGATCGAAAAATGAGGCCTTAATTTTTGTTTAGGAGAGAATTGAAAAGAAAATTCACGGTTGGAAGAAGAAGTTCCTCTCTCAGGTCGGAAAGGAGGTTCTTATTAAGGCTATGGCTCAGGCTATCCCTACATATCCCATGGCAATTTTCAAGTTTCCTAAGTTCCCATACTATCGATTCTGATTTAGCAATTTTTTTTTGTGGGGACAGACAGATAGTGGTAATAAGATTCATTGGATTAGTTGGGCTGAGTTGGGCCTTCCGAAAACAGATGGGGGGAATGGGCTTCAGGAATTTTGAGGATTTCAACCTTGCATTTCTGACAAAACAGTGTTGGAGACTTATTTGCGACCCAGACTCCTTTTGGGCTCCGATGCTTAAAAGCAGGTAGTTTCCCAATGGAAACTTCTGGGGGGTGGCAAAGAGAAGCTGTGCCTCCTGGTCATGAACTAGTACTTTGGAGGGCCGACGTATTATTTTTTAGGGCGCCCGTTGGCAAGTTCTGAACGGGGTTGACACAAAAATTTAGACTGATCGATGGTTTCCAGGAAACATGAATGGCTTTCTTGCCCCCGCTCCTGTTGGGACTGATTACTTATCCCAGCTTATCTCCTCACTAATTGACTCAACCTCCTGCTCTTGGAACTTTGCGGTCATTGAGTCTCTGATATCTGCAACTAACTGTGAGACTATTTGATCGATCCCCCTTGGGAACTAGAAGGACAAGGACTGGCTCATTTGGCCACACTATAAGACGGGTGAGTATAGCGTGAAATCTGGTTACTTCTGGCTTCGGGCCAATTTACCACCTCATAGTTCTCTTGCTCTTTTCAGGCCCTCTAGTTCTTCTATGTTCCCAATAGGCATTTGGAAGATTATTTGGAAGTTGAAAGAACATCCGCGAGTCATCAATTTCATGTGGAAAACTCTCCGTGGGTTCTTCCCCACTTGGGTAAAACTTTTTTGTCGTGACTTGAGTCACTAAAATGAGTGTCCTATCTGTGAGGTATATCTTGAAACCATAGAGCACCTTCTGCTTCTTTGTCCCGGTGTGACTTGCATTTGGTTTGGGGGTTTCCTTAATTATAAGAATAACATCTCCCAAGTGACGTCCTTTGCAACTTGGCTCAATACATCTTGTCCCCCTCCGTGGGTATGGATGGGAATTGTGGTTGGACAACGTCTATTGTTGCCTTTACTTTCTAGGAAATCTAGAAACACTATTGCAAACTTCTATTTGAGGGACGCCTGTTCAATCCTTCTCTCATCATTCAGGCCATATCCAGGTGCGTCTCTGAATTCTAGAGCTCCCTTGTTCCCTTTGGGTGCCCTTTGGGGCCTACTCACAATTCTCAGGTTACCGCTAATTCTTGGTGCCCTCCATCGGCCTCAGTCATGAAGGTCACTTGTGACGCCTCTTGGTTAAACTCGGAGGTACCTGTCGGAGTTGGGGACATCATCCGAAACTCGGAGAATGTTTTCTGTGCTGCTATTAGTGAGGCTAAAAGGACAGAGAATGTTCTAGTTGTTGAAGCATGGGCTGTCCTCACCAGAGTGGAATTTGCTCGGACCCAAGGCTACCGTGACATGATTGCGGAATCAAAATCTCTTGCTCTGAAAAATGTACTTATGGTAGCATTGCTCGTGGTAACTGGGAAATTGTCCCAATTCTCTCTCAACTCCGAGCTCATCATCCTTACTTTAAGGAATCCGCTTCCATTGGATCCCTCAGAGTTCTAACAAGGTAGCTGATACCTTAGGTACTCAAGTTCGACGAAGAATATGCAGAGAAGTCTAGTTCGACCACCCTACATCCTTCTTAGCGTTTGTTTTAAACAATGATGGGCTCCCTTGCCCCTCTTGCTAAGTTTTTTCTTTTCGGGCCTAATAATGGAAGTTTTTATAGTATGTCATGCGTCTTTACTCAGAATCCCTTCATAATTTGTTTTCCAATGTTTTCTTTTTCTAGGTTGTACTGTATTCTGGTGTTTTTTATTTGAATGAATATCCCCTATTTCTGATAAAAAAAAAATAGGCCAAGTGGCGGCTGTTAGTTTTTTCATTCGCAATCATTTGGGTCTTCCTTTAGTGGCAGGTCACACAACTGGTCACACAGCTTATGACTAAATTTGCAGCTACATTCATGCAACCAACAATATCAAACAATCACATGCACACTTCACATTCACCCTGCAAAAAACACAATCTCACAAATGAGTCGCTAATAAGCACTCAGAGGCTCTGTCAATGTAGGTAGTCTTATGCTACTTCTGAGTGATTGTGAATGTACTCATGGATCATCATCATCCTACAACAATAATAAGGAATACGAATTAATAATGTGAACACACAGAGAGAAGGATTGCATGAGTGTACTCATGCTACTTCTGAGTGATTGCATGAGCTTTGACTGCATCTTTAGTTCTAGGCTAGAAGATATGAGCATGATACGCCTTGTAATGAATGTTTGATTCTAGTGGATTGATTAGTCACATGAGAGACCCCAAGTTTTTCCTTGAGGAAGGTATGTGTAACAACCCGCCCCGAATTACGGGATTAATTATGATTTATTAATGACTAATTAAGGATTATCGTGACTAATCGGAGATTAGTCGAGTAATTACGGAAAACTGGTGTGAAAAGACCGTTTTGCCCTTAGAATTGGGCAAAATGTTGACTTTTGACCCAAGGAGTCAAACATATGAGGACCGATGACCGTGACGTAGATCAGGACGTCACGAGTCCGTAGATAGGTGGCACGTCAAAATCGAACGTCGAACGGGGAGGTAATGGTCATGGGATTGAAATCGGTTATTATACGCCTCGGGATTCGAATTAAATATTACTTAAATATGATTGCTTGAATAATGAATGTGGGCCCTTGGATGAGTGACAAGTGCCACTCATCCCATTAGTGGATTTCCCTAATTTATGGATTTATGTCCATTGGGTGATTTTTATTAATTTTTTTTTTTCTCTCTCTCTCTCTCCTTCCCGTATATCATCATCTTCATTTTTCATCTATCTTCATATTTTCTTCTTCAAAACCAAACACCCACCCACATGGTTGGATTTATGATGTTGGGCTAAAGCCTAATGATTTAATAAAGTAAATTGTTGATTACTGGTTTTCGAATGCATGCATGTTTTTTAGTGAAGGGCATAAACGTCTTTTTGTGAAATGTGTTTTATAAATTATTTATTTCGTCCATTCACAGATTTTAATGGTTTTTAATGCCCTTCAGGTTGATTGCGGATGCGGGCTATAGTGGAGACCGAGACATCACACTCCTCCACTGGTCTTGGCTCACTCTGGAATCCCTGTTTGGGCTAAGGTTCGAGTTATCCCTTGTCTGACACTTCGTGTCAGACGGGAGCATGGCATATCCCGCGTTAATCCCGGGGGGATTTGGGATGGGTCGTGTCATTATGGGTATCAATGTCTATGTGTTATTCTTTATTACACTGTGATATATGCTCCTTCTTGTTTGCTATTTTTGATTGAACACACTCATCAGCACATAGTACTAGCGGAAGGCTACCTACATTGATGAGACCTTTGAATGCTTAGAACGTCATTATGTGACCGAACTTGCTACATGGGTTTTGAGATGAATGTGTATGCATGTGGTTTTGCGATAAATTGTTTGTTGACTTGAATTTGCATTGTTAACTGTGAATGTGTGACTAGCCACGAGATTTTTTACTTTGAATTAGTGCCAACTTTCATATAATGATCAAGTTATAGAGATATTAAACGCTAATTTTCCTCTCGCATCGGATGATTTTCCTCTCCGCCCACAACTCTCACTCTCTTTCTCACCAACAATCATCTTCTCATCACATTTTTTACTACCAATAAAATCTCCTTCTCTCAATCACCAATATACCAATTTTGAAGATTTTGTTTTCCTCACAATTTTGAAGATTTTGTTTTCTTCACAATTTTGAAGGTTCGAGAAATTTAATTTTCATAGTTTTGAAATTTTGATTTTTGATTAGAAACTAATTATGTTGTGGTATAGGAAACTTGTGTTTGATATGAAGGAATAATTACAAAAAGATATGAGTGTTTGTCTCTCAATTTAATTTTGATAAGAATTTTGAAAATAATTAGGTTTGGAAATTGATAATTTATTGTGGAAAATGTGTAGAACTCGTTGGTAATTTATGTATAAATTGTGTTGGAAATTAGAAAATTTGTTCGAAAAATATGAAATCAGGAAATAGAAAATATGTTAGAAAATCAGGAAATTAGAAAATATGTTAGGAAAATTTGATAATAAAAAAAATATGTTATGAAATTATTGAACTTAGAATATATGTTAGGAAAATAAAAAATATATAGGTTATCAAATTATTAAAATAGAAAATATGTTAGGAAATTAGAAAAATTAGAAAATAAGTTAGGAAATTAGAAAATTAGAAAATATGTTAGGAAAGTAGAAAATATTTCGGAAAATGGGTAAGGAAATTAGAAACTGCTAAACTCTATGATATGCATAATTAATATATGTTTGTATTTGTTAATTTTTTGTGATATTTTTTGAATATCCGACGGAAGGAAATATGTTTATATTTCATAAGAATTTATGAGAAGTTAATCGAGTTGATTAACTTCGTATAATGAAATTTAGTGAAAGATCATTGATCCATTTGAGAGTTAGTGAATCTGTTGATTGACTAACTCTTAAATTGTCCATTTATTCATATAGTTTAGGGGTGCACAACTAAGTGTTGTATAGTTAGTGGTCTACAAGGCCAAGTTTTGATTGTGGGAAATTCAGTTTGTATCCCCTCAATGTTCTCTAAATGCATATTAGACATTTATTTATAATATCTACATCGTGCATTTGAGGAGCTATTAGGAGATGCTACTGTGATTTTCCTTGATCGAAACTTTGGCTCGTAGGTCGCAAACTACATAGCACAAAACATGTACTCTCGAATGAGATGGGCCCAAATCACCGGAGTAATAAAGAGATGAGCAATTTTTGCTATTAACTAATTTTAATTATGGGACAATGTTAACTCAATTACTTACATTGAATATATTTTGTGAAAGCAAGTATAATCGAAAGAGGCTGGATACAAATGTTTGATAGATCTTATGACTAGTATTTTGATAGTATTTGGATAAGATCTATAGCTTCATTACTTTTACACGTAGTCATTGCATTGATGAGAGAAATATCATGTGTCAGAGCCGTAAATGCAACAACTATAGTTGGATGCCGTTGAAAGAGATCCATAATCACCCGAGAGCCCCCCTATCCCTTTTCTTATCTTTCCCTTTCTTCTTTGAGTAATCATACATAGTAGTGAGCGACATCCTCATCATTCCTAGGGTGACACTTGTCACTCTTTGAATGAGCTGAGTCATAAGTTAATGACTCATCAAATAACGAAATGACTAAAATTCCCCTGATGCCCAATTTACCAAAATACCCTTTGTTCATTCAGACCCGTAACTTATTCATAAGGTGTAACGACCCATCCCAAATTCCAAGATTAGATTAGCAACTAATCACGATTAGTGAGGCTAATTGGTGATTAGTTAGGCGCAATCGGACAAACGATGCGAAATGATCGTTTTGTCCCAGGGCATGGGTAAAATGTTGACTTTTCATTCGGGCGGTCAAATGGACTTTGACCGATGACCGTGACGTATTTCGTGACGTCACGAGTTCATAGACAGACGGCACGTTCAATTCCGACGTTCGAGGAGGAAGTTATGACGTTCGGAAGTTTAGGGGCATTTTGGTAATTTTGGTTAAAAGGAGCAAATAGTTGACTTTTGACCGGGATGTCCGATGGCTGAGGGCCAAGGACTATTACGTAGATAAGGATGATACAAATCCATAGACAAGCGACACGTCGAATTCGGACGTTCAACGGCGAAGTTACGGTTCACGGAAGTTCAAGGGTACTATTGCACGAATTACGAAATAACTTAACTTTTGGACTTTAGTGGGGCCCAGATATTTAATGGAGGCCCAATGGATGAGTGACAAGTGTCACCCATCCAATGGACACCATTTTCCCTTCATGCATCGACCATTCCATTTTTCTCCATTCAAAAACACAAAACCATTTCCCCGATCTCACATTTTCTCTCATCTCTGTGCAACCCAAAACCCATTCAACCCTTACCCAATGATCATGACTGAGACTAGAGATGGAGGGGAGGACAGGAGGAAGTGGTGGCCGGCCAAAATCACAGTCCACGGCGGCGAGAGGAGGAGAAACCCGAGTTAGCCATTTTCGATCCATTTTTCCATTTTTATTGTTATGGGTCATTTGGTTGCTTCAAATGAATTAAATGGGTTATCAGGATTGTGTTAGGAAGGTTTTGGGAAGTTTTGGATGGCTGTACAGCCATGGTGCAGTTTTGGGAAGCTTGAACCGTATGGTTTAAGAATTGAACCATGAGTTTTGTGTAGTTTTAGATTTTTTTTTAATGAGTAGAAATGATAGGGAATGAATAGATATTTATAAGATTAATTAGGGTTGAAATCGGACCAAAATAGGCAGGAAAACCACTGAACCGGTTCAGCTGGAGGTAGGATACGATGAACAGTGTTTTCGACCTTCTTGGGGCGCGTGAGGGCGCGCGTGGGCCATAATTACGGGAAGTGTTCAACATATGAAATCTTCTATTCGATGTAAAGAAGATTTTGGGACTGGTCTCGCGTTAATCTGACATCGTTTCGATAGGTTTCGGGGTGTCCAAAGATTTAGGTTTGGTTTAAAAATAGTTAAAAGTTTGGGAAAATTACGGGGCTTTGGTAGGAGGTTAATTAAGTAGTTAGTAACCTTCTATTAAAATTTGGACAGGTTTGGGAGGCCCGGTGATAGCGATTGGCTCGGGAGATCCTATGGCACGCAAATCGAGGTGGCAGCTCGAACGGTCTGTGAGTGGACCTTGTTTTCTAAATTAGTGCATGCATAAATGTTTATCATATGTTTTAAATACTTGTTTGTGATGCCATGAGTGCATTTGGATGTGTGGTTACGTATAGGCACGTATTTCGAGGTTTCGGCCCTATACGGTGCCTATACGGGGCTGTATGTCCTTATTGGTCTAAATGAAATGGTTTTGGATTTCCAAATGGATTATGAATATGATTTTATGATGTGGATTTGGATGGTTGTGAATTGTATGGTTTCACGTACTTCGAGGCGATTTATGTGCTTGCACGTAAATCGAGGTTTTTCGATTTTACTCTGCTTTTCCATTCTTATGGTTTTGGCTATGATTTCATGAAATGATTTTGGATTTTAAAAGGATAAACTCGGGTATGAGACCCATTTGAATTACGAACTCTCGGACTTGAGGTCCATTTGATTTACGGAATCGGGCCGGAGGCCCAGTTGGTTTACGATTCGGACTTGAGGTCCAGTTCCTATGAGGATTTGGGCCTAGCGCCCAGCTATGTGTTACAAATGTTTTTGATGGGTCATGACGGTTTATGGGAACCAGCATGAACTCATGAAAGGTTTTATGGTTCATGACGGCTTATGAGGGGCTGGGCATGAATCCTGGAAAGGTTTAAAGAATGACTTCAAAAGTTTTTTCATTTGCCATCCTTTATATATGATTGTCTCCTCCGGGGAGGGTCGTTGGCCTGGGTGGACCCCGGAGTAGTCACGGAGCACTAATTGAGTGGAGTCGCCCCCCAGTTGGGTTCCATACTCTCAGGATGGGCATGGTTCGTTACCTCCAGGGAGGGTCATTGATCTACGGAAATTGACTTGGGTGGACCCTGGAGAGACTTGGGTTTGAGACCTCGGTTAGCACACGTGTAGCTTTATTTTACCGTGACAGGTTCTGGATGTGAATATAATGGATAAATATGATTTCAATTGGTTTGGGAATTTGTGTTTGATGATAATAAATGGTTTTGGGCTGAGATTCCACATATGTTTACTATGGTGTGGTTTTCAGTAAACGGTTTTGGGCAGGAGCCCGTGTGACTTGTATTTACGGAACTTGGGGCTGTGACCCTAATTATGGTTGTTTAAACATATGTGTTTGGATAAATGATTTTACTATGCATGCATGCTTTTTAGTGAAGGGTATAAAGGTCTTTTATGGAAATGTTTTTATAAACTCTTTATTTTGGTCCACTCACAGTCTTTCTGTTTTTAATACCCTTCAAGTTGACATCGGATATGAACTGTAGCAGAGACCGAGATATCACATATCTCCTCCGGATCCTAGCGTACTCTGATAGCCCGGGAGGGCAAATGTCGGAAATATCCCTTGTCTGACACTTCGTGTCAGACGGGAGCAGGGTCATCCCGCGTTAATCCCGGGGGGATTGGGATGGGTCCTGTCAACGTGGTATCAGAGCATAGGATTGCTCGTAGGATTGCTTATCAGAGCATGGTTGCTCTTGTTACTCTGAATTCCAGAGCGTGTTTTGCTTACTACTCCTTACGCAGGTCGAGGATGTGATATCTCAAGTGGCTACAGTTCATGATCAACCTGATAGTTAGGGTATCGGTACGATAGTTAGTAGGATTGGGTCGTGGATTGTCTTGGTTCGGCACTGGATGCCGGGGTTTTCATAGTTCTGTCGTGGTTGACAGTGTGGAACCCTATGAATGGTGAACGTAGTATTACGTTAGAGTTGTGATCGTGTGACGGTTAGTTGGGATCGTCTTTCATGATGTCGTTGGATCGGTTCCGACGACTGATTCGGTGTTGTGATCATCCGATGATCGGATATTGTTGAGTTAGATGGATTTACTGATGGGAGCAGTCGGGTTTGTGGTTGGTCAGATTATGGATTACGTTGCTGCTGGCGGTTAGCAGTCGAGTTCCGGGAACTCTGGTTGAACTTATGGCAGTTTGCAGCCGGATTCGGGGAATCCTGGTTAGACTTACGGTATGCTTAGATTGACGTCTTTACGATTTCGGGACCGCGGGGTCGGTCAGATCGTGGATTTTACTACTTTTCGCAGTTGGGTTCAGGGGAACCCTAGGCGTGGTTGTGGAATCCGGTGAGTTGGCGAGTGGTGTGACTTTGACGACTATTCGGATTTGGGTTCGTTAGTCGATCTAGTCATGTCAGCTTTTGTTGGGACTGCACTTTGCAGTCGAGATTGTACTTGTCGGTTAGACCTAGATGGTTGTCGTGCTACTTTAGCTGTGATGGATTGTTGGTGCAGCTAAGGTCATGAGCGACCTGGTAGACGACATTGGTTGAGTCGAGTTACGACTGGACAGAGTTCGGTTGGACAAGTTATCAGGGTTGGTACTTGTCAATGGAATCCATGAGTGGGATATGGAGTAGTTGGTACGTGCGATTGATTCCGTTGGATGCGGAGTCGCGATCGTGATGTTTGATCTTTAGGTCTGCACAAGTCTGTGGCAGGCACTACTACCGAGGATGGTTGTAGTTACGGTTGTTGGGAATCAATGACGTTCAGGTGACGTTTCCTTTTCTCGTATGGGTTGTCAGGGTGGTTGTGCCCAGAGTTTTCGAGTACGACAGAAACAGAGTTTCTCCGATACGAGTTGAGGTACGGGGTCGTCGCTCGGTATGAGCGGACATCCAGGGTTGTCAGTTTCGTGCACGGTGTGCTGGTCTTAGTGTGCTGCTACTAGTGTGGATGCCTGTGTGCTGATACTAGTGTAGGTGATAATGCGTTGGTGCTGGTACTCGTGCTGGTGCTGGTGCCGGTGATTTTGATGACGTTGAGTCACATCCGTCGGGATGGGCATATGTTCGGTTTCTGTGGTCCCATAGTGGATCTCAGATAGAGTTAAATTGGTTAGGGGACACGTGGATTATGTCTGAGTGTCTTGTTTCCAACATGGTTGAACTTCGGAATCGCGAGAGGTTGTGATTGAGGTGACGAGTGGAATGCGGGTTTTTCGCATTGGTAACGAGTATTTCGAAGTCATTTTGGGGTGACTTCTCGGATTCTACCATGATTGATGTGGTAGATGACGTAGATGTTATATATGTTGTTGGTTGCCACTTATACACTGGTCGTGTATTGGTTGGTGGACCCGGAAATTGTTTTGGGACCATCCGGAGCATTTTCTGCTTGGTGGCAGACGATGTTGGATTACATGGCGTTGTGAGTGCAACGAGTTTTGGTTGTATTCACGTAGGATGACTTTTGATGTCATCGTATTGGATCATCCTTGGTTTTTCCTAGGTGGAATGACAAGGATCGATACGAGGTACTTAGGGAGAACCCACAGTCTCGACGTGTCTCATCGTTAACTGATCTATTTAAGATGTGGGAATTGGTTGACGAACGATGTGTCAGTATGCAGATTCGTTGAGGGTATAAGACCCTATGATCGGATCTCAGGTGGATTGTTAGCTGAGTGAGCTGTGTGATCCTAGGTGGATCCGGATTTTGATGTTGAGGACTTTGGACGTCGTGACGATCCTCGATCGTGACGGCTATGGTCGGTTGACGTAGTGATGGATCTAGATCGTGATCTTGATGATCCAGATATGTGGAGAGTTTATCGCTCTTACTTGGATGTTTGAGTTGAGGATGTTGGGACTGAACTTCTTTTTGAGGTAAATCCCATATGGTATATTGCTCGAGTAAGTGTCCGACGAGGTCGGATTTTGTCAGCCTTAGATGAGTTGATGTTGGGATTAACTTCCCTAAGAAGTCAATTGAATGTATTGTGTTAATCGTTTGAACAGGTATCCGATAGGTTCGGATATAGTGCGTCTCGGTAGACGTGAATGAGATTTCGGGTTTTAGAATCAAATTTTTGGATGACGATTCAGGATTTGATTCTGGATCTTGAAAGTGGATTTCCTTTTATGGATTTGGGTTCGGAATGGTTATTCCAAATGCTAGCTTACGGAATAATGATTTCGGATTCGGATTTGGGAATAGATAATAGGTTGGAGTTTCGATTTGTCTAGATCGGATAGATGGACTCCATAATTGAAACGTGTTTGGCTACAACCTAGGTGGTTGTAGGCTGATTGATGGGTAGATGTACGTACCTTGTACGTTGTTCGAGGTACTATACTGGGCAGACTTGTCGTGCCTGGTGACGGTATATAGGTTATACCAGTGGTACGTTGGTGAGCGTATTGGTAGTCGGCTTAGTTCCGATACCATCGGATTAGTTGAGGATGTGGACTGGACATTGAATACTGTGCATTGGGTCATAGTAGTTCTGATGGGTCTAGTTACACACAGGTCGAGTGTTTGGTTAGTATACGTATACTCAGGTTGAGCGTGCACTAACCACCAGTGTGTGTCGTGTCAATTTTCGAGTGGCGACTGTCAAGTGGTGACGGTTCGTCGGAGGTGTCAACGAAGATCGTTGAGTGCGGTATGATGACTCCCGGTGGGAGTAGATATCAGGATAGTTTGGTGATTGAGGAAAGTAACCTTCGAGTGGTTGTGTCAACGAAATAGTAGAGTTGACAAGTGGTGTCAATTCGGAACGTATGGCTACTGTCATTCGACGTGGTCGAACGTAGTCGATGCGACGTGAGTGTTAGTGTACTTCTAGTCGCAGATGAGTTTTATGTTGGTTAGTGGGTGGACGAGTGTACACGAGTTTCGAGGTCAATTCTACTTTCCACGGGGTGGATGTGGAATCAGGATAGTTGGAGTTTCGAGAGCGAAACTAAATTAAGGAGGGAAGAACAGTTAGAGTTAGGTCGGTTGGAATTTCAAGGACGAAATTAATTAAAGAGGGAAGGTTGTAACGACCCGTCCCAAATTCCTAAATTAGATTAGCGACTAATCACGATTAGTAAGGCTAATCGGTGGTTAGTTAGGCGAAATCGGACGAACGATGCGAAATGACCGTTTTGTCCTTGGGCGTGAGAAACACATCGACTTTTCATTCGGGAGGTCAAATGGACTTTGACCGATGACCGTGACATAGTTCGTGACGTCACGAGTTCATAAACAGGCGGCACGTTCAATTCCGCCGTTCGAGGAGGAAGTTATGACGTTCGGAAGTTTAGGGGCATTTTGGTAATTTTGGTTAAAAGGAGCAGATAGTTGACTTTTGACCGGGATATCCGATGGGCGAGGGCCGAGGACTATTACGTAGATAAGGACGATACGAATCCATAGACAGGCGGCATGTCGAATTCGGACGTTCGACGGCGAAGTTACGGTTCACGGAAGTTCAAGGGTACTATTGCACGAATTATGAAATAACTTAACTTTTGGACTTTAGTGGGGCCCAGATATTTAATGGAGGCCCAATGGATGAGTGACAAGTGTCACCCATCCAGTGGACACCATTTTCCCTTCATGCATCGACCATTCCATTTTTCTCCATTCAAAAACACAAAACCATTTCCCCGATCTCACATTTTCTCTCATTTCTGTGCAACCTAAAACCCATTCAACCCTTACCCAATGATCATGACTGAGACCAGAGATGGAGGGGAGGACAGGAGGAAGTGGTGGCCGACCGGAACCACCGTCCACGGCGGCGAGAGGAGGAGAAACCCGAGGGGTTCACAGTTAGCCATTTTCGATCCATTTTTCCATTTTTATTGTTATGGGTCATTTTGGTTGCTTCTAATGAATTAAATGGGTTGTTAGGATTGTGTTAGGAAGGTTTTGGGAAGTTTTGGATGGCTGTACAGCCATGGTGCAGTTTTGGGAAGCTTGAACCGTATGGTTCAAGAATTGAACCATGAGTTTTGCGTAGTTTTAGGTTGTTTTAATGAGTAGAAATGATAGGGAATGAATAGATATGAATTATAGGATTAATTAGGGTTGAAATCGGACATCGTTTCGATAGGTTTCGGGGTGTTCGAAGGTTTAGGTTCGGTTTAAAAATAGTTAAAAGTTCGGGAAAATTACGGGGCATTGGTAGGAAGTTAATTAAGTAGTTAGTAACCTTCTATTAAAATTTGGACAGGTTTGGGAGGCCCGGTTATAGCGATTGGCTCGGGAGAGCCTATGACACGCAAATCGAGGCGGCATCTCAGACGGTCTGTGAGTGGACCTTGTTTTCTAAATTGGTGCATGCATAAATGTTTATTATATGTTTTAAATTCTTTTTTGTGATGCCATGAGTGCATTTGGATGTGTGGTTACGTATAGGCACGTATTTCGAGGTTTCGACCCTATACGGGGCTGTATGTTTTTATTGGTCTAAATGAAATGGTTTTGGATTTCCAAATGGATTATGAATATGATTTTATGATGTGGATTTGGATGGTTGTGAATTGTATGGTTTCACGTACTTCGAGGAGATTTACGTGCTTGCACGTAAATCGAGGTTTTCTGATTTTACTCTGATTTTCCATTCTTATGGTTTTGGTTATGATTTCATGAAATGATTTTGGATTTGAAAAGAATAAACTCGGGTATGAGACCCATTTGAATTATGAACTCTCGGACTTGAGGTCCATTTGATTTACGGAATCGGGCCGGAGGCCCAGTTGGTTTACGATTTGGACTTGAGGTCCAGTTCCTATGGGGATTCGGGCCTAGCGCCCAGCTATGTGTTTCAAATGGTTTTTATGGGTCATGACGGTTTATGGGAACCAGCATGAACCCTTGAAATGGATTTATGGGTCATGACGGTTTATGGGAACCAGCATGAACTCATGAAAGGTTTTATGGTTCATGACGGCTTATGAGGGGCCGGACATGAATCCTGGAAAGGTTTAAAGAATGACTTCAAAAGGTTTTTCATATGCCATCCTTTATATATGATTGTCTCCTCCAGAGAGGGTCGTTGGCCTGGGTGGACCCCGGAGTAGTCACGGAGCACTGACTGAGTGGAGTCGCCCCCTAGTGGGGTTCCTTACTCTCAGGATGGGCATGGTTCGTTACCTCCAGGGAGGGTCATTGATCTACGAACATTGACTTGGGTGGACCCTGGAGAGACTTGGGTTTGAGACCCCGGTTAGCACACGTGTAGCTTTATTTTACCGTGACAGGTTCTGGATATGAATATAATGGATAAACATGATTTCAATTGGTTTGGGGATTTGTGTTTGATGATAATAAATGGTTTTGGGTTGAGATTCCACATATGTTTACTATGGTGTGGTTTTCAATCAACGGTTTTGGGCAGGAGCCCGTGTGACTTGTATTTACGGAACTTGGGGCTGTGACCCTAATTATGGTTGTTTAAACATATGTGTTTGGATAAATGATTTTACTATGCATGCATGCTTTTTAGTGAAGGGTATAAAGGTCTTTTATGGAAATGTTTTTATAAACTCTTTATTTTTGTCCACTCACAGTCTTTCTGTTTTTAATACCCTTCAGGTTGACATCGGATATGGACTGTAGCAGAGACCGAGATATCACATACCTCATCCGGATCCCTGGCGTACTCTAATAGCCCAGGAGGGCAAATGTCGGAAATATCCCTTGTCTGACACTTCGTGTCAGACGGGAGCAGGGTCATCCCGCGTTAATCCCGGGGGGATTGGGATGGGTCCTGTCATAAGGTCTTTGTTTTTCACGTGCCACCTATCTACGAACGCAGGACTCTATGACCTACATAACCTTTCTCCCGAAAGATCCAAAAAGTTCTCCAAATAAAAAGTCAACTTTTGACCTACTCCAAGACCTACAACTTGTAGGACGGGTCGTTACATCCCTTCTCGAACAAGTGTCAAACAAGAGTAGGACTGGGTACAATTATCAAAGCATTTTACGAGCAGGTTCTCTCACTGTGGGCACTCCTCGAGGTCTCTGCATCGTCTAACTGTCCAGACCATGTATGAGGATCGCGTTGTGGAGGCTTCATAATCTGAAAAGAATTCAGTTAGTACCATAAATATCGTACACACCCAATGTGTAGGCTACATAAAATTAACCTAGTGCTCTGATACCAAATTGATTGAACTCAAACCAAAAACCCAAGAATACCCTTAACACGTGTCAAACAAGGGATGCTTTCACTTGAAATCTAATAGATAACCCAAAATGTACAATCTTACTGGGATCCAAAATAGTAAACAGATCCACTAGGGAAAGCATACGACAAATGAATACAAGAGTCATACTTTGAGGATCAAAGTACGTAGTACATCAGAAGTAAACCTCTGTCCAAAGTATGCCCCCACTCTTACGTCATAGTCTAGTGGGTAAGTAAAACTATGAAAATGTGAGTGTGCAAATAACTTGCAACAAAATTTAGAATAATAGTCAAACCATTTCAAAACCAAATAATATCATAAATAATTTAACATAGTTCCATATGCATGCATCATGATTACAAAAACAAATGTCCACTCACAGTCTGTCTGATAGAGCCTTGTCTTGTGGTGTGTACTACCCTGAAGTCCCCAGAAAGGTATCTCCTATCAAAAATAACAATCAAGGGTCACTGACGTTACAAATAGTCTTGTAGTCAAAACCTCTAATTTCTGTGATTGCGCACGCATCCTAAATGTACAAACCGCCAATTTGGACGCGTATAAATACCTCTAAATGAACTATGATCAATCTGAAGCTATTACCATTGGATTTAGAATGCCGAGAACTATTAGACATGCACTGATGTGCTTTAAAAATCTTAACCATGTGCTGTACGCACCGATGGAAGGTCAGCAGCCTCCTTCACACCCTACCAAGTGCGCCCACACGCCTTGACGTGGCTACTGACATCATCACCCTATTGGCGTTATTATTGTTGACATTACTTACATCATCGTTACCGCCATCACTGACGTCATCATTGGCTACCGGAGAGGGTGATCAACGTGGCCACTGTTGTTGTCGCTTGTTTGCCAAAATTCACCTTTTTTGCCAAAACTTCAAAGCTTCATCTCTCTTTCAAAACTCAAACAAATCGAGCGTTATACCAATGGAAAGCTATCTACTCGACTCTAGTTGTTCAAATCCCAACCAGAAATTGGGAAAAATACCTAGATTTTCTGGAGTCTAGCTCGAAAGTTTAGGGTTCCTTTTTCTTCTTGGTTCTAGGCCTTTTCTCATCATATTCTCTCCCAAATCTTTGATGGCTTGCTTAGGAGAGCTCACGGAACTTGAATATGGCCTTGGTTTGATGATTAAATAGCTAAAATTGAAGGTTGGATGTTGGTTGGGTAAAGTTGCGCAGCAAAGAGAGAGAGAGAGAGAGAGAGAGAGAGAGAGAGAGAGAGAGAGAGAGAGAGAGAGAGAGAGAGAGAGAGGAGTATGTGTAGAATAAGTGCATGTATAGATATATCCTTTTGTGTCCTCCTTTCGAAAATTTTGGTAAAATGTACTGGCAGGTTGGAAACTTGTCACGCGGAAAATATATTGCGCGCTTGCAGAAGAAAAAAATATTGCGGAAAAAAAAAACTGAGCGCTTGCAGAAGAAAAAAATATTGCGCGCTTATGGAGGAATTTTTTTCTTTTGGTACATTTCTTCCTCTCTTTGCACTCTATTCTTTCACTGTCCTTCACCATGTTCTTCCATCACCGTTACCATCGCTCTCCACCATATACCTGCATCACTATCCCCATCGACCTCCACGCACCAAACTAGCAGAGCAGCTCTCTTCTCTCTTTACCAAAAAAATACCTAAAACCTTTAAATTCGTCACTTCTATTAGGATCTCAAAAACGATATCTTATGTTGCTCGAATGGTTTAACTTTCTCCATGAAAGTTGTTCATCTGTTCAATTTGTATAGCATACCAAAATTTCAGCTTTATTGGATATCCATAGCCACCTGTAAAGTGTTTAGACCAGAACCTGTTCATTTTGTCTTTCATGTTCGTGGCCTTGGTTCCAGGCTAGAAATCATTGCTTTCCCAGCCTCACCATGGAATATAATCCCAGAGAATTGATTATGTGAAGGTATTGAGCTTTTTTCTCACTTGAGTTGTATTATCCGGGTAACTCTGTTTGTCGTAGACCTAGTGTTTGTGAAAATGCATCAAAGAGTTTTCTTCCAAGTGTGGTGCTGTATTGTTCTTGTGACCTCAATGATTTTGTGTCTTAATCTTAGGGCATGTTTAGGTAATGAGAGAAGTGGGCCATCTGAGTAGTATGCAATTGGAGTAGTCAGTAATCATTCCTATTTTTTGTTCTACAATTGTTGGTCTGCCTTTCTTAACATACAATCTGTGCTTTTCTGAGTTGTCACCACATCCATGGTACGCTTTTCTCTCCATCATAATTTTTCCTCATCAACACTTTACTGGTATGCATATGCAACCCCACTTTAAGCTGTCTAGATATCATATAAATTTTCACCTAATAATATAAACAATATGATAGTAAAAGAAACAACATCGATAAATTCATAATCTTTGTAGATAAAATTCATCAATTCTTATATAAATCATAGTCTACCTAAAAAGTTTATTTACTCTAGAAATGCATAATTGAAAAACAAATTAAAATTTCCTTGTGATCATAATCCCACCAAATAAAAATCAACAAGTGCCAAATTTAATTTGAATACGATAAAACAGAGCAATAGAAATTGGCTCACCACAAGAACCAAGATTTCACCTTTTAATATTGCAATCATGGTAATCCATGCTCCAAAAGATTAAGTAAATAATCTTTTTTTTCTTCATCAGTTAGGGTAAAGAAAACTATCAGCCAGCCACGCTCTTTTGCTAAGATGTTAGTAATATGAAATACTCGCAAAGGAGATAGGAAGTCCAATTTCCTCAACTCACCCTGAAATTTAGTTTGTTTATTAGCAAAATCTATGTAATTATTGTAGAAGTTGTAGGGTAATTTTGATAGGCCGTGGGAATGATTAACACCTCCCCCTAGTTAATCTCATGACCCACCCATTAAAAGAGTTTAATTTTACAAGTAAACACAGAAATACTCTGTAATGATAATCATTCTCATTGATTTTACAGAGAATCATTCTCATTGATTTGATTTTCATTACCCCTATGTAAACACCCCCTTAGTATGATAATCTAATATCTAACATTGGACTTAGTGTTTTACAATTGATTTTGCAGTATTTGGATTTAAATTGAATTTATGGTGAAAATATATGTATAGTAAGCCTGTTATATTTTAATTCAGCATGTTGAAATTAGTGAATATTTATTGGCATTACGTAGATGGAAAAAGGGAAATAGCAAGGTACTTTTGAGTTAAGGTTTGAGTATTTTTATTGGTTCGACTTATACGAAATCTTAGTTGTATGGAAGTACCTTGTGGTTTGAGTATCTTTAATTGGTTCTACTTAAGTGAAATCTTAGTTGTATTGGAAAAACCATGTGGTTATCTTAGGGATTAGGATATGAATTTTGGTAAATGATCTTTCTTCTGTGATATATAACTTGCTCTGCAGATTTTGTTGCTTTCTATAGCTCTTATGATATATTAATTTTCTTTAACATTTAAAGTTTGGTCAGTCTCCATTCTAATTTTATAGCCTCCTATTCTAGCATTTCGTAAGCACATCTAATGGTAAGGTAAAGGTTAAGGGGCTAAAAGCAAGATTTAGCCTCTCAAATGATACTATTCATGACATCTTGCCCAAGGCAAGATTTAGTGTTTCTAATAGGGAGGGGCAAGAGGCAAGAATTCAAATTTTTATTTGAATTATTTTCTTAAATTACATCAAAATCCTTAATAAGTCTAATAAAATATATAATCATTAATTTAAATTGAAAATTAAAATCAACTAGTGAGGGTGGGTGAACCAATCTTGATCATTTTGAGGCTGATAGTCACCTTCTTGATCATTTTGAGGCTAATAATCACCTTCTTGATAATTTTGAGAGTGATAATCACATTCTTCATGGTGTTCATGATAGCTAACACTAAGATTACTTTCTTATCCATTTGTGATTGCCAATTGTTTTTTTCCTACAATATCTTTGTTTGTTTGGACTCATATTTTCGGTATCTTTCTCCATAATTCTATCTTCTAGTTCTATTCGACTTTCTTTCTCTTTTCGCAATTCCAATGCTTATTCAAATTGTAATGCCTTCGCATAATCTTCATCTCTTTTCTTCCTTAATATCGCATCTTCCAAATTTTGCAATGCAATGGCCTCCATGGTGGCATACAATCAATTATTATCAATCATATGTGACTTTCCCTTTCTCCGAGCTTCTTTTGATTGCTTCCTTCCTGGAGGTCTGACAGAGGAACCTATATTGACTTCGGGATTTTCTTCTTCCCCATCTTTATCCAAATTAATTGAATCTTCAAGTGGTGACGAGCCAAAAGGAGATACTTGACTTATTTCAGACTCTCTATGTGGTGGATCTTTGAAATATTCGTAATCTTTGCATATCTCCTAACAATGATGAAACATAAATTGCGAATTCATTTTTGCTTTATAATAGACCTCTGCTTGTATCAGCTAAACATATAGTCAAGAACAATTGATTGATTAAAAAAAAATTGTGCACAATGATACTACATTTATAAACTTACAAATTATCATCTCATCCATTTGATTGGCACCACTACGATGAAAATTCGCAGCTTGTATTGAAGCCCTTGGCCACTCTTTGAGCATCAGTCGTAATTTTTTTCACCTATTTTGAAAACCCCTGAACAGTTTGGGTACCTTCCACAGGACCATCCCAATTTTGGATATAATGGTTTCGAACACGTATCCAGAATGCTTTGTTTGTTTGATCTATTCCTTCAATTGCATCTGAAGTGACGGTTGCCCAAGCTTCGCACAACATTACTTCTTCCTCTTTTAACCATTTATGATTCGGTGCCATATTTATATGAGTCAATATTAATTTCTCGCGGATATTTAAATTTTCATATTAACAACAATAATAATATAATAATTATTATTGTAATCATTATAATAATAATAATAATACATATAAACAAAAAAATAAAACATAAACAAACAAATTAAGAAGAAATTAAAAAAAGCAGAAAAAATGTTAAATAATGAAACAAAACGCACTGTTTTGCAACTCGGTCGTTTGTAGAAAAGAGAGAGTTCTAGACTTTCTCAATCGTTCTCGATTGAAATGGAAAGCAACGATAGGTTCCAATGAGGAGACAAGAGATGGAGAGCTACCAGCGACGATAGGTTCCAGCGACGAAGGGTTCGTTGTGTTCCAGCGACGATTGTGAGGCCTTCTAGTCCGAGAGGTTCATGTGGTTAGATCGCCAATCAAAAGGTGAGTGAGTGCTGGGTTTTGTAGGCAAAGGTGAGTGAGTGATTGAGTGATTTTTGTTTTTTTCCAAATTTTAAACCCAAATTGTTGGTATGTGAAGGATTTTTATTTTTTATTCTGTTTTTTTTTTTTCCAATTTTTGTTCATCCGTGAAGGATTGCATGTTTGTGATCCTTATGTTTGGATTTTGTCTAATTTAAAATTCATCCGTGATTCCCAAATTAATTTCTGTTCATGTTCGGATTTTTGGGTTTGATTGAATTGTGGATTTTTGTTGGCTATCCAATTGAATCTATTCATTTAGATTGATTTCTAGGGTTTGATTATTTTGTTAATGGTTTCCTGAATTCTGGTTATGGGTGACGAGCAAAGTAGCTGTTGGGCTGCTCTTGCTTGGTGCGTCAGCTGCCTTGCCCGGGCATGGGGGGAGGTCAAAATAGCCTGAAGGCAAGCCTTGCCTAGGCCATTCTGCACTCCGATGGAACTTGAAACTCAAGGGCTAGAGACCAGGAGCTGCCTTGCCCTAGCCAAAAGCCCCCTACTAGACATGCTCTAAACATTAGACAGTTGAGCAGATGCTGAATTGAAGACTCATTTAACTCGTACTTGGTTGCCAATACTTGTTGGAATCAGAGGTGCAGCATCAGAAGTAAGAATTTCTAACTTTGCTTGTAGCTGAACTGCTGTTCAGAATATTCTGTTCTTGGTCGGGTTGAACCAGAAATGTGCCATATATGGATGGAAATCCCTAAATCTCTAGTTTAGACAGAAATTTATGGTTTATGATTAGGAGGTTGGACGAGGAAGATTTTGCGAATTTAGTGATTGTTGTGCAAGGATTTATGTGCAGATTAGCCAAGTTGACAAAATATTCTGTACTTGGTCAGGTTGAACCAGGAAATCTGCCATATATGAGTGAAAAGCCCTGAATTTCTAATTTCAACAGAAATTTGTGGTTCACGACTATGAGGTCGGACAAGGAAGATATTACAAATTTAGTGACTATTGTGCAGTACTGGGATTTCTGTTCAGATCAGCCATGTTTACAAAATATTATGTACTTGATCATGTTGAAGCAGCGAATGTATCACATATGGATGGAAAGCCCTAAATGTCTAGTTTCCAAAAACATTTACGGTTCATGCTTAAGAGTTTGAACGAGGAATATATTTTAAATTTAGTGACTATTGCATATTGTTGGGATTTCTGCATGGGAATTTGCTAAGTACTTAAAGCAATCCAATTTATTCAGGTTGTCAATTGAGCGTTAATTTTCATTTCAAGATGAAGAGGCTAAAATTATGTTGTTGAATAAATCAACCTCTTTTTCAAATAAAAATTACATAGTTCAAAGAGGAAGTAGGCAAACGAATTAATTTGATAGACCTTTGATGAGTTATCTTTTTCAGATTACGAAAAAATCATTAGTGACTATTCATTGCAAGGATTGCTGGATTTGAAGATGGGTCTTAGAACACTTCTAATAGGAGCAAGGTGGCCAGGGCTAGGCATGATATGTCCCCTAGCCCCTCCTGAGTTGGATGTTCTAATTGAAGGAATTTTGGACAGGGCAAGACTTGTCTCCCTTCATCCCGGACTGGGTAGCTGGCCCACCAAACAAAGAACAGTGGGCTCACCAAGTAAAGAACAGCCCAATGGCTATTTGCTCCTTCGCTGGCACTATAGCCATTGCTGGCTGGAAATCACCATTTCTGTCAGATTTCCAAGTTTTTCTCAAATCCTCACACCTCAACCATTTTTTACAAAATAATAGCCTAAAACATCAGGAAAAACTAACACATAATTTGAATTATACCTATACTAAAACTGAGGTGGGAGGTATGAAGATTCACTATTCACTTGCAGTGCACTGGCGATTTTACCCCCCCCTTGTTTTTCTTTTTCTTTGTTATAAACAGTAAAATTACTGTTTTGCCATCATACTCATTATTCACATAACTGAACAACTTGCTTCCTCCTATTCTCCTTCGATCCGATCGCACCCAACCCATCCGTGACTCAATCCTTGATGCTTCCTCATGTTCTTCTTCGATACGCACTCATCCAAGACTCAATCGTTTTTCTTCTCCTACTTCCGGGTCCGTTGCATCTAATCGTGTATCATCGATCCTGACACCAAACCTTCGATCCTATGAGTGATCATCAATCCAGGTTTTGAGTTCATCTTTTATTTCTTTCTTCTTTGTTGTTGCGTCGCTTTTGAAGGAAGAAAGAGGTTAGTCGGTTTTGTTGTTGGTCTTTTCTCTCTTTTGATTTGGGTTTTTTTTTTCCTGTTTTGTGTTTTTGGTTGTTCCAATTCGATGGTCAATTTTGTGAGGGTAGCAGATTCTGATTTTGTGAGCTTTTGATATCTTTATTGGTATTTTCGATTGTTGCCTCCTTATAAATTGCAAAAGAGGTGCTATGGCGATTGTGGAGAACAAATCTCTCTGCTATAAGGTTAAAAAGAAACAAACCATGAGGGAACGGTGAACGATCCCACATTCCTACAAGGGAAATGCTTTGGGAGAGGAATGGTGGTGTGCCTTATGGGTATAGGCACACTTTACGAGGTATTTTGGGAACTTAATGGCTTTGGACTCAGTTGGAACTCCAAAGTTAAGCGAGATGAGCCTGGTGCAATTTCTTTTTAGTTCTTCCCATTTTTAATTTCTGATTTTATTAATTCGCATGCAATCTTTTTTTAGTTCTTCTCCGTTCGTTTTTGCGTTTGTGGGTTTGTCATTAATTTTATTTCTGCATTTACTAATTTCGTGAATTCACATATGGGTTTATCAATTGACATATGGGTATCTGAATTCAGATATTGGTTTGATTTCCATGTTCATTGATTTCATTTCTAGGTTTGTAGTTGATTCCTCTGTTCTTGATTTCTCAGTTATTTCATTCATTTGATTATTAGTGATTTGATTTCTCTCTTCTCGATTGTCGCTGCAATTTGTGTGAATTAAGATATGGACTTTTGACTAATTTCAGTTCTGGGTTCTTATTTTTTTGTACATGTGAATGGAGATATGGGTTTGTCGCTAATTTTATTCCTACGTTTACTAATTTTGCAAATTGATTATGGGGTTGTAGTTGATTTTTCTGTTCTTAATTTATTTGTTCTTATTTTCCGTACAATTTTATTGTTGCTGCAATTGTTCTGGGTTTGCAAATTGATTCTAGGTTCCTCATCCAACCTTAAAGTTGTCCAAAAGGATGAGGAAAGGTGAGAACTTGAAGAAGCGATTGCAATTTGCAAAAGCAACGATCCACTTTTTGATCCATCATGGATTCAAGCTATGAAAAATGATTACTTATAATTGAGGGACAAATAACAAAAGAGGATGAAACACAACTAAATATTGGATGAGTCATAGTATAAGTACAAATATCGAGTTTTGTAGGTTGTTATTTTCATTCAAACACCAAAATCAGAAGATAAGGTTCAACTGATGATTAGAGAGATGAGTGTGGATCGTGTGATATTGTATGAGTTAGGTTTGTTCCATTCATTTTTCTTGAATGGGCTGTTTCTAGGTCGACTTTGTGCGAGCGTTTTTTTTTTTTGAATGTAGAACTTTGCATCGGGTTGTTTGGCAGGTTTAGGCTTAAGTTGAATTCATCGGGTTCGAATATCATGTACTTCTATAATAGCTTGATTGGTTCAAAACCACAATAGTTAACAATACAGCCAATATTATTGTTCTTTGAATGTACAACTTTGCATTTCTTTTTTCTTTCCAATCCCTGTTTACTATAATATTATGTTATTTTGTTGTCTTGCATGATGTAGTATGGATCTTCACTCCAGATCGAATAATTTGTTTATGCTTTATTAACTAATTCACCTTTTTGCAAATGTAGTTGCAAGACCACTTTTATTTTTCATTTCTAGATTTCTACCAAATTTGTTCAAAACTGAGAAAACACTACTTCCATGCAAGATCAAGGAACATGGTGAAAAAGCCTTCAACTCATCCCCTTTCCTTAAGAAGATCTTATATGTTTAAACGATGGTTTCTAATGTTATTATGTTTGGTCAATTTTTTTGTAGCAATTGAAATCTTCGTATTATTATTATGTTTGAGTAATATAAAGAAGAATCATAATTATTCAGGTTGTATTCGACGCCTTAAGTTGTGTATCTTTTTAGCTAAATATTCTATTCGAATTCATTTTAATATGTTAGCTTTTACTTATATGATATATATATTTTGAAATATGTGCAACAACTGAACTCTTTGTACTATTTTGTGTTTTTGAATTATATATATAATCCTTTCAGTGTATTTTACAATTTGACCTTATTACCATATGTGCATGTAATATGGTTATCATTCAAGTCACAGTAATGAATTACTGTGAACTATGAATTTTCATGGCTTTTAAACATTTATTATTTTTTCTATTTCATTGCAGCAACATCATCCCATTAGCTTTCAAGAAATGGAATTTTCCCATTCATATGAAGCTTTCAAACTGATATTCCTTAATCTTCATATTTATAATGAATGAATTTTGCGGCAGCGAGCCGACACTCTAGCTAGTCTAAACTAAAGCCAAACAAAATTGATCGATCGCGAACTAAAATCCCAAGGCATGACGAAAGGAGAAAAAGATTAGCTCGAAAGAGATGCATAAGATTTCTTACCATTGGGGTTGAAGGTAGCGAGTGGCGAGAGAGAATCACCGAGCAGTCAAGTGAGCGAGAGGGAGAGATAGAAGTAGAGGAAAACGGAGATATGAAATTTGGAAACATTCGAGTCTGACTCCACGCTTCAACACCACGACCGTCGTTGGAGAATGCCTTTATCCGAATTTGACAACCTCTGAAACCTCCTTTATGGCGAATCGAAGCCTCTATTTCGAATCAAAGTCTCCTCCATCGCGAATCGAAGCCTCCTTGTCGATTATCTCTGTGTCCCTTTCTTTTTGATTCTCAGTCGCCCTTTCTTCTGATATTTTTACCTCCTCGACTTCTCCACTTTTGGATGGAGTCATGGAGAAGACGAGGACTTCTCCGTTTTAGGAACTAATTGAGTTATTAATAATGGCTTCTACATGTTTCTAGTTTTCTACACTTATGTACACTTACCTTTTTTTTTTGGCCAAATTTATACTTCTCCATTTTTATTCTTCTTATTTATTTATTATATATAAATTAGTTAATTTCCGTTGAAAAATATAAAATTTTGAGCCGAGTTAATAATGGAAACAGATTCTCCTTATTTATTTATTTATTATATATAAATTAGTTAAATTCCGTTGAAAAATATAAAATTTTGAGCTGAGTTAATAATGGAAACATATTTTTTATTTATTGAAAGATAGATGTTGTTGCTGCATTTTTAAGGAAAAAAATAGTATTTTGGATAATTTACGGCCCAATGACCCTTTTTTCGGAATAAAATAGTATTTCAGATAATTATATATACAAGAAATTACGTTATTATCTTTAAGAAAATCATTCATAAAAAAATTTGAATTCTTACCCCTTGTCTCTCTCCATTAGAAACACAAAAAATAGCCTTCGGCAAAATGTCATGCACAGTGTCATTTGAGGGGCTAAATTTTGCCTTTAGCTCCTACCACTAGACATGCTCTAAATTGGATGATTTCTGGCTCTTAATTGGATGATTTCTGGCTCAAACATCCCTTCAAATTTGTTACTTACGATGACCCCAAAAACATAACTTTGTATTTAAGTTTTTTTCAATGACGGGAGTGGTACTCAGGTTATACCATTGAGAGTGGCCGGTATACCAGTCACGTTTTGACACATGGATAGTATTTCAAAGGACTTACCGGAGGTTGTTGCCTCACCGGGCATTTGGGTTATCTACGAGTTACTATCAGACCTTACAGGTAGTACCCTATCACACTAATCGACGGGATGTATAATCTAGAATCGTGTCGGAAGTGAGGCAAAGAACTTGAGAATTCGCAGACAGTTTACTTTTGACTTTCACATGTAAATTTTGATAATAAAATTTCTTTGAGATGAAAAAATTGTAACGACTCGGACAAATAATTAGGGTTATTTTCGACAATTTCTTTGGAAAATGATGATTTTACCCTTATTTTGGAGAGGGGCTTGTTAGTCAAGTTCTCCTTAGTGAAACTTTTGGACGTTTTTTTTTAATAGTTGCACAAGTGTCGAGTTCACGAGTTCGTAGAAAGGCGGTACACGGGAATTAGAGCACGTGGACGGAACTTACGAGTCTAAAACGGTAAGGACGTAACAGTAATTTGGGAAAAAGTCTAGGGTATTTGTGTGGGTGCACACACTCTCTCCTCACGATTGGTCACATATTTCTCTCTCTTTCTCCATCTCTCTCTCCTTCTGTCTATCTATCTCTGATATGATCCATCCCAATCCCCCCGGGATTAATCAAGATGTGACATGCTCCCGTCTAACCCACGTGTAACACGCATGTGTGACATGAAGACCAAACAAGGGATACCCAAACCCTAGCACACTAGGGCTTCTAGAGTGCGTCTGGATCAATGGCGGAGTGTGATGTCTCAGTCTCAACTACAACCCGCATCCGCGATCAACCTAAAACCATAAAAGCTCTGAGTGGATGAAAATAAATAATTTATTAAGAACTCATTTCATAAAAGACATTTATGTCCTTCACTTAAAAACTTTGCATGCATACGAAAACCAGTTGATAGAACCCGTCCCCAATCCCCCCCCCCCCCCCCCCGGGGATTAACGAGGAACGCTCCTGATCCCGTCTGACACGGAATGTCAGACCAGGGAAAATTAAAACCTTTAGCCCAAAGACTTCCAGAGTACGCTAGGATCTGGAGGAGGTATGTGATATCTCGGTCTCTGCTACAGTCCACACCGTATCCAACCTGAAGGGTATTGAAAACAAAAAGACTGTGAGTGGACAAAAAGTAATAAGTTTCGTAAACACATTTTATAAAGACCTTTATACCCTTCACTAAAAAGCATGCATGCATAGTAAAACCATTTATCCAATCACATATGTTTAAACAACCATAATCATACGGGCTCCTACCCAAAACCATTTACAGAAAACTGTAACATAGTAAACATATGTGGGATCTCAGCCCAAATCCATTTACAGGAATCTAGAACATGAAAACCATATGTGGGATCTCAACCCAAATCCATTTATCATCATAAAACAAAATTTCCCAAACCATTTGAAATCATGTTCCCATAAACCGTCAGGAACCGTAAAATCCTTTCAAGGGTTCATGTCGTTCCTCATAAACCGTCATGAACCATAAAATCCATTTATGGGTCCCTGACCCGAAACCACAATCTTAAAACGTAACTGGACCCTAGGCCCGAATCCACATACAAACTGGACCTCAGGCCCGATTCGCAAACCAACTAGGCCTGTGCTCGATATCGTAACTAAATGGGCCTCGTGCCCGATTTAGTAAACCAAATGGGCCTCGTGCCCGATATGTAAGTCAACTGGGCTCCGCGCCCGATTCCTAAACCAACTGGGCCTCTGGCCCGATGCCTCGTTAGATCAAATGGACCTCAAGTCCGAGAGTTCGTAATTCAAATGGGTATCATGCCTGATCCATAATTGCAAATTCGAACTCGATTTAAGAATCAATTGGGCCTCTAGCCCGAGAACGTCACTAAAAGGACTTCGAGTCTGAGGGTTTCCGAAACAAATGGGTTTCGAACCTGAGTTTACCTTTTCAAATCCAAAATCATTTCATTAAACTATTTCCAAAACCATAAGTGTGGAAAATCAAAGTAAAACTGAAAATCTTGATTTACGTCCAAGCAAGTAAATCGCCTCGAAATGCGTGAAACAATATAAATCACAATCATCCAATTCCACATCATAGAATCATATTCATAAACCATATAAAACATTTATGCATGCATCACAATTTAGAAATCAAGGTCCACTCATAGACTAAGTTGCCCCCTCGGTTTACGTGCCGTAAGCCTCACCGGGCAAATCGTCGTCACCGCGACTCCCAAACCTGTCCAAATCAATCTAGAGGGTTACTAACTACCTTTTTAACCTCTCATTGAAGCCTCGTAATTTTCCCGAATTTTTAACTATTTTAAATCTCAAACCTAAACTTTCTGATGCCCCGAACATTATCGAGACGGTGTCCGATCTACATGAAACCAGTCCCAAAATGTTCGTTACATCGAATAGAAGATTTCACATGTTGAACACTTCCCCAAATTACTATTCACATGCCCTCACGCCCCCCAAGAAGTTCCTGCACGTGAGCCCACGCGCTACAACATTATTCATCTCCCCTGTCCTCCAACAGACCCGGTCCATTAGTCTGAACCGGACCGGTTCAGCATCCCAACTCGTCTATTTTCATCCCATTTCGTTCCAGTTTGATCCTAATCCCTTCCTAGTCTTATTTCCTATCTTTTTAACTATTAAAAACATAAGGAAAACCGTGAAAACCATACCTCCATGTTCGACAATGGTGACGGCGGCTGCAACCTCCACCCGTCGTGCTTCCCAGCAGTCCAAGCACTCGAAAACCCTTCCATCTGTCTCCCCAGACCCCCAGAAGCAATACCTAAACGTTAGTTTCAATTAAAGACCAACAAAAACTAAGTTTCGAATTTCAAAACCAAAACCTACCTTCTCGGGTTCTCCGGCCACCGTCCATGGTGATCCTCCCTGACAGTCGCATCCTCATTGCCTCTCCTCACTCACACATTCTCATTCATATAACAAGTCCCACTAATGAGGTTTGGAGGGTGTTCATGGAGGGGGGTGCTTGGGTTTTGTTTGAAGAAGAAGAAAATGGTGTTTGGTTTAAGGGAAAAGAATGAAGATGGTCTCTGATGATGATCAGATGAGAGAGAGGAGGATGAGATGAATGGTGAGGATTGGGAGTTTAGATTAGATGAAGGGGTAGGATTGAGTGGTGGTTAGATTAGATTATAAAACTATTAAAATAATATTAGTTAATTACTTGTCAGATCTACTATTTCGTTGACACGAACAACTCGACGGTTCCTTTCTTAATCCAAAAATTTATCCTGACGCATGCTCCCACTGGGAGTCACCAAACCTCACACAACGATCGACGTTGACACATCCGACAATCTGTCACCACTTGACAGTCGCCAATCGATAACTATCACTATACTTACTTGTGGTTACTCTAACCACCAACTTACTCAACCTGAGTATACACTTACCAACATTTCACTCGACCTGTGTGTAACTGCACCCATCAGAAATACCATGACCCAATGCACTGTATTCGATGTCCAGTTCCATGTCCTCGACTAATCTAATGGTATCAGAACTAAGCCGACTACCAACACGCTCAACAGTGTACCCCTAACATATTTTATATGCCGTCACCAGGCACAACAGCCTGCCCCGTATCGTACCTCGAACAACGTATAAGGTACGTACATCTATCCATCAACCAGTCCTACAACAACAACGACGACAATGACGACAACGACAACAACAACAACAACCACAACCTAGGTCGTAGCCAATCACGTTTCTAGTCTGGAGTCCATCTTTCTAATCCAGGACTAGACAAATCGAAACTCCAACCCATCGTCCATTTCTAAATCCGAATCCGAAATCATCATTCCGTAAGCTAGCACCCGGAATAACCATTTCGAACCCAAATCCAGAAATCCACTTTCAAGTTCCAAAATCGAATCCTGAATCGTCATCCTGAAATCCGATTCCAAAACCTGAAATCTCGTTCTCGTCTACCGAGACGCACCAATTTCGAACCTTTCGGTTACCTGCTCAATACATTCAATTGACTTCATAGGGAAGTCAATCACAATATCCACACATCTCTAAGGCTGGCAAAATCCGACCTCGTCGGACACCTAATCGCCAGAGTAATATATCATACGGGATTTACTTCGAAAAGAAGTTCAGTCCCAACATGCTCAACTCAAACATCCACGTAATAGCAATGTACTCTCCACCTATCTGGACCATCAAGATCACGATCCAGATCCATCACCACGTCAGTAGACCATAAAAGTCACGATCCATATCGCGATCCACATAAGCTCACTCCCACTAACAATCCACCTGAGATCCGATCATAGGGTCTTACACCCTTTCAAATTCTTCGTCAATCACATCACTCCTCAACCAATTCCCACATCTAAACAGATCAGTCAACGATGAGACACGTCGAGACTATGGGTTCTCTCCAGTTACCTCGTATCTATCCTTGTCATCCCACCTAGGAAAATCAAGGATGATCCAAAATCGATGACATCAAATTCATCCTACGTGAATACAAACAAAACTCGCTGCACTCACCATGCAATGTAACCCAACATCGTCTGCCACCAAGCAGAAAATAAGAAATCTCAGTCACCAAACTTCGATATACCCAACGCCTCCTGGTGACCCAAGACAAATCCCGGGTCCACTAACCAATACACGACCAATGTACTGGTGACAACAACCATCTTCTACCTCATCTGCATCATATAACATGGCAGAACCTGAGAAGTCACCCAAAATGACTTCGAAATACCCATTACTAATGCGGAAAACCCGCACTCCTCTCGTCACCTCAATCGCAAACTCTTTCGATTCCGTAGTTCCAACCATATCGGAACCACAACACACTCAGACATCAACCACGTGTCCCCTACCAGTCTACCTCTATCTGTGATCCACTGCTGGACCACAGATACCGAACACATGCCCATCTCGACGGAGTCACATCCCGGCTCGTGACTCATCGTCATCACAATCACCAGCACCAGCACCAGCACTAGTACCAGCACCAACACTAACATCAACACTAGTATCATCACACAAGCATCCACACTAGTATCAGCACACATTACCATCACCTGCACACAGTGTGCAAATTAGACAACCCCGGATCTCCGCTCATGCCCGAGCGACGACCCTGAACCTCTGCTCGAATTGGAGAAACTCTGTCTCCCTCGTACCCAACAACTCTGGGTACGGTCACCTTGACAACTCATACAAGAAAAGGAAACGTTCCTCGAAACGTCCCCGATTACCAACAACCGTAACTACAACCACTCTCCGTAGTAGTGCCTGCCACAGACTCGTGCAGACCTAATCACCAGACATCACGATCTAGACTCCGCATCCAACAGAATTAATCGCCCGTACCAACTACTCTGTATCCCCACTCCGGGATTCCATCAACAAGTACCAACCCCCGTAACATGTCCCACAAAACTCTAACCAGTCGTAACTCGACTCATCCAATGTCATCTACCAGGTCGCCCATGACCTTAGCTGCACCAACAATCCATCACAGCTAAAGTAGTACGACAACCAACTAGGTCAACCCGATCACTATAACCTCGGCTGCGGAGTGCAGTCCCATCACTAATGCTGACATGATTAGACAGACCAACAGTCTCGACTCCGAAAAGTCGTCAAAGTTAAACCACTCACCAACTTACCTTTCCGAACCATACACCCTACCTTAGGGTTCCACGATCACTACCTAGAGTTCCCCTGAACCCAACTGCAGAAGGCAGTAAAATCCACAATCTGACCGACCCTCGTAGTCTCGACATCGTAAAGACGTCAATCCAATCCTATCGTAAGTTCCGCTAGGATTCCCTCGAACCCGGCTGCTCCCAGCAGCATAGCCACCAACTCAACAAAATTCGATGATCTAATGGTCACAACACCAACCAGTCGTCAAATCGATCCTACGACATCGGGAAAGACGATCCCAACTAACCGTCACACCGATCACAACTCTAAAGTACTATTACGTTCATCCTTTCGTAGGGTCCCACACTGCCAACGTCGACAGAACTATGGCAACCCCAACATCAAGTGCCGAACCAAAACGTTCCACGATTCAATCCCACTAACTACCGTACCGGCATCCTAATTATCAGGTTGATAATGAATTATAGCCCATTGAGACATCACATTCTCGACCTACGCGCACCGTAAGAGCAAACTGTGCTCTGATACCAAGCTGACAGGACCCGTCCTTAATCCCCCCTAGGATTAATGAGGAACGCTCCTTATCCTGTCTAACACTGAGTGTCAGACCAGGGAAAATTAAAACCTTTAGCCCGAAGGCTTCTAGAGTACTCCAGGATCCGGAGGAGGTATGTGATATCTCAGTCTCTGCTACAGTTCACACCATATCCAACCTGAAAGGTATTGAAAAGAGAAAGAATGCGAGTGGACAAAAAGTAATAAGTTTCGTAAACACATTTTATAAAGGCCTTTATACCCTTCGCTAAAAAGCATGCATGCATAGTAAAACCATTTATTCAATCACATATGTTTAAACAACCATAATCATACGGGCTCCTGCCCAAAACCATTTATAAAAAACCGTAACATAGTAAACATATGTGGGATCTCGGTCCAAATCCATTTACAGGAATCTAGAACATGAAAACCATATGTGGGATCTCAACCCAAATCCATTTATCATCATAAAACATAATTTCCAAAACCATTTGAAATCATGTTCATCCATATATTTCATATCACCAAACCTGCCACGGTAATCTAGAACTACGCGCGTGCTACCCGAGATCTCAAACACAAGTCTCTCCAGGGTCAACGCACGTCAATGTCCGTAGATCAATGACCCTCCCTGGAAGTTACGAACCATAGCCTTCTTGAGAGTAAGGAACCCAACTGGGGGCGACTTCACTCAGTCAGTGCTCCGTGACTACTCCGGAGTCCACTCAGGCTAACGACCCTCCCCGGAGGAGACAATCATAAATAAAGGATGGCAAAAACCTTTTTGAAATCATTCTTTAAACCTTTGAAGGATTCATGCCCGACCCCCATAAGCCGTCATGAACCATAAAATTCTTTCAAGGGTTCATGTCGGTTCGCATAAACCGTCATGAACCGTAAAATCCTTTCAAGGGTTCATGCCGGTCCCTATAAACCGTTATGAACCATAAAAACCATTTATGGGTCCTTGACCCGAAATCACAATCTTAAAACATAACTGGGCCCTAGGCCCGAATCCACATACAAACTGGACCTCAGGCCCGATTCGCAAACCAACTGGGCCTCGTGCCTGATATCATAACTATATGGGCCTCGTGCTCGATATAGTAAAACCAAATAGGCCTCGTGCCAATACGTAAGTCAACTGGGCTCCGTGCCCGATTCGTAAACCAACTGGGCCTCCTGCCCGATGCCTCATTAGATCAAATGGACCTCAAGTTCGAGAGCTCGTAACTCAAATGGGTCTTATGCCCGATCCATAATTGCAAATCCGAACTCGATTTATGAATCAATTGGGTTTCTAGCCCGAGAACGTCACTAAAAGAGCGTCCGAGGGTTTCCGAAACAAATGGGTCTCGAACCCGAGTTTACCTTTTCAAATCCAAAACCATTCCATTAAACTATTTAAAAAACCATAAGTACGAAAAATCAGAGTAAAACTGAAAATCTCGATTTACGTGCAAGCACGTAAATCGGCAAGAAATGCGTAAAACCATATAAATCACAATCATCCAATTCCACATCATAGAATCATATTTATAAACCATATAAAACATTTATGCATGCATCACAGTTTAGAAATCAAGGTCCACTCACAGACCATCCTAAACTACCGCCTCGGTTTTCCTGCCGTAAGCCTCGCCGGGCAAATCATCGTCACCGGGACTCCCAAACCTGTCCAAATCAATCTAGAGGGTTACTAACTACCTTATTAACCTCTCATTGAAGCCCCATAATTTTTCCGAATTTTTAACTATTTTAAATCTCGAACCTAAACCTTCCGATGTCCCGAACATTTTCGAGACGGTGTCCGATCGACACGAAACCAGTCCCAAAATGTTCGTTACAATGAATAGACGATTTCACATGTTGAACACTTCCCCAAATTACTGTTCACTCACCCTCACACGTCCCAAGAAGGTCCTGCGTGTGAGCCCACGCGCCACGACACTATTCATCGCCCATGTCCTCCATCAGACCCGGTCCACTGGTCTGAACCGGACCGGACCGGTTTGGACCGGTTTAGCTTCCCAACACGCCCATTTTCATCCCATTTCGTTCCATTTTCATCCTAATCTCTTCCTAGTCTTATTTCCTATCTTTTTAGCTATTAAAAACATAAGGAAAACCGTGAAAACCATATCTCCATGTTCGACAATGGTGGCGGCGGCTGCAATCTCCACCCATCGTGCTTCGCGACCGTCCAAGCACTCGAAAACCCTTCCATTTGTCTCCCGAGACCCCCAGAAGCAATACCCAAACGTTAGTTTCGATTAAAGACCAACAAAAACTAAGTTTCAAATTTCAAAACCAAAACCTACCTTCTCGGGTTTCTCTGGCCACCGTCCACGGTGATCCTCTCTGATAGTCGCATCCTCATCGCCTCTCCTCACTCTCACATTCTCATTCATATAACAAGTCCCACTAATGAGGTTTGGAGGGTGTTCATGGAGGGGATGCTCAGGTTTTGTTTGAAGAAGAAGAAAATAGTGTTTGGTTTAAGGGAAAATAATGAAGATGGTTTATGATGATGATCAGATGAGAGAGGGGAGGATGAGATGAATGGTGATGATTGCGAGTTTAGATTAGATGAAGGGCTAGGATTGAGTGGTGGTTAGATTAGATTATAAAATTATTAAAATATTATTATTTAATTACTTAGATCCAAAAATTAGGGAAATTGACTAATGGGATGAGTGACACTTGTCACTCATCCATGGGTCCCACCAAAATATCTGCCCAATCAGAATAAGCCACCTCATCAATGCCTCGATATACGTGCATAGTGAAATCGAACTTCTGTGACCCATAACTTTCCCGTTCGAAGTCCGATTTCAGCGTGACGCCTGTCTACGGATTCATATCGTCCCGATCTACGTAACAGTCCTTGGCCCTCGGCCATCGGACCTCCCAAGTCAAAAGTCAAATATTCAACCATTTTAACCAAAATTACCAAATTACCTCTGAACTTCTGAACGTCATAACTTCTTCCTCGAACGTCGGAATCGAACGTGCCTCCTGTATATGAACTCGTGACGTCCCGAACTACGTCACAGTCATTGGCCAAAGTGCATTTGACCGCCTGAAAGAAAAGTTAACATTTTGCCCATGCCCAAGGGCAAAACGGTCATTTTGCATGGTTCGTCTGATTTCGCCCAACTAATCACGGATTAACCTCACTAATCATGATTAGTCACTAATCTAATCTCAGAATTCGGGACGGGTCGCTACACCAGTTAATTCAAATATAATTAAAACCGTTTATAACACCAAATCCATTCCCTTCCTCAAATCATTAGGGCCTTAGCCCAGAACCATAAAATCACCAAGTATGGGAACTCAGCCCAAAACCGTAAACCCAAAGACATATGGGCCACTACCAAAATCCATAAACACAAAGATGCCATTTCATAAATCCAATAATTCATGTTTACCAAATAACTATTCTCAACATCCCAGATACCTAGCGTCCCAGACGATTGACGTCCCAGAAGTCATGACATGACCCATCCCAATCCCCCCCGGGATTACCATGGGATGTGCCATGCTCCCGTTTGATAAGAGGTGTCGGACAAGGGATAACCTATTGCCACTGCCCAACCCGGGCTTCCAGAGTGCATAAGGATCGATGGAGGAGGTGTGCGATGCTCAAGTCTCTGCTGCAGTCGCATCCGGAATCAACCTGAAGGGCATTAAAAAACAAAAGCTGTGAGTGGGCGAAAATAAACAAGTCTATTTAAAACATTTATAAGACATTTATGCCCCTCAGTAAAATCATATGCATGCACCATAAACCACTTTTCACATATTTATTCAGAAATAACCATTAGGGCCTTAGCCCGGAAACCAAAGCATAGTTTGAAATTCCAAAAGTCAATCCAAGAGTTATTTCATAAATCCAGTAATATGAACCATAAGGCATATAACATAAACCATAACCATAATTTTAGCCACTGTACTATACACTCCAATCCGACATCCCTGATGTCTGACGTCCCTGACGTCAATAAGGTCACAATCACAAGGCTACGCGTGCCACTCGGGTCTCAATTCTGAGTTCAATCCCCGAACCCCGTTCGGGTACTGCATCCCCGATGCTTAGCGTCATAGACGCTGGACGTTCTAGACGTCCGTGACCTCTCCGGGGTACCTCATCCGGAGGAGACAGTATCATATGGAAGGATCTATACAGTGCAGTACCAAAATACATTTTATTGATATCCACATGCAAAACATATATATATATATATATATATATATATATACATAGGTAAAATCCGAACCGATCGTTACGTTTCATCAAACGGGTATCATGCCCAAATACCGTGAAACATGCCATAACCGAAATATCATCAAAACCATTTATTGATTCCAGCATGTGAACATATATAAAATGTAAACCAGAAAACATTTATTCAATTCCATTTTAGGGTCCCCGACCCGCAATCACATGTAGAAATCAACTGGGCCCCTGGCCCGATTTCACAAGTTAATTGGGCCCCTGGCCCGATTCATAAGTTAACTGGGCCCCTGGCCCGATTCATTTTATCAAATCCGTAACCGTTTCATGAAATCATATCCAACCACATTTATGGAAATCGGTGCAAATCCAGAAAACCTCGATTTTCGTGCAAACACGTAAATCACCTCGAAATGCGTGAAACCATTTAAATTCACCGATATCCAAAATAAATCATTTAATCACAATTATAACAATCATGAAACAGTTATGCATGCATCAAATTTATAAAACCAATGTCCACTCACAGACCGTTTAACCGAGCGCCTCGATACGCGTGCCATAGGCCTTCCCGGGCCACACCACTATCACCGGGACTCCCAATCCTGTTCAAATCACATTAGAGGGGTCACTAACCTCATCATTAACATCCTATTCAAGTCCCGTAATTTTCCCGAATTTTTAAGTATTTTTAAACTGGATTTAAAACCTTCGGACATCCCGAACAATGTCGAGACGGTGTCCGATCGACACGAAACCAATCCCAAAATGTTCGTTACATTGTATAGGACAAAAGTCATGTTGATCATACCTCGGGATTCGCACTCACGCGCCACCCGCAAGCGGCTGCGCGTGGAAGCCACGCGCCAGCTACAGTACCCGCACAGTCATCCCTCTCACCCGTTTGTCTGTAAAACGGGTTGAAAAACCCGCGAACAAACCCGGTTCAAATCCTAGCAATTCGACATCGATTCCAACAATTCAAATGTCCATTAGCATCGAATTAGTTTCAATTAGAGATCTGTGGACTGAATTACAAACAATCTTACCTCAAACCTTAAGATCAAGGATGATCACACGAAGAACAATCCGGTCACTGTTCATCATCTGAAATCCTCCCATGTCAATCGATTCCTTCAATTGATGCATCCGTTAGCATCGTGAGGTCATAATGAACTCAATCCCCAGTCCAATTGCATCAATCCAAGCCTCAAATCCCACGACTCAAGCTCGAAATTTCTGCAGCTACAGAAGTTCTGTTCTTCCTCAAACGGGCCTCAAATCTCTTCGTTCTTTCGATGTAAATGATCGTGGCAATCCCAGAAGACTCAAACTAAACTCCATTTTGATCGTCACGGCCCAATTCCTCCAATTCGAATTTCCCCCCCAAAAACCAAATTTTCGATTTCTCAGCCTCCCTCACTCATTCAATCCCCCGTGTAATCTCAGTTCAAATCAAATTCAATTCTCTCCAATATTCGTTCACAAATTCAGTGGATAGGGAAGAGATTAAGGGTAGAAGAAAATTGAAGTTTGGTTGTACACGGTTGAAGAAGTCTGAAGAGATTAATGGAGGAAATAAACAATAATTAAGTTTATTAATTAATAAAACATAATCATAATGTTCCCCCATGTTATATACTAAACAATTCAGGGATAGATCGCACTAGACATCCACCAAGTTCAATCATGGCTCCAACTCACGGCTGTTCAAAAATCAACAGTCCAAATTACCATTCCGCCCTTGTGTAGAAAATTACCAAAATGCCCCTCACGCATCTTGACCCGTAACCCGGTCATACGGACTCCGATTGATGCGTGCCGCCTGTCTACGGACTCGTATCGACGATACCAACGTAACGGTCCTTGGTCCTCGGCCATCAGACATCCCGGCCAAAAAGTCAACATTTCCCCTTCTTTCGTCCAAATTACGAAAATGCCCTTGAACTTCCGTTCACCATAACTTTCGCCACGAACCTCTGAATCGAACGTGCCACCTGTCTATAAACTCGTGACGTCCCGAACTACGTCACGGTCATCGGTCAAAGTCCATTTGACCATCCGAATTAAAAGTCAACTTTTTGCCCACGCCTAGGGGCAAAACGGTCATTTTGCACAATTCGTCCGAAACCGCGCAACTAATCCCAGATTAGTAAATCATAATTAAATATTATTAAATCCCGATATTCGGGATGGGTCGTTACAACCTTCCCTCCTTAAAGAATTTCGTCCTCGAAATTACCAATAACCTTATTCCACAACCACCTCGTGGAAAACATTTCGGCCACATACCATGTGTACACCTGTACACCCACTTGCTGGGACAACACCAGCCTCGTCTGTACCCAGACATCCCATCACAGTCATATGTCATAACAACAACACTCGACCATCTCGAGTGGAATTGATCACCTGATCCGCGATAAAATCACTTAACCATTTAGCTGACTCCTTCAGCTAGACGGTTCCTTTCCATTTTCCAACACATGACGTCTACTCCCCCTGGGAGTCACCAAATCCCACTCGTCAGTCCATGCTGACACCATCAGTCAAACTGTCACCGCTAAGCTTTACCACCCTAGTAAAGCCCCAACCATCCGCCAGTCAGTGACAACACCACGTACTACATCATTCTCGATGTAGCGTAAGATCAACCACATGATCTCAATTTGCAGGGCAAGCCCAATCCTACGAAATAAATCAATCTGAATATCCATAACTGCCGACTCCATCAGCGAACCCTGACGCAGAAACATCACGGTGTGAAAACATCACACAAGGCTATTCGTGGTTACTCAGACCACCAATTCACTCATCCTGAGTGTACGTATACCGTCAACTTACACAATCAAGTGGTGTAACTGGAACACATTGAATACTAGCCCAGCAGTGATCACCCATCACAACACTAGGGTTCCACTAGCCAACCATGGCTAAGAGCACCTGCTCATACAATCACTGAACCCGACAACATCACTCTGCTCGGCGCACAGTATCCAATGTCCAGTCCACAATCACAACCAAACAAATGATATCAGAACCAAGCCGATTACCAACACGTTTAGTTACATACCACTGGTACATCCCATGTACCACCATTAGGCACCACTCAGCCTAACCAGTATCAATCCTCGTACAACGTACCCTGTACGCACCTTAATCCATCATTCTGCCCATAACCACCCAGGTCATAGCCAAACCCGTTCCAATAATGAAGTACCTTTGCCCAAACCAACCTGAGACTAAGCGTACTCCACCCATCATCCAGTTCTAGTTCCGAATCCGAATTCGCAATTTCGTAAGAAATTCCGAATCGAAACCCAAACATCATATTTTTATTCCATTTCCAAATCCGAATCCGAAATCATTATTCCGTAAGCTAGCATTGGAATAATCATTCCGCACCCAAATCCGGTAATCCATTTTCGAGCTTCGCAATCGAATCCTGAATCGTCACCCAGAAATTCGGTTCCAAAACCCAAAATCTCGTTTACGTCCATCAAGACGTAACATAATCGAACCTATCGGTTGCCTGTCCAAAACACACGATTGACTTCATAGGGAAGCCAATCCCAATATCCTCACGTCAAAAGTTGACAAAATCCGACCACATCGGAAACCTACTAAACCAAGTCACAAACCATATGGACTCACTCCGAAAAGAAGTTCAGTCCCGTCATTTACGACTCACATATCAAGGTAAGAGTGATAAACTCTCCACCCATCTGGATCATCAAGATCACGATCCAGATCCATCGCTACGTCATCCGACAAGTAACATCACGATCCTAGATCGTCACCATGCCCAAAGTCGACAACATCACCAATCAGATCCGCCTAGGATCCACATATGCCCACATAGCTAACAATCCATTTGAAAGCTGATCGTAGGGTCTTACACCCTCATTGAATCATTCGCCAAATTTCCCTTGGTGGAAAGATGACCTCGCATTTCACCACCAAATCCAAAATCATACACAACTGCTTGTGTCCAATGACCCCATGCCAAACATGGGTCCAACCACCAATACACGCTCAACGTACTGGTAGCAACAATCATCATCTGCCACGGCAGGAAATAAGAAGTCAACCCCCAAAGACTTCGGAATACCAATCACCGATGTGGAAACGAGCACTCCTTTCGTCTCCCAATCACAACTCTCCCCGAAACGGGAGTTCCAACCATGTTGGAAACAGACATGTTCCCAATGAGATGTCAAGTCCAACCACTGGACTGCCCACGTCCTTACCTCACTTGGACCACCACGTGTCCAAAATCAATTCATTACTCGGACCTCACGTCCGTCAATAATCATGTACGCACACACCCCGATTCCGAACGGAATATCCACAACTTTGCCTGGATGTACATACCATACTGCCTTTGTCTCACATCTCAACCCTTACAGGTTCAATCCTCAGGTTCCAAGTGATTCACAATCACAAAATCTCACATCAATACTACAAATGGTTTCCCCCCGTATTTTCCAATTTCAAGTAATTTCCTTGTACTTCTGGGGATATAAGAAGTATACCAACATACCAATCTCGGAGTTGACAACAACTCCCCAATTCCACCAATTCTTATGACATAGGGAACATCATCCCTAGATTCCTCAAGTTTCAATCATACCTTAATATCCACTCCTCACATGTCATCATAAATCTGTTGGGACTTATCCCCACACGACACAACCTCCACTGGATCCCATCCAGTCCAAGACTCAACCACCACTGAGTCGCAGATACCAATCATATGTCCGTCATGACAGAGTCACGCCCCAACTTGAGGCTCAACGTCATCACACTCACTGACACCAGCACCAGCGCTAGCACCAGCACCAACGCACCATCATCAACACTAGTATCAGCACACTGGCATCCATACTAGTATTGGCATAAAAGTACCAACATACCAACATCCATACATAGCACACGAACATCCACACTAGCACACGAACATCCATGCTAGCACACAGTGTGCAAAGTTGTTACCCTGGATCTCCGTTCATTACAAACGACGATCCGTAACAGCACTCGTACCCCACGACTATGGGTACCTCCAATTCTTGCCATCGGCACATCAGGATAATTGACGTTCCCTGAACATCCCCTGATCCCCAAGTGTCAAAACCACACTAAATACCCTCGATAGCCAGTTATCTCAACACAACTGTCGACCAACAGTCATTGTTGTCAAGATCCGTATCCGCACATCACACTACCATTCGATCCCACACGGAAATCCACATCATATCTCGTAACCGCATCCGTGGATCGAATCCCATAATCATGACTAGACTCATTTGAGTCATCCACATGGTCATCCACGACCTCAGCCGCTCGCCGCAACACAAGTTTTCATTTAAAGTTCACCTTCCGGTCCACCAATTATAACTTAGGGTTCCAAAATCACACCCTAGGGTTCCACTGAACCCAACTGACTTCTGCAGTAAAATCCACAACCTGACCGACTCCGCGGTCCTGACATCGCATAGACGTCCAATCCAATCCAATCGTCAACTCAACGTGGGTTCCATCGTGGGTTCCACCACGAAGGTCGTCGGCTAACTCCGATGCACCAACACCCCGTACACTAGCCACACTACCAGGGTCCAAAACTTAGACCAATACTCAAATGAGTTTCGAATTTTTATATCATTATTCCAATGGGGTTCCCTGAACCCAGTTGTGCCCAATAGCACAGCAATCCATCATCACCTGACCGAACCGACGGTCCCACATTACTAGTTAATCGTATACAACCCCACTTGGGTTGAATCGCATCAATGCACGGTGTATCAGGCCAAACACACCCAATTCACCATACAGACCCAAAACTATCCAGCAGGTTGACAACGGAACTGCATCCCAAAGAGACATCACACCCTCGTCCTTCGCGTACAAAAGAGCAAAACCCGCTCTGATACCACTTGACACGACCCATCCCAATCCCCCCCCCCCCCCTCCGGGATTACCATGGGATGTGCCATGCTTCCGTCTGACAAGAGGTGTCGGACAAAGGATAACCTATTGCCACTGCCCAACCGGGCTTCCAGAGTGCGTAAGGATCGATGGAGGAGGTGTGCGATGCTTAAGTCTCTGCTGCAGTCGCATCCGGAATCAACCTGAAGGGGATTAAAAACAAAAGCTGTGAGTGGACGAAAATAAACAAGTCTATTTAAAACATTTATAAGACATTTATGCCCCTCAGTAAAATCATATGCATGCACCATAAACCACTTTTCACATATTTATTCAGAAATAACCATTAGGGCCTTAGCCCGGAAACCAAAGCATAGTTTCAAATTCCAAATGTCAATCCAAGAGTTATTTCATAAATCCAGTAATATGAACCATAAGGCATATAACATAAACCATAACCATAATTTTGCCACTGCACTATACACTCCAATCCGACATCCCTGATGTCTGACGTCCCTGACGTCAATAAGGTCACAATCACAAGGCTACGCGTGCCACTCGGGTCTCAATTCCGAGTTCAATCCCCGAACCCCGTTCGGGTACTGCATCCCCGATGCTTAGCGTCATAGACGCTGGACGTTCTAGACGTCCATGACCTCTCCAGGGTACCTCATCCGGAGGAGTCAGTATCATATGGAAGGATCTATACAGTGCAGTACCAAATACATTTTATTGATATCCACATGCAAAACATATATATATACATAGGTAAAATCCGAACCGATCGTTACGTTTCATCAAACGGGTCTCATGTCCAAATACCGTGAAACGTGCCATAACCGAAATATCATCAAAACCATTTATTGATTCCAGCATGTGAACATATATAAAATGTAAACCAGAAAACATTTATTCAATTCCATTTTAGGGTCCCCGACCCGCAATCACATGTAGAAATCAACTGGGCCCCTGGCCCGATTTCACAAGTTAACTGGGCCCCTGGCCCGATTCATAAGTTAACTGGGCCCCTGGCCCGATTCATTTTATCAAATCCGTAACCGTTTCATGAAATCATATCCAACCACATTTATGGAAATCGGTGCAAATCCAGAAAACCTCGATTTTCGTGCAAACACGTAAATCACCTCGAAATGCGTGAAACCATTTAAATTCACCGATATCCAAAATAAATCATTTAATCACAATTATAAAAATCATGAAACAGTTATGCATGCATCGAATTTATAAAACCAATGTCCACTCACAGACCGTTTAACCGAGCGCCTCGATACGCGTGCCATAGGCCTTCCCGGGCCACACCACTATCACCGGGACTCCCAATCCTGTTCAAATCACATTAGAGGGTCACTAACCTCATCATTAACATCCTATTCAAGTCCCGTAATTTTTCCGAATTTTTAAGTATTTTTAAACTGGATTTAAAACCTTCGGACATCCCGAACAATGTCGAGACGGTGTTCGATCGACACGAAACCAATCCCAAAATGTTCGTTACATTGTATAGGAAAAAAGTCATGTTGATCATACCTCGGGATTCGCACTCACGCGCCCCCACGCGCCACCGCAAGCGGCTGCGCGTGGAAGCCACGCGCCAGCTACAGTACCCGCACAGTCATCCCTCTCACCCGTTTGTCTGTAAAACGGGTTGAAAAACCCGCGAACAAACCCGGTTCAAATCCTAGCAATTCGACATCGATTCCAACAATTCAAATGTCCATTAGCATCGAATTAGTTTCAATTAGAGATCTGTGGACTGAATTACAAACAATCTTACCTCAAACCTTAAGATCAAGGATGATCACAAGAAGAACAATCCGGTCACTGTTCATCATCCGAAATCCTCCAATGTGAATCGATTCCTTCAATTGATGCATCCGTTAGCATCGTGAGGTCATAATGAACTCAATCCCCAGTCCAATTGCATCAATCCAAGCCTCAAATCCCACGACTCAAGCTCGAAATTTCTGAAGCTACAGAAGTTCTGTTCTTCCTCAAACGGGCCTCAAATCTCTTCGTTCTTTCGATGTAAATGATCGTGGCAATCCCAGAAGACTCAAACTAAACTCCATTTTGATCGTCACGGCCCAATTCCTCCAATTCGAATTTCCCCCCCAAAAACTAAATTTTCGATTTCTCAGCCTCCCTCACTCATTCAATCCCCCGTGTAATTTCAGTTCGAATCAAATTCAATTCTCTCCAATATTCGTTCACAAATTCAGTGGATAGGGAGGAGATTAAGGGTAGAAGAAAATTGAAGTTTGGTTGTACATGGTTGAAGAAGTCTGAAGAGATTAATGGAGGAAATAAACAATAATTAAGTTAATTAATTAATAAAACATAATCATAATGTTCCCCCATGTTACATACTAAACAATTCAGGGATAGATCGCACTAGACATCCACCAAGTTCAATCATGGCTCCAACTCACGGCTGTTCAAAAATCAACAGTCCAAATTACCATTCTGCCCTTGTGCAGAAAATTACCAAAATGCCCCTCACGCATCCTGACCCGTAACCCGGTCATACGGACTCCGATTGATGCGTGCCGCCTGTCTACGGACTCGTATCGACGATACCTACGTAACGGTCCTTGGCCCTCGGCCATCGGACATCCCGGCCAAAAAGTCAAAATTTCCCCTTCTTTCGTCCAAATTACGAAAATGCCCTTGAACTTCCGTTCATCATAACTTTCACCACGAACCTCGGAATCGAACGTGCCACCTGTCTATGAACTCGTGACGTCCCGAACTACGTCACGGTCATCGGTCAAAGTCCATTTGACCATCCAAATTAAAAGTCAACGTTTTGCCCACGCCCAGGGGCAAAATGGTCATTTTGCACAATTCGTCCGAAATCGCGCAACTAATCCCAGATTAGTAAATCATAATTAAATATTATTAAATCCCGATATTCGGGACGGGTCGTTACAAGTCATATCACGGTCTAAGCTAAGTGTACTGCCCAGGGTCTTTCCGGGTCAATCTCTGACATCCCAGATATCTGACGTCTCAGACGTCTAATCATAGAAATGCTGCTCCTGAGTCATTATACGGTCTGGTTGCTCTGTGGAATGACCCCTCAAAGGCAATGCACTGTGACTTCCTCAGTGTCCTAGACATCTGGAGGAGACCATCCTCATATCCTCATATAAAGATGGTATGTGGAAAACATCTTTATAAAATCATTTCAAAACATCTCAAAGGAGCCATGCCCAGAATTTCCATAAAAACCATTATAAATCCAGAAATCTGATTTCTCAAAACCAAATTCGTTTAGGGTCTCCGAACCCGAAATCACATTTATAAACCATAAATGGGACTCATACCCGATACCATACTCAACTGGGCCTCAAGCTCGATATCGTAAACCAACTGGGCCTCTAGCCCGATATCTCATTAAATCAAATGCACTCCAAGTCCGATAGTTTCCAATCAAATGGGTCTCATGCTCGATTTCCATATTTCCAAATCCAAAACTATTCCATTAAACCATTATGGAAAACACAAGCACATATAAATCCAACATAAAACTATACGCCTCGAGATAGTGAATACCAAATACCACAAAACATAGGTATAGAGCATATAAAACAGTTATCCAATCATCATATTTAGAAAACAAAAGTCCACTCAGAGACCGTCCTAGTTGTCGCCTTGGTACGCGTGCCATAAACCTCCCCTAGGCTAATCTGCCATCTCCGGGACTTCTAGACCTGTCCAAATAATACCTGAAGGTCACTAACTATCCATATAAGTCCATAGGATAAAATTCCAAAACTCTCGAAAAAGTCAACGTGTGCCGAACACATTTTCCAAGGTGAAAAATCTCGATTTGACCAACCTAACAATCTCCGATTGACCCAAAACTACCACCGTTGGATCCGGATCGTCGAAACCCTTTTGATGACACTATTATCACCTCGAAATTCGCTCTAATACGCCCCCACGCGCATGGTAAACTTAAAAATCAACTCTATTGACATCAGCAAAGTCAACGCTGACGTCATCGCTAATGTCAGCCGTTGACGTCTCCTGACAAGTCTGATAGCTATAAGATCTAACAGTGCCACGTGTTATCATGTCATTAGTCCACGTCACTGACATGTTAGTGACACGTGGCAGGCCGTGATTAGGCTACGTCACTAACATGTTAGTGCTGACTAGGCACTGATGTGTGACACGTGCTGACACGTAACTGACATCATCTTTAACCTCTATCTGGGTCTGCAATTCGGGTTGTGGAGACCCGCGGACCTAACCCAGTTCCAGAACCTTCATTTCTTACCTGATTTGATGGGATTTCTTTCTACGTGATTGTCCTAGCCTATCCTATCGATCCCCCTAACTAGAATCCAGAAACAAGGGCTAGAACTTACCTATTCGGAGGTGAACAGTAACTGGCCACCTGCAGTTCGTTCTGCAGTCAAATCCGGCCACCGCGATCCTCAAAACTAGGCCCAATCAACTAGTCTCATTATTAGGGACCTCATCCAAGACACCAAATCGGTCAATACTTGTCCAAACCAAAAATTCCATTTTTGAACTCAAACAAGGCTCACGAGTTTTCCTTACCTTCGTCGTCATTGTTTCGCCATGGCCACCGTCTGGATCGTCTTGACGCCCCCTTTCATTTTCATTCATGGGTCAGTAGCAACGGATGATGATGAGATGGTGTTTGTGTGGGATTTGGGTGTACGGGTTATGGGTTTCACGGCTAAGGGAATGAAAAACAAATGAAGATGATGACTGATAAGGGTGATGAAAAACCCAAAATATTGGGTTCTGGGCCAATCAGATGGGTGACACTTGTCACTAATCTGGTGGATCCATCCAGATTTTTCCCCAATCAAATCCTGCCACATGTCAAAATCCTCGGTTTGCATGAATAGTGCTGATTTCTGTTTTGAACCTGTAACTTTCCCATCGAACGTCCAATTTCGACATGCCATCTGTCTACAGACTCGTGATGTCACGATCTACGTCACGATCATCGGTCCAAGTTCATTGGACCACCTGGGTCAAAAGTCAACTTTTCACCCATTCCTAGGGGCGAAATCATCATTTTACACCGTCTGCCCACGATTTCTCGACTAATCTTCGATTAGTCATGCTAATCCTTAAATTCATCACTAATCTAATCCCAAAATTCAGGAGGGTCGTTACAAGCTTCCCTCCTTAAATAATTTTGTCCTCGAAATTCCAACTACCCCAAGTCTACATCCAAATCGTGAAAATCCACATCCTAAGTAGCAGTCCAAAAATTGACCACACCTTCTAAGCTGATACCACCTGAAAAATGATGACTCAAACGACATTCTGTAACTCAGACTAACCCTCCTCGTCTTTTCAGCCTACCATTATGATACTTTCCAGCTTTTGGTCATCAAACTGAAATACATACTCACACTGAGGGTTAACACATCTCCTACTCATTCCCAAAGATTCCCATTTCCACCACCAACTAGCTGAAATCCAACCCGTCTCACACCTGGGCCTCACATTCAGTGTACACCACTTGAAAATTTGGTTATTTTACGAACACCTCCCCAAATTGTCACCGCTTGACAATACCGCCTTGGTATCAGAGCTCCAACCGTTACCTTCAACTGGCATTCAGTCACTAATATCACCTTGACAATCCACTACTCGAGTCACGACACCAACTGTCATCGCTTGACAATACCGCCTTGGTATCAGTGCTCCAACCGTTACCTCCAACTGGCATGCAGTCACTAATATCACCTTGACAATCCACTACTCGAGTCACAACACCAACCTCGACCCACACTGGAGTCATACTAAAGGTATCTCGTACCAACTCTCTCAATGTAGCCTAAGATTCTACCGTCACAATGGCACGAATCTCACCTAACTGAGCCAAGCTCAAAATGGCAGCATTTATCGATCTTGGTACTCATATCACCTAACAAAGCAGTCGCTTTATGCAAAGCAACTTGACCTTTCACCCCACCTGTGGTTACACTAACCACTAACTCACTCAACCTATGGGTACCCCATCCACGTCTCATTCTACCTGTGTGTAACTGGACCTCATCGAATTCCTGTCCAGCAGTGATCACACATCTCATCTCTAGGGTTCTACTGGCCATCCACGGCTTTGAGCCACTAGCCATCCACAACTCTAAGTCACCTGAGCATCTGCTCACACAATCATTGAACCCTACGAGATCACTATGGTCTAGCGTACAGTATCCAATGTCCAGTCCACATTCTCAACAACCCAATTAAATCAAAACTAAGCTGATCACCAAAACATCTGCCAAAATTCCATTATGCATGCCCCAAGCACACACAACATCCTCGTACCTACCTAGTCCACTACAAGGCTAACCTACCAATCCCGGTTCAATGTTGGAGTCCATCTGTCCAATCCCGTACCAGACAGATCACCACTCTAGGCCCAAACACATCATACTCATTCAGTTACCAATTGTCACTAGTTTAACTCCAAAAGGGAGCCAATCCATCAACGCACTCTCATCACCAACATCACTAGTCGGAGTGAATGAATCCAAGATCCATACTCACTCACATATCTGACACTTACCCATCCAGCTATCCAAGACAGATTATACACTCCACTCGGTGTCCCTTCTGGGTCTCCTAGTCACCAGAAAATCACTAGCACTCTAATCTGAATGAATGAATTCAAAATCAACACTCATCCCCATATCCAATCTCTATCTTGTCTTCTCCCTAACTATTCCAATAGATCATTCAACTGTCTTACAATACGATTCTCCTCTACTCCTCTAATCCTAGCTTAGCATGATCAGCAAGGCAATTCTTCCTTACAATTCTCCTCTGTCGCCAACTCATTCCCCAACACCTTGTCCCCAACACCTTCTCATGGAGTTCCTCATATCGATCAGTTATAGTCACTCCTTGTCATAATTCCCTATGTTAGATCAACCTTGACACCTACATAGGGAAATTCAAGGATGATCCAAGAAGATGACTTCAAAATTCATCCTACATGAGCCTAAACACGATCCCCGCTACACTCACCACGCTCACCACTCTCACCACTTATTCCGAATTTGAAATCACATCCACAACTTCTCTTGTCCAATGACCACAAGCCAACAGAAAATGAAAAGTCACCCTCCTTGACTTCGGAATCAAGAAAAGTTGCAACCATGTTGGAATCAACTTAGGTATGCTTCCAAGTCCTCAACTCACTCAGACAACCACCGACGTGTCCGTAAACAATCTAGCGCGCTACCCAACTCGCTTGTCGGTTAATACCGTTTATGCACATCCAAAAGAATGCCAATCCCTACCTTACCTAATGTGTCGCTTGACCGAAGAGTCACAACGAACTCCTGTTGTGATCTGAAGACAAATCTCTGCATACCACCATATCTGAAAAATCGACCACTAATCCCCATGACAGTACTTGCGTCTTCCATTTATACAGTTTCGTCCAATCACCACCTATTCCTCTCAATCACTGTTGGGAAGAGTCCCGACACATCTCAACCACTACTGGGTTCCATCTAGTCCACCTCTATCTGAGATCCTGCTGTGGAATCTCAAGTCTCACAATCCTATAGACAGCCAAGCCCGAAGCTCTGACCAACCAAACGGAAAAAAAGAAGTCACCTCCTCTGACTGAGAGTATTCCCTAATAATTGCTGTAATGCTTAATCCTTTTCTCCCAAATAAACACTTCCATTGATTCTCTTCGGCTTCATCTACGCCAAATAAATTCATAGCACTCCCTCAACTCACTAATTTCCCTTGATTAATGACCCAAAATCAAGGCTGGGTCCACCACGCTTCCACTGCGTTACTCTGATAAAATCACCCTGACAAAGCATACCAGGAAAAGGAAAGGTTCCAATTTTATTAGATGTCCTCGTTCGGTCCACATCGATCACGAGCACGTCACTACAGAGTCACATCCTTAGCTCGTGGCTCATCATCTCCTATCTTGACACAACCTACCCCCAATCGCCCGGGATTAAGGGATAAGCCATGCTCCCGTCGAACTTACATGTGACATGAAGGCTAAACCGACGTCCAACCTCCACGTAACAAGTAAGCCGGACAAGGGATTCCCAAGCGAACAGTCCAAAAACTTTCGGACTTCTCAGAGTGCGCAAAATCTACTGTGGAAAGCGTGTGTTATGTCTCCATCTCTCTCTAATAACAGCCCACACCGCATTAAACCTGGAGGCTATCGAAAACACAAAAAGACTGTGATTCGACAAAAATAAATAATATGTTCTGAAAACAGGTTATAGAAAAGTACATTTATACCCTCCACGAAAAAACCAATGCATGCATATGAAAACCATTCCATAAAACCATTTCATATCCAAGATAAGAAAAACCATCAATGAAAATCAGAAATCAAATCCTTTTCTCAAATCCGTAACTTAAATCCAGGGCCTCAGCCTAAAATCCACAAAATCCAAATCATCCGGGTCATTGCCCAAAACGTCTGAAAACCAGTGAAAACATCAATCAATCAAGTTGTTGGATCTCAAGTGCGTCCGAGTCTTTAAACTCAAAACATAATCAACAGGCCTCGGGGGATATCACAATAACCGAGTCTTTAAACTCAAAACATATCAATCCAGGGCCCTCCCCTGTCAATCAACCGAGTCTTTAAACTCAAAACCAAATCCAACCATTTTCTGGGTCTTTAAACCCCAAACCAAGTGAAAACCATCAAAAATGCATACCCGAATTCGTAATCATGATTCCGTAAGCCGGCCTCTAGAATCATCATCCCAAACCCAAATCCAAAAATTCTCTTTCAAGTTTAAAAACCGAATCAAGAATCATCTTTTCAAAATCCGATTTCAAAACCGAAATCTCGTTTATCAAAACCAGTTTTAGGAATAGGGCTTCAAGCCCGAAATCACTTTCCAAAATCCATTATAAATCATTAAAATCAAATCATATTTCGAATCCCAAAATCAAAGTATCAAAACCATGATCAACTCACAACATAAATCGTAAACTCGTAAATCGTGTAAATACGTAATTATCTCGAAATACGTGCAAAACCATAAATCATCAAGATCATAATCATAAACATAGAAATCATGTATAGAAAACATATAAAACATTTATGCATGCATCATAAGGTAGAAAGAAAAGTCCACTCACAGACCAGTCGCATCGTCGCCTCGATATGCGTGCACTTACGCCGTTCCAGGCCAATCCACTATCACCGACTTTCCCGAACCTGTGCAAATCCCATAATAAGGTCACTAACTACTTCATGATGATTATACTAAAACGCTGAAATTTTTAACTCTTTTTAAATGATCCCTAAAACCTTCAGACACCCCAAAACATATCGATACGATGTCCGATCGACTTGAAACCAGTGCTAAAATTTTCGTTACATCGATTACATCATTTCACTTGTTGAACACTTCCCCATCGGAGGCAGCACGCGCCCTTACACACTGCCCAAAGGGGCTACGCGTGGGAGCCACGCGTTGACACTGTTCATCCATGTCCTCTCGCTGAACTGGGTCCAAACCGGTTCGGTCCATGCTAGTCTAGTCGAACCAGCGGTCACGGTTCATGGCCATTCCAGCCTTTTTCCAGCCCGATTCCAACCGTTTTTTAATCCTATCCTTCCCTTTAAGCCTTTTCAATGGATCCATAAACTCAAAATGAGAAAACCAAGTTAAAACAACATACCTTCAATTGATTGTTGGACCAGCCGACCACCACCTCGACGGTTCCCTTGCCTCCAGCCATCCTTCAGCTACCAAGTCAAGTTCCTTAGGTCCCTAAAAACCTCAGAAGGATCATTTGATCAACAAACTCACCCGACAGCCACCAAAAACCGACTTGCCATTTTTAACCCAAAACACGACAGTGACGGTTTTTAGCTCTTACCTACGTTGTCGAGCTCCGTCGTGGTCATTGCCATCAGTACCTCACCTCTTTTTCACTTTCTCATTCAAGAATCAGGAGCCCTAAGCACGTTCGAAGGATTCCAAGGAATTGGTTCTCATGGTCACTTCTCTGTCTCTGTTTCTCCTTTGCATCCCACTCTACCTTCTCTCTGTTTTCTTCACTCTCACACACCTTTCACCTCTGGTTTCACTTAGACACACACACACACACTCTCTCTCTCTCTCAGTCCCCCCCTTCACTGTAGACTAAAACCAAAGACAATCAGCACGACTACACGACCTCCCCTATTTTTAATCGATCGAAATGGGAGGGAATAGGCTGGAACCAACCAGAAAAGGGACAGATGACCCCATTTCTCTAGTCTAAGCTGAAAATATCCACTCCCTTAAGGACGGGTGTCCTCATCCCAATGATCAGCATTTAAACAAAAGCAGGTAAAATACCATTTTACCCCCGGTTGTCACACAATTACCGTTTTACCCCTAAGGCTTTTAGACCAAAATCTGAACTATCTGACGTCCCATGACAGCATGCCGCCTGTTGTTGTACTCAGGGGATCGAGATCTACCTAACGGTCCTTGAAATGCTTGAAAATTCCATGTTATATAAAAAGTCAACCATTTGCCCCCTTTTAAACCAAATTACCAAAGTACCCTCGAACTTCTGAACACCATAACTTCTTCCTCTAATGTCGGAATCGGACGTGCTACCTGTCTATGAACTCGTGATGTCCCGAACTACGTCACAGTCATCCATCAAAGTCCATTTGACCACTCGAACAAAAAGTCAACCGTTCACTTATTTCCAGGGGTAAAATCGTCATTTCGCACCGTCAGTCTGTAAGCACCCAACTAATCACCGATTAACTTTACTAATCTATCATTAATCACTAACCTAATCTCAGTTTTTGGGGCGATTCATTACATATCTAGTGCTCGCATCACACCAACCCCGAAACTCTACTCATACCGAGTTAAAACTCATAATCTATACTCGGTTTGGAGGAACTTGCCTCCCTCGTACCCCACAAATCTGGGTACAACCACTATGACAATCCAAAGAGAACGAGGAACGTCCCTCAACGTCACCCAATACTCACCAGTCTCAATTGACTCCACTAGGTTTACTAGGCTCACCAGATCCCCACGTCCACACTACTAATCGGTCCAACCGGTCCAACTGTTAATCGGCCCAACAACTAATCAATCTAGGGCTAGACCCCAAATATCATCCCATCCTCGTACTCAGGAATCGAAACCCACCATATCACTTAGTGTTAGGCCAACCAATCTCTACAGTTTCCACTAGACTTAACCAGAGTCATCACGTACCCTTCCACAACCTACAACACCACTATCCGGACATGACATGACTGTTCGTCCAATCCCCTATCATATCCAACCCTACTCACTGACTCGAATTCTCAGACCATCCCTTGGTCATTACTCAAATAAGTTATCATATCAAGCCTTTCGTAGTGTCCATCAAACCGATTCACGGCGTATCGAGCAATTGCTGCCCATCCTCTATTTATTTCCACTAACTCTCGTACTCTTATCCTAACTTTCAGTTTGATGACGGGCGGATCCGAGTAGAGACATCACATCCACGGCACATGAGTACCAATGCACTGGCTTCAAACTAACAACCCCACTTTGATACCACGCTGGTATTAAAGTACCACATGTAAACCTCGTTCTGATACCACGTTGACACAACCCATCCCAATCCCCCTGGGATTAAAGCGAGATGTGCCATGCTCCCTTCTAACCCACGTGTAATACACACGTTTGACACGAAGGCCAGACAAGGGATACCCAAACCTTAGCCCACTTGGGCTTTTAGAGTGCGCTTAGATCAATGGCGAAGTGTGATGTCTCGGTCTCTGCTACAGCCCGTATCCGCGATCAACCTGAAGGGCATTAAAAACCATAAAAGCTGTGAGTGGACGAAAATAAATAGTTGAATAAAACACATTTTATAAAAGACATTTATGCCCTTCACTTAAAAACTATGCATGCATACGAAAACCAGTTAATTCAAATATAATTAAAAGCGTTTATAAAACCAAATCCATTCCCTTCCTAAAATCATTAGGGCCTTAGCCCAAAACCATAAAATCACCAAGTATAGGAACTCAGCCCAAAACCGTAAATCCAAAGTCATATGGGCCACTGCCCAAATCCATAAGCAGAAAGATGCCATTTCATAAATCCAATAATTCATATTTACCAAATACCCATCCTCGGCATCCCAGATGACTAACGTCCCTGAAGTCCCAAACGTCATATCACGGTTTAAACTACGCGTGCTGTCCAGGGTCTCTCCGGGTCAATCTCTAACATCCTAGATGTCTGACGTCTCATACGTCTAATCATAGCAATCCTGCTCATGAGTCACTATACGGTCAGGTCGCTCTGTGCAATGACCCCTCAGAGGCAATGCGCCATGACTTCCTCAGTGTCCCAAACAGTTGGTGGAGACCATCCACATATCCTCATATAAGGATGGTATATGGAAAACATCTTTATAAAATTATTTGAAAACATCTCAAAGGGGCCAGGCCCGGAATTTCCATAAAAACCATCATAAATCTAGAAATTCGATTTCTCAAATCCAAATCCGTTTAGGGTCTCCGAACACGAAATCACATTTATAAACAACAAATGGGACTTATGCCCAATACCATACTCAACCGGGCCTCAAGCCTGATATCGTAAATCAACTGGGCCTACAGCTCGATATTTCATTAAATCAAATGGACTCCAATTCCGATAGTTTCCAATCAAATGGGTCTCATGCCCAATTTCCATATTTCCAAACATATGTACTCAAAGTATTCAAAACATAGGTATAAAACATATAAAAAAGTTATGCATGCATCACATTTAGAAAACAAAAGTGCACTCGCAGACGTCCTAGCTACCGCCTCGGTACCTGTGCCATAAGCCTCCCCGAAGCTAATCCTCCATCTCCAGGACTTCTAGACCAGTCCAAATCATACCCAAAGGTCACAAATTATCCATATAAGTCCATAGGATAAAGCCCCAAAACTCTCAAAAGGTGAACGTGTCCTGTACACATTTCCCGAGGTGAAAAACCTCGATTTGACCAACCTAACGATCGACCTGAAAGCACGAACATTGGATCCGAATCGTCGAAACCCTTTGAATGATACTGTTACTGTTTCTACCTCGAAATTCACATTAACGCGCCCACATGCACGTGATCAATGCAAAATTCAACGATGATGACATCAGCAAAGTCAACGCTGACGTCAGTGGTCAACGGTCAACGGTTGACGTCAACCGCTGATGTCACCTGACATGTCTGACAGCTGTCAGATCTGACAGTGCCATGTGTCAGCCTTTCATTGGTCCACATCATTAACATTTCAATGACACGTGGCAGCCTGTGATTGGGCCACATCACTGACATGTGAACGGTGACGTCAGCGGTCAACAGTCAACGGTTGACGTCACCTGACATGTCTGACAACTGTCAAATCTGACAGTGCCACGTGTTAGCCTGCCATTGGTCCACGTCACTGACATGTCAATGACACGTGGCAACTCGTGATTGGGCAACGTCACTGACATGTCAGTGCTGACTAGGCACTGACATGTGAAATGTGTGACCCTACTATTGGTCCCTCTCTGACAGCTGTCAGATGATGACGTCACCCGTTGATGTTATCATCATCTTCAACCTCCATCCAGGTCTGTAATTCGAGTCGTGTAGACCCGCGAACCCGACTCGGTTCCAAAACCATCATTTCTTACCTGATTTCGATGGGATTTCTTCCTACGTGATCGTCCTAGCCTACCCTATCGATCCCCCTAAATAGAATCTAGAAACAAGGGCTAGATCTTACCTACTCAGAGGTCAATAGTAATCAATCACATGTGGTTCGTTCTGCAGTCGAATCCGGCCACCACTATCCTCGAAACCAGGCCCAATCAACTCGTCTCATCATTAGGGACCTCGTCCAAGACACCAAATCGGTTAATACTTGTCCGAACCAAAAATTCCATTTTTGAACTCAAACAGGGTTTACGGGTTTTCCTTACCTTAGCATTCGTTGCTCCGCTGTGGCCACCGTTCAAATCGTCTCAATGCCCCTTTTCATATTCATTCACGGGTCAGCAACAACGAATGATAATAGAAGGGTGTTTGTGTGGGGTTTGGGTCTACGGGTTATGGGTTTGACGGCTAAGGGAATGAAAAACAAATAAAGATGATGACTAATAAGGGTGATGATAAACCCAAAATATTGGGTTCTTTGTAATGACCCAGACGTTCCGAAAAAGGGAAATTCGGAAAATTTGAAGAAAATGACGATTTTGCCCCTAGGTAATGGGCGAATGGTTGATTTTTGCTCAGACGGTCAAACGGACTTTAACCAATGACCGTGAAGTAGTTCAGGGTGTCACGAGTTCATAGACAGGTGGCACGCCCGATTCCGACATTCAAGGAGGAAGTTATGACGTTCGGAAGTTCAAGGGCATTTTCGTAATTAGGACAAAAGGGAGAAAATGTTGACTTTTTGATTGACCACTATTTTTCACACAATTCGAGGACCGTTAGGTAGGTCTCAATGCCCTGAGTCCGTAGACAGGTGGCAAGCTGAAAACGGACGTCGGACGGATGAGTTACGGGTCTAGATAGTGTAGGGGCATTTTGGTAATTTTGTACAGAAGGGCAAAATGGTAATTTTGTAGGAGGGTACTGTTTGAAACCGTGGAAAATAGGGGCTGAGTACCCATTCCGTGTGTTTTCTGAATCCAACAATTGTTTAACCAGGTTAGTGACATTGGGGAGAGTTATTTATCCCGTTAGTGGCATTGAGGACTGAGAGTGTGCTGGGTGGACTGAATGGAGCAGAGCACATGAGGTTTTTGTAATGGTTTTTGGGTCTGTTTGCGGGGGACCATTTACACAGAAGTCTGAGAGATGCTTTAGGTTGCCTTGAAGGTTGAATTGATTATAGGAAGTAAGAGTGAGTCGAGAGGGCCATTGGGAGAAGAAGAGGCTGAGAATTTGAGAGAAAACTGAGTCGGGAAAAAATTTGGGAAAAATTGGAGGGAAATTGGAATTCAATTTGTGAGCTGAGTGGAGCCAAACTGAGATTAAGAATAGTCTTCTGGGATCATTTAGAACTCAACCATAAAAAGATTGAAGAAAATCGATCGCGGTTTGGCCAAGAACGGAAGTCCCAGTTTCTTGAAATTTTCAGACTTGAGGACGATCACTTGCGGGTAAGTTTTCCTGAAATTGGTTGTGGTTTAGTGTTCGTTTAGGTCCTATGAAGCTTCTGTTTAAGTTAATTTGAAAACTGAAACTGATTTGGGTGAGTTTCAGAAGTCGACCCGTTCAACTGTTCAAGTGTTAATTGATCGATTTAGGGCATGTCGAAGATAATTAACGAATGAGATCTTAAATTAACATGTTAAGGAAGGATTTAGATGGAAGAAGGAAAGGAATTGAATGAGTTTTGATAGGGATTTAACCAGGTTGTGTCGCGGGTTGAACAACCCGTATTGCAGGCTAGTCTGGTGAAGAAGATGAACTGTAGCAACACTGTAGCAGGCGCGTGAGTTTCACGCGCAGCCACTCACTGCGGCGCATGGGCCCGATTTTCGAGGTAAGTTCAACACAACTTTTGACCTATACATTGTAACGAACATTTTAGCGTTGGTTTCGAAATTATCGGACACCGTTTCGATGTTGTTTCGAGGGTCCGAAGGCTTTATGTTACGTATTTAACTAACGTTTAATTCCCGAAAAATTATGGGGAATTAGTATGCTGTTATTTGAGACCTTAGTAACCCTGAAAGATGATTTCGGACAAGATTCGAGATTTCTGGAAAATGTCAGAAATTAAGGAAACGGGTGCAGCGCGAAAACGAGCAATGTGGACGGTATGTGAGTGGACGTTGCTTTCAAAATTTAATGCATGCATAAATATTTCTATGATTTTAATGATTATGATTATGACTTGTGATAATTTCGATTCCATATTTATACGTATTTTTTATATATTCATACGAAATTGCACGTATTTCGAGACTATGGTTTCTCTTATGCCTTGGTGATGTTTTGATGAACAATTTTACATGATTTGTGCGTATGATTTTTCAAGGATGTTTCGATTATGATTGTGAGTATGATTTACGGTTTTGACACGTATTTCGAGAATAATACGAATTTGCACGTTTTATGAGATTTCAAGTATGTTGTGGTTTGATCGTGATTTTGGTGATCTAATTATGGTGTTGATGTTTTGACCTTGGGATTTGAAATATGATGTGATTTCAAGGATTTAAAATGGATTTTGAAAAAGATGATTTCGGGCTTGATGCCCAAGGCATAAAGTAATTTTGATGAACGAGATTTCGGTTTTTCGGAAGTTCGAAAATGGATTTCTGGTTTGGGTTCGGAATGACGGTTCCGGATGCTGGCTTACGGAATCATTATTGCGAATTCGAATTCGGGAATGGGTGATGGTTTGATAAAACGATTTGATATGATTATGCATGTCCCGTTTTTAATGATGATTTGATTATGTTTTGTGAAGTAAGATTTTGGGGATTTGAATGTGGAAATTCGGACATGAGTCCTGTTATGACAAAATGTGATTTCGGATTGATTCTGGAATTGGATCACGATGGATCCTGGATTATTGTGATTTACAAATGGTTTTGGGTTCAAAGACCCAGTATTATTGGTGGATTATGTTTTGGGTTTAAAGACCCGGTGCTAAGGCTGGATCATGTTTTGAGTTTAAAGACTCGGTTAATTGATGACGGGGGAGGGCCCTTAATGAGTTTAAAGACTCGGTTACTGTTTTGAGTTTAAAAACTCGGTATGATACCCCCGAGGCCTATTGATTATGTTCTGAGTTTAAAGACTCGTTGATATCCCGGGAAGGCCTGATTGTGCGCATGGTTTTGAGTTTAAAGACTCGGGCGCACTTGAGATCCAGCAGATTGTTTGACTTGTGAATTACTGTTGATTGCTGATGTTTCGGATGTGTTGGGCAGTGGCCCGGTTTATGTGGTTGGACGGAATTTGGATTTTATTGTGTACTTAGACTTGATTCATGATTTTGGGCTGAGGCCCTGTGTTTGTGATTACGGGCTAAGACCCGAAGGTTAAGAAAAGGGAAAAAGATTTTGATTTTCGTACACGGTTTTCTTATGATGAAAATGTAACGGATTGCGAAATGATTTTTTGAATGCATGCATTGGTTTTACGTGGAGGGTAGAAATGTACTTCTCTAACTGTTTTATAACTGATTTATTTTTGTCCACTCACACCTTTTGTGTTTTTATTGACCCTCCAGGTCGTGGCGCGTTGATCGAGGCTGCTCGAGAGGCGGAGGTATGAGTGAGTATGTGTGTGGCTATCCCTGGTTTGGCAAGTACTGAGGGTTATTTGGGGAATTTCAGTCGACTTGCCAGACGGGAGCAAGACCGAGCACGGTTATCAATGTCCCCTCGGGGGTGGTCCTGTCATTCTGGGCCAATCAGATGGTTGACACTTGTCACTCATCTAGTGGGTCCTTACAAAATTTTCCCCAATCAAATCTTGCCACGTGTCAAAATTCTCGGTTTGCATGAATAGTGCCAATTTCCGTTTTATACCCGTAACTTTCCCGTCGAATGTTCGATTTGGACGTGCCACCTACCTACGGACTCGTGACGTCCTGATCTACGTCACGGTCATTGGTCCAACTTCATTGGACCACCTAGGTCAAAATTTAACTTTTTTCCCATTCCCAAGGGTCAAATTATCATTTTGCATTGTCCGTCAGCGATTTCTCTACTAATCCTCGATTAGTTACGCTAATCCTCTATTAGTCACGCTAATCCTTAAATTCATCACTAATCTAATCTTGAAATTCAGGACGGGTCATTACACACACTCTCTCTCTCTCTCTCTCTCTATCTCATCTGTGCGATCTCCTCACCCTTCCTCTTTGGGCGGTCCATTTCGAGGTCGTGTTGAGAGAATCTGAGGCGTGGATTTTATTCTCATAGTTTCTAGGAGTCATTTGAGGGTGGTTACGCAGTGGGAGGATGGTCAAAGATGAAAAATTTACGGTGGAAAATTGGTTGGATTTTTGTGGTCGTTTTCTAGTGAATCCAGATACAGTATCTCAAATCGGAGTATAGATTCAGATTCCTCTATTTCTCTCTCTCTCTCTCTCTCTCTCTCTCTCTCTCTCTCTCGTTTGTGCTATCACATCACCCTTCCTCTTTGGGCGGTCCATTTCGAGGTCGTGTTGAGAGAATCTGAGGCCTGGGTTTTTTTCTCCTAGTTTCTAGGAGTCATTTGAGGGTGGTTGCATAGTGGAAGGATGGTCAGAGATGAAAAATGGACGGTGGGAAATTAGCTGGATTTTCATGGCCGTTTTCTAATGAATCCAGATATGGTCTCTCAAATTTGAGTATAGATTTGAATGCCTCTCATCGTGTATATGGATTTCCATGTGTGGATAGTAGATTTTGGTTGAGAATCAAGAGTGTTACGAAAGCCTGAATTTGCAGCCATTAATGGCAGATTCTTGCCTATCTCCGATGAGCGAGATGGCGGTGGCGTCGTTCGTCTTCTCCTGCAACATGTCCAGCAATGGTGATGTCAGTGTGACGTGATCATGATGACGTGGAAATAATATCATCATGAAGATGTGGTAGTGATGTCGTGATAATACAACTATGTGACGTCAGCGTGACGTAGTGACATGTGGCAAACACATCAACGTCACGTGGCAATTGTGTTAGGTTGTGTTAGCGCCACTTCAGCGAGTGTGGCGGCGCATGGGTATTGTACCTGGCATGTGGGGACGCTTGGGATGGCTGGCCAGACTTCGGTCGGTGTGTGGGTATTGTATCACATCTCACAATTATTTTTTGTTGTTTCGAGACCTTTTGGGTCCATTTAGAGCCCCTTTTTAGGCATTTTCAGATTCGTTTACCTTGTTCAAAATAATTTTTGGACCAAGGATCGAGGGAGCCTAGGTATTGTGTATTTTAACGCTTCCTTTAACTTAGTGAGGATGTTTGGACATATGTTGATGTGTTTCGACTCACAATTATACTCTAGAATGAGTATAAACTACCAATAGGTTTGGATTTTCTGAGAGATTACCTCGAAGTACACTTTAGATTAGCTGGGACATCGGATTAGAACTCTAGGCAAGTCACGATTTCATATTGGGTCTCTAGGTGAGTCTGGGTATCGAATCAGGACTCTAGAGTGAGTCGGGATATCAGTTTGAGACTTGGGCGAAGGTAGTGGAGCAAATAGATTACCAGCTAGTCATGGCTATTAGTTGTGGCAGTTGTTGATAGTTTGACTTGTTGTTATAACCATGGGTTACAATTAAGGTCGTGCTTATCGAGCCGGGTTTACCTCGCCTCCAAGGTCTATGGGTTGGTGTGGACGGTGACCCCCAAAGAGCGATTATTGTCAGTTTTATCCCTCGTCTGACAATTTTAGTGTTAGGAGTCAAGTGCAAGGATACTTTTGGAATTTCGCTCAGTTGTCAGATGAGAGAAGGACTGAGTACGCTTTTTGGGGTGTTTAACTATGATAGCACACAAACTTTTTTGATAGCCAATATTTACTCTTACAAATGGATAGTTATTTCCGACTATAACTAATTATAATCGTAAATAAAGAATATCCTCGACAGCCAAAATATGGCATTGAAAATAGTTTTTCCAATTTCAATGATAATTAAAAGTGGTTAGAGATATAAATTTACTACCAACATAGACTATTTCTCGAAAATACGTAAACACTTCCGACTGTTCCCCCTTAAAAGTAATTAATTACGACATAATGAATACATTCCTGGAAATTAACGTTCTATTTTCGACGACGATACGATTTAGTCGTTAGTACTGTTGGCGTTAACTCTTCCCTCCAAAAACCCTTCATTTTCAGTAGTCATATCACTTTTCACAAGGGCATGTTTTTGTATTGGAAACCAGAAAAAGCATGATGACACATGCTCAAAGGATAGTGATTTGATATCGATAAAGGTGCCTTTTTCGACGGTATTTTAGGCTCTCAGAAAAAATTAATTAAAAATGTGTTTTTCTATTTACATAGATGCCTTTTTCGAAAAAAGGTATCATTTTTCTTGTAGTGTTTGTTTTGGATAATACGTGCATCCTATCCGAGCGATACTTCCTCCTATCATCCTTTTTATTTGTCAACAATCCTTATACATATATTGTACTTTTTCGACTCCTAAATTATCATTTCAATATCATCTCCGTAAAAATCCAACAAGATTAGTCGTTTGGTACTTCATATGTATCAAGTACATTATAGGTATTGCAAACAATTAAGATCTTTATGGCGAACCTTGCATTTAATTTATAAATATGAATGACTAAATAATTTCTAATTTAGGTGATTTTTTATATACATAATTTTGAAATGATACGTTAAGAATTGAAAGGTTTTGATTATAGTATATATATATATATATATATATTATTTGATAAATCAAAAGGATGGGAAGAAAGGTACCATTAATGTCGGGTACTATGGTATTATCCTTTGATATTTTTCACTATTTCTTCTGCATTTATTCTCCATTTCTTCCATTACCATCCTCCATCTTTTTGCATTCTTCATTTCTTCATATCTCAATTCGTGGAAACTAATTAAAACCCGCCCCTTAATACTTCTACTTCTAGTTACCAAACGAAAGGTTGTTATATATAGAATCTCCAAATGCATTCCTTATTTTCAACTTAAATTTCAAATAAATCCCTACAAAATTATTTTATCCCTCTAATAATCTTATAGTTCAACCGTACTTCTTAAATCAAGAATTATAAATGCAATCTAAAAAATAATTTTTTTTTTCTAAAAGCATAAGAAATTTCATTGATAAGTAAAATAATACAAAACAAGGACAAACTATATTGCAATAGCTGGACAACAAATATGGATAAATACCTCTAGTGATCAGACTCTATATTTGTCAAAATGATCTAAAGGGAATAACGCACAATATAATATAACTTGAATTCTCCAAGCATCATCAACGACATCGCTGCTCAAACAACTACTCTTTATAACCCCAGAAAAAGGAAAAACCTAATACAACCAATCTGAAATAAGAGCATTGGACTTATGTGCACATAATAAAGTAAAAAGGAAAAGATAAATTACCCAAAAAAGTACAAATGAGCTACTTACATTGTTGTCACTGCCTATTACTTCTTTTATTGACGACTCTACGAAATTTCGATGATGATGAAGATACCTTCAACCCACATATTATAGATGTTTCAATCTAATCTAATTGACACCACCACAATGAAGGACTGCAATTGCTCAATCAAGACCCATCAAGTAGCATCACGAGTTAAAATCTTGTGAAAGTATATTGGCCTCCTGAAGACAAGGGTTTCACCGGAAACCTAACCTATCGGGACGTCGAAACACATGATTATGATTGATCATGATGATAGACGAGATAAAAAAAACTCTAAGGCAAACAAACTTCAAATGAAATTGACATCAAACTTAGAGTGTAGGTCAAATTATATTATAAATAATGACACTTAATGATAAAACAGTTGTATTACGCCAGAAATGGCCTATCACAACATGTCAAAAACGTTGTAGTAACATATTCCAACATTAAAGAAAACACCATCATTGCCCATGTTGTGGTAGGAGTGGCACCTATTACAACGTTTTTAAAGTATTGTAGTATATTCATCTTTTATAACGTTTCTAAAGTGTTGTTAATATTTTTACAACACTTTGAAAATGCTGTGACTTCTAGCCCATACAATTACTATATGATTCTATAGCATTTTGAAAGTGTTGTTAATGTTTTTACAGCACTTTGAAAATGATGTGACTTCTAAATCTTCCTAGCATAATTTCTTACGATCAAACACAAAATACATTCATAAATTCATTGCATAATATTAAAGAAAACAACACATTCAATCCATAAATCAAATACAAATAACATCATATTCATTGTATTATAAAGCTTCAAATCCAAAATCATAAACTTCATATCCATTTTATTATAAAGCTTCAAATCCAAAATACATTCATAGACTATCCTATATAGCTTAATTTGCTGCTAGTGTCCCTCCATTTCCATCATCCAAAATCCATGATTACATGATCGAAGCTGCATAACAATTTAACGACATCAACTTTAAAAAATGCATAAGATGAAAATGCAGAAACTACATAAAAGGAGGATCCTGAAAAGCTTTCAAAAATGTCCTCAATGGTCATTATTGAAAATTAGAAACCTCAACGTATAAAGTTTTTGGTAGGGAGAGCAACAAGTTTCCAGTAGCATTACCCAATGGTTTTTTGGCCTTTAGGTTAAACGCATTCGAATTAAAACTACTAGAAATATGCATTCATAAGGAAACATAGAAAATAATTACATTGGCAAACAGAAGAATAGCGGTCTAGATTATACATACTGATACGGTCAGAAACAAGTTTTCAATGACTTACATGCTTGCTTCCATTCATCTCACCTTACAGTCAACTTCAAATTATCTATGGCATTAGATAAATGAGGTTACACCGAGGTTGTTAATTTCTTGTCCTTTGTGAGCATCAGTGAGGAAGAAAATTAGACCAATACTACTACCAAAATTCATAGTTGACAGCTTCCTTCTAACATTGGCTATTGTATTTACTTGCTTAACATAGGTCTTAAACCAAAATGGTGTTGGATAAGAAATAATTCATTATGGGTTTTTAAATTCAAAGACAATGGGGAATAACTTGTAAAAGTAGTTAGTGAAATATGCGGGGAAACTCTACAAGAATATATGTGAAATATGAAAAACCTAGATGACCATTTTAAAACAGGACAGACTCCATGATGGACTTGACATTGAGGCATGTGATAAGCACATATTTCATCAACTTTTCATCTCAATTTCCTTTTCATTTTACTTTGTTATATCCTTAATCTTACAATTTCTAACTTGTTTTAATGTTTTTAGGTACCAACCCAAAAATGTGGGGTAAAGAGGTTAAATTGAAGCAAAACCACACAAACTATCAGCAATGGGCCAAGACTTACAAAGATTGGATCAAGATTCATCAAGATGGGTCAACACTGTCCATATGGACAAGAAGGCTCAAGATTATGCCAAGATTCGTTCTTGGAGAAGCCCAAAAGAAGAAGTGGATTAAAAGTTACAAAGCAGAAATCTGCCTGTGCAGATTATCCCACTTCCACGGACCATTGTGAACGCCTCAGATAGAATCCGAATGTGAGTAAGGTATGGTTGGAAAGCTCTAGAAGTCTAGTTTCCAATGGTTCAAGAATTACTCAAGTTGGAGTCCTATAGCCACGGGAATTCCTGTTTTGGTGAGGCATAGTCAGTCTGCACGGAAATGATTGCTTGTTCTACTAAGAATTGAAGCCTTGCATATTTTCCAGCTGTTCCATCTTCTAAAATTCCAGCAAGTAACCCAAATTCCAAGTAAATTAAGGAGAAGAATTTCCACTTTTTAATTAGGATTTTTTTTCCCTTTTTAAATTAGGAGTTTTTATTACCTTTTTAATTAAATTTTGTATTTATTTTTTTTATTAGGATTTAGAATACCTTTTACCTTTAGGACTTTAATTTAATTAGTTTATTCCTTTTTCTTTTTAGAATTAAATTGTGAACTCCTATTTATTTGGGGATTAATTTTCTCCTATAAATAGAGAGACTTAGGTTATTTGTAAAGGTCGCTCATTATTTACACCAAAGCTTTGTTTAAACCAATTTTCCCTTTTTAATAAATTCTAGATTTCTATTACACCATCCTCCATAATTCACCAATCCTCCATTGACATATAAGGCGTATTCCTGAGTGTCTTACCAAGAGTGTCGAACCACCTAGCATCTATAGGGCATATTCCACAGGATTCAAAGTGTAACTTAACCTCTTAACCCCGTAGTTTTCTCTTTGTATTTGAATATCGTGTTTATTAGATTGATCATTAATTTTATTATGGTTCTATATTTTGTATTGATTTCAATAATCTTCCATGCTATGTTTATGCTTAATGCTTGATTAGATATAGGACATATTCCCGAGTCTAGATCATTGAAAATGTATAGGGCGTATTCCCGAGCACGTACTTAAGATAATGTACATGTATTTCATTAAACTAAGGTTTTGGAATTTCGTTGATTATGGAGATTGATATGATTTACGAATGAGTTAGGTTAAAAATGAGTTGACCATGTAAATATTAGATTAGAGAGATTGATATGATTTATGAATGAGTTAGGTTAAAAATGAGTTGACCATGTAAACATTAGATTAGATTAGTCTAGGTTTAGTTTAATTACTTAGAACTTTAAAAATCAATCTTATCCCCAATTAACCAATCAAACGACAATCATGCTTAGGTACCCTCAATTCCCGGTCCAGCACGATCCCTATTTACCAATGCTACATCTACAAAAAAGAGTTTTTAATTGCATACGTTTCTTTAAGTGTTGAATGTAACTTTGTGTTTACTTTAATGCTTAGTTTTTGCGTATCAGCATGCCATTATCCAAGGCTATCCTTGTTTAACATTAAATTTTAGAGATATCTACCATGGAGCTCAAGATCATTAAAAACCCGAAATCACAAAAAAGTTTGTTTATCTTATTTTTACCGCAGGTGATGAAATGATACTCCTTGCTAGAATTAAAATGGCCATTTGTATTCCTATATAAATCCATAACCATGTAAATATCTACTACACAAAAAAATTAAAAGGGACATAGGGAATACCTTGGTCTTTCAGACTTAGCCAATTGTTTTGACATTATGGATACTTGCAATATAAACAATTCTACATGTCATTCCTGAACCAAAAGCTTAATAATCAGTAGAATTAGATCACTGCATTAATACATGGCCAATGCACATACACACTAAAAAAGGAAACAGAAAAAAAAACATTGCTGGACAGGTAACAGGTATATGAACTTTGAAGAAAACTGTAGTATTTGAAGCAACAAAATTAGAAAGTAGGAGATTCAGCTGCTTCGGAAGTCGCAATTTTGCACTTTTCCGGTGACAATTAAAACTTCTATAAAGAAAGAGGTAAGGGATACAAGGGGAGATAAAGTATAAGTCCATCTAAGAGTAGTTTACAGAAAATGATAAACAAGCCTAAAAACATATTCATTACATAAGATGTTACCTTCCAGCCATGCCTAGAATCTTAACTATGTTCTTCTGTTGGCCAAAGCCAACAATGCATTGCAAACCTTCGTGCAAGTGATATATGGCCACTAACCATTCTGAGCTGAAATACTTCGGCAGCACACCTGCATAAGATTAAACCTAGAATTAGGTCAAAAGACCAAGATCTAGATCCACAACCACAACTACTACGTAAGTACCGACCATTATCAACAATGCCTCATATATAAACTTGGCAACAAATTCCCATGCCTCCAATTCAGCATGCATTAAAGACATTCTTGCTAACATGGTTAGCTAATCAATATTTGTTGACAGGAAAGCTAACTGTTGTCTTGAAGCCAACCGAGAACGTTAACAAGTTCGTAGGCTTAGATACTCAAATGATCTTGTATATGAAGAAGACTCGTGAGTAAGTTACAGAGTATATTACTTTTCATGAAGGAGAGAGATGAAATGCATGAGGAGTTGGGAACATTGAATTCAGATGTGCTGTGTAATCTATCATTGCCCAAAGATCTTGAATCAACCTTTAGACTGAAAACATGGACGATGTCCTTCTCACTTGAGACAGCTAGCCATTGGGCAGGAGAAGAGAAAGCAAGACTATAAATCAGAGCTTGGTCTGCTCTTCTTCTTAGCTATATAAAATACCAAGTAATCGTTAGAAAAGTCCATACATTTTTATTCAGACTACACCAAGAAGGCATCTTAGAGAACATGATACCAGCAAACAAATACAGCACTCAACTCCATATTTTCTAATTCCATAGATGATAGAAAAATAATATTGATGATTGAGATGATTAAAGGTTATCTAATAACTTAAGAATCCCGTCAGATTAGGGGAACTTCTCATTCAAATGGACCAACTAGAAATGTTCTAGACGGATTCATCTACCTAGAGAAATGGTGGCATCAAAGCATAATTGAATATCTTATTGAAGCCAGAGTGATAATCTAGTTCTTCGAGATTTGGGACAGATTATATAAACAAAAAACAGTTATTTTGGTTCGTAAAAAATACGCAAGTTTCCACAGAACCCAAATCATGTAAATTCCATTAGATTCATATCTTAATACTTCAAGTAATTCATCTGCCCTAGCTTCATCAACTGGTCTAGGTTTAGGGTGCCGAAGCTCATATGTCTGCCATATTGAAGTTATCTCTCTCACCTTGAAATGCAAGAATAACAATAAACCAAAAGGAAAGTTAGAGAACATGACATCAACCAGAATGTATTAGAGGCTCACAGAAGAAGAGAATAACGGTTGACGCACAATACCAGATCTCTAATTAGCATATCTTTGTCTTCATTGGTAAGGTCAGGTCGGCCCTTGAAGTCTAAAAGATGCTACGGGGAAATATCAAGTATAAACAAAAAGAAAATTTATTATGATTAAGATTAAGAAAAAACCACCAACAACTAACATCAATTCTTATATGTTTGTATTGTAAGGTACGCTGATTGATTTGTGTAGGATGTGCAGTAAGAACAATTTCAACCTCCTGCAGCAAGAAAAGTTTCAGATTGAGAATAGAAAGACGCATAAATGTCTGCTCTTTAAAACAACAACTACAGTTAAAATCTGAGCATGCGCATATTAGATTCCCCTTATAGTGCTCAAACATTGAAGGAAAAGCAGTGCAGCTATAACTTGATCCCATAGATCCCTTATTTGACAAAGGATGCACCTTTAATTGTTGAACCGCAAATAGACTTCCATCAAATTTTACTCATAAACAGTGTAGAATCACACTATGAAATCATACAAACAAACAAAAAAGTGAAATCAAACTTGAACTCTTACTCTACTTTGTCTGCGATTCTTTGATTTATCCGTGGTAGACTTCTCTGATGATTTGGAGCAAGGCATATCCTCATAAATCCTAAGCAATTGTCCTAAGAAGAAAAAGATGAGTCACATGTCATCGAGAAGAAATAGCAAGGAAGAAATATCCAATTAAGTTGAATAAAACCCTAAATCACAATCTAAAATGAATAACCTAAATCATCACAAACGATTTGTGGAGATGAAGGTATGAAGTTAATGAAAGCTACTTGTTTGTTACAAAAAAAACACCGAACATGAAAGAAGAAAGTAGTGAGGCGATCGACTGAAACAGATGAAACGGGTCCATTTTTCTTCAGATTGGTGAGAGAGATGAGTGTTACTCCCTATTTTTTCCTTTTGAATCTTTTCTCATATAGAATCCGCATGTTTCACCTTTTTCCTTCAAAGGCTGAGCAAGAAACGAGAGTGAGAGACGCCGGAGGCTGAGTGAGAACTGACGAAAGCTGAGGCCGAGAACTTTCATGCAGAGCATGAGGCGAGCATGGGAGAGGCGTCTGATAGAGAACCTGGAGAGGCTGAAAATGGTGAGCGAGAACTCAAAGACGCCGAGAGGGGCTCAACCTGAGCGAGAACCCAGAGAGCGCCTGATTTTTCTTCATCGTTACGAGTACACTTAGTTTTTCAATAGAGCGATATTTTAAAGTATTTTTAAATAATTCGATGTGAATCTGATTCGAACGTATTTAAATTAATCTATTAAAATACAAATTAAATATAACAAGATTTTTAGTAAATCTTTTAAAATCCTGATTTTTTTTTATCAATGCTCATAGAACAGGAAGAACAGCAACAAACCACAGAAATAAGGAACCAACAAGACCAAAGGTCGCAAGAACCGAAGAAAAAGCAGAGCGACACCACCGCCCAAATGGGCATCTAGATTTCAGCAGTGGGCGGTGGGCAGGGAAGACCATCACGAGATAACACATGCACTAGGGCAGATGGGGGGCGGTCAATCCAGACCTCCCGACGTATCAATCGTTGTGAATATGACGCAAAAGCATCAGCTGCCGAATTAGCGGAACGAGGGAGCCAAGAAAATGCTACAGAGTTAAACTTGTCAAAGGAAGCCCTCATCCGACGAAGAATAAGGTAGATTTTCCACCTGCCTTTCTGAATTGAGCCCCTAACCGCCCTCACAAGCTCCTGCGGATCATACTCGAATACCACATTGTTGTAACCCTCCCGGACTACCAATTTGACCCCATCGAGCATTGCCCAGGACCTCCGCCTCAATGACAGAACCCGCGTTCCTAGCCGAGCACCCACCAGCTAAGAAGCATCCGTCTGCGTTTTGCGCGACAACACTGAGGCCCGCCTGAGAAGAGGAGGGCGACCAAGAGGCATCGGTGTTGATTTTCACCAAGTTTTGACTAGGTGGGGACCAACCGACGGGTGGACCAGCAACCACAGTTCCCGCTTCACAACTGGAGGATATCAGGACATTCGCACTCCAATGGTCTGTCTATAAGGATCTCCCGGCCATAATCGCACGTCCAGGGTTGAAGGTACAGCCCTTAAACATGGCTCTGCAACACTCTTTCCATATGGCCCAATAATAACTAGCAATCATAGCCAGAAACCTCGGCTTTTCCATAGCCCCACCAGAGAACGGGGGAACAACATGAGAGAACCAGCCTTCAAAGGTGGATATGTTGAGGAGAGTCACTCGAAACCCCAAGGAGCAACCAAACCACACGCTTCTAGCACCATCACATTGCAGTAGCATATGCTCCACCGATTCAAGATGCTCCCAGCAGAAAATGCACAATGGGGACGCACCCAAATGCCGACAATAGAGGGCTTCCCTTATCGGAACGCAGCCCCGCACAACCCGCCAGAGGAAGTTCCGGATCTTTTGAGGGGTATCAAGGCTCCAAATTAATTTCTAAGTGTCCTGGGGGATGCAATAGGAAGATGAGGGACGATTTAAAGTTGGGGGGAGAGCCCGGTCCCTTAAACAACGGTACCCAGACCAAACCGAGTAGGTACCATCAACATTATGCGCCCAGATAAGGAGATCCGAGCCCAGCAAGTCGCCTATAGGCATATTGGATATTAAATCCACCCAGTCCTGATCAAGAACTTCATTCAGTCTAGCCCGATCCCAGTCTCTGAGGTGCTCATCGATAAAGTCTACCACAGGAGCTTCAAGGTTCGCCTCCACATTCTCAGGGACCCCAACACGGAGGTTGGGGATTCCTAAGATCCAATGATCCATCCAAAACTTAATAGGGTGGCCATCAATGACTTGCCAATGAGCACCAGAAAGAATTAAGTCTCTGCCCTCAAGGATACTCACCCACCCCTAAGACGCCCGGGCCCCACGCGTCGCTCTCAAGAAACATGAATCCGGGAAGTATCTGCTTTTAAGCATTTGAGCCCAGAAGGAATTGTGTTTGCAAATAAGCCTCCAGCACGACTTCGCTAGAAGGGTAGTATTAAAATCTTCCATATTCCGAAACCCCATACCCCCCCTGGGCCTTTAGAAGCCCCAACTCCTTCCAGCTGAGCCAGTGAAGCTTATTACGATCTAGGTTCTGGCCCCACTAGAAATTAGCCAGAAGGGCATCAATTTCCTTGCATAGAGTTTTGGGGAACCGGAACACTAACATGGAATAAGTTGGGATAGCAGTTGCCACAACCTTAATGAGAACCTCCTTACCAGCCTATGAGAGGAGACCATTCTTCCAACCGTGCACTTTCCTCAAAATCTTTTCTTTCACAAAAAGCAGGGCTTCCTTCTTAAAACGGCCCCAAAGAGTCGGCAGTCCCAAATACAGACCAGGATCTTCAGTGACTTGGACACCAAGAATGTCCCCGAGTTGATGTTGAAGAATAGGGGGAGTATTAGGACTACAAAACATGTTGTACTTGTCAAAGTTGACTACCTGACCCGAAGCCCGACAATACACCTCCATAATGGATTTTACTACCCTGCAATTGCCCTCTGAGGTCTTTAGAAAAAACAACGAATCATCAGCAAAAAAAAAAAGAGAGAGAATAGGGTCGTTTTCACTGAATCTGAGTCCTTCCACCACTCCATGATTCACCGCATGCAACATCATTCTTGAGAGCACATCGCAGACAATAATAAAGAGGTATGGGGAGATTGGGTCCCCTTGTCGCAAACCCCTAGAAGGTGAGAAGTTCCTTCCCGGTTGCCCATTAAGGAGAACTGAAATGACAGGACCTACCCCTAATCCCCCGGGATTAAGGGCTAAATCCCAATCCCGTCTAACTTACGCATGACACGAAGGCTAAACCAACGTCCAACCTTCATGCGACATGTAAGTCGGATAAGAGATTCTTGATCCAACCATCAGAAAAGGTACCGGTCTTCCCAGAGTATACCGAACTACTGTGGAGCGCGGGTGTGATGTCTCTGTCTCTCCCGATCAACAGCCCGTGCCGCAACAACCTGGAGGGTATCGAAAACACGAAAACACTGTGAGTGGACAAAAATAAAGAATAAGTTAAAAGAAGTTCGATAAAACAATTACAGTTATACCCTCAATTTCAAAATAATGCATGCATATCAAATTCATGTCATAAAAACCATTAATTATTCCGATTAAGTAAACCAGGTAAGAAAAACCGAACACAGGTTCCTTTCTCTAAATCCCGGGCCTCAGTCTAAAACCATCAAAAACCATTTCATCCGGGCATAGCCCAAAACCTCGGAAAACCATTATTGAAAACCATACCACATTTTCGTTCATCGAACTTGCCGAATCTATCCGAGTCTTTAAACTCCCGAGTCTTTAAACTCAATCCAGGCCTCAATATAATCCGAGTCTTTAAACTCAACAGGCCTACGAGGGAAAATATCAATATCCGAGTTTTTAAACTCTCGAGTCTTTAAACTCAATCCGGGTCTTTAAACCCAATCTAGGCCCGCCCCCGACATAATCATATTCGGGTCTTTAAACCCAATAACCAGATCTAGCAAATCCAATCCAAAACCGTTTGAAAACCTTTTTCCATTTCCGAATCCGAATCCGCAATCTCATCAGGATCCCGAATCCAAACCTAGAACTCATATCCATCATCCTTTTCCAAATATGAGTCCGAAACCATCATTCCGTAAGCCGGCATCCGGAATAACCATTCCGAACCCAAACCCGGAATCCACTTTCAAGTCCCAAATCGAATCCCAAATCGTCATCTGGAAATCCGATTCAAAAACCTGAAATCACATTTCTTAAAACCACTTTTCTGAATTGGGCTTCAAGCCCGAAAATACTTTTCTAAAAACACGAATTTTCATAAATATGTCGAAAAACGTGTAAAACCGTAAGCCATCAAGATCATAATTCAATTCATAGAATCACGTATAGAAAAGATATAAAAACATATATGCATGCATCCAGAGTTAGAAAGCAAAGTCCACTCACAGACCATTCCGATGTCGCCTCAATACGCACGCACTTACGCCGTTCCCGGCCATTCCGCTATCCTTGGCTTTCCCGAACCTGTCCAAATCCCCTACCAAGGTCACTAACTACTTCACAAAGGTCATACTAAATCCCCATAATTTTCCCTTATTTTTGGCTATTTTTAACCGAGCCCTAAAACCTTCGAACATCCCGAAACATATCGAGACGATGTCTGATTGACTCGAAACTAGCGCCAAAATGTTCGTTACATCGAATACTTTAAAAGTCGTGTTGGAACCTTCCCCCAAAAGGGGCCCCACGCGCCCTCACGAGCCGCCCAAAAGGACTGCAAGTGGGAGCCACTCGCCCAGGCATTGTTTATCTTCAACCTCCAGCCAACCCGGTTCAGACCGGTCCGGTCGAACCGAGCCGGCGAGGCCGGTTCTCCCTCGAATCCAGTCCATTTTCATCTCGTTGTTCACCATTAGCATCATCTCACTCTAACCAACCTATTCTACTAACTCAAACACGAATTAACGGCCTGTTCTTCACCTCCCAAATCGAAGAAAAACCCAGAAAATACTAGGGCCTGTCTCCTGCCACCCGTGGCCACCACAAGGTTCTGGTTCGATCCCTAAGGTCACTAACACCTTCCTCGAGCGATTAGGACTAATAAAACGCATCAACAGATCACCAAACTCCACGACTTTAGTTTTGAAACAAAACTGGAAAACAGATAAAACAGAGGGGGTCGGAAAAGTTACCTGCTCCCTAACCACCACCGTGAGCTCCGTCGTGCTCCATTGAGTCTATAAAACTCCTCACAGGTTGCTGAACACCACCACACGTCCAATTTCGATGGTTTGATCGACTGGGGTGCACAGCCGTGCATAATGACCCCTGTTCTGTCCTCTGGTTTTTCCTCCCTTAACACCGTCACTCGACCTTCCAAATTTCTGAATCACACTCAAATGAAACACTCAAACACCTGCACCTACTCTCCCAAACCCAGAGCACTCAACTCTCACACACTCTCTAGAAATCAATTATTAGTTTTCTTAGCTTCAGTCCCTGTTTTCTTCGTTTGAACGGTTACACAAACCATTTAAAATTGTGTGAACCGTGTAGAATCCTCTAGGAAACCTCCAGGTGTCCTTCATCCTATGGACACAGCCAAAATATCCAATCCCAAATCCCCAAATGGCCTCATCTGATTGGTCAATAGTCCCTAGGTGCAAAATGACTAAAATGCCACTGAAATGTCCAAATTACCATTTTACCCCTCACCTATCTAGAACCATAACTTACTCGTCTGATGTCCGATGAAGGCGTGCCGCCTGTAGTTGTACTCAGGACGTCGAGACCTACCTAACAGTCCTTGGTTTGCGTGAAGAATACTTTTCGTGTAAACAGTCAACAATTTCCACCTTTTTTACTTAATTACGAAAATGCCCCCGACCTTCCGAATGTCATAACTTCCTCCTCAGATGTCGAAATCGGACGTGACACCTGTCTATGAACTCGTGACGTCCCGAACTACGTCACGGTTATTGGTCAAAGTCCATTTGACCTCCCGAACTAAAAGTCAACATTTTGCTCATTTTAGGGGCAAAATCGTCATTATACGCCACCCGTCCAAACGTATCTAACTAATCACCGATTATCTTCGTTAATCCGTCATTAACTACTAAGCTAATCCCGACTTCCGGGACGGGTCGTTACATGAAAACTGTACCGACTTCACGCACCCCATTCTGATAAGAACTGCCTCCAAAAAATCCCACTCTATCCGGTCATAGGCTTTATTCATATCAAGTTTCAAGCCCATCTCGTACTTCTTTGTGGTCTTTCTAAGCTTAAGAGCATGAAAGGTGTAACGCCCCAGAAACTCAAGGAATGTAACTTTATAAAATAATATATGAAATGACGTTTTTATCCTTGTAAATAGTGTGGTCAAAGTTGACTTTTTACATGACACGTGTTTTTCACGTAATTCAAGGACCATTAGGTAGGTCTCGATTCTCTGAGTCTGTAGACAGGCGGCACGCTGAAATCGGACTTCGGATGAATGAGTTATGATTCTAGAACGAGAGGAAGGGCATTTTGGTAATTGTGTGAAGGAAGGGTAAAATGGTAAATTGGACGGTGAAAACTTAATCAACTAAAGTGGATGTTAACTTAGCTGTTTAATTAATTGCTAGACGTTTAAATTAATTGATAGATGTTTAATTAATTGATAGCTGGTTAATTACTTAAGTGACACATGTCACTAGAGAGAACAGATGAGTCGTAGCGGCTGGGCGTGAGTGTGTGCACAGGTGTGGTGTTTGGAGAACAGAGCACCGTTTTCCGTTGTAATCAATCATCTCTGATTGAATTAAGTTAATCAAATTACTGTGAAGGATTGGGAGAAGCAGAGACACTGGAGAGATTGAGAGATCGAAATAGAAAGAAAATTAAGAACAAAGAAAGAAAGAGGCCCAGAAATCGTGAATTTTAGAAAAATTGAGGGAGAATTCGAATGGTAATTTGTGAGTTGAGAGGATCCAAACAGAGATTAAAACCAGCCTTCTGAGCTTATTTCGACTTCAACCACACAAAATTCGAAGGAGTTTGATCGTGTTTCGACCAAGAACTGGAGTTCCAATTTCTGGAAAAATTGGAGGTTGAGTACGAGTACTTACAGGTAAGGAATTGTGTAATTGATTATCTCATAACGTTCATTACAACCTCACGAGGCTTCTGTATCAATTAATTAGAAAACTAAGATGAATTGAGTGAGATTAGAAATCGAAAACCGTTTGAACATTCATTGGAGAAATGACGGATTAAGAGTTTGATTTGTGTAATTAATGATGGAGAACTTAAATTGAGATAGAGTAGATGGAATTCGGTGGAGGAATTGAAAGAAATAAGGTTGAATTGAAGGAAAACGAACCGGGTCGTGTCGCGGGTTCGTAACCCGTTTAGCAGGGAAACGGGTGAAGAAGACTACACTGTAGCACTACTGTACAGGGCACGTGACTTTCACGCGCAACCTCTTTGGGCTGCGCATGAGGGTGCGTGAGGCAGTATCTCCGGTCAAGGTCAACATGTGATTTTATCCTTTTCAATGTAGCGAACATTTTGAGACAAGTTTCGAGTCAATTGGACGTCGTATGGGGATAGTTTTGAGTGTTCGAAGGTTTAGGATTTTAATTTAATTACGTTGAAAAATCCCAAAAAATTGGGGAAATTAATGTAAGCTTAATGGAAGTATTTGTGACCCAAAATTATGATCTTTGACAGGCCAGAATATTCCTGAGGAGTCCAGGGAGCGCGCAGGACACGATTGACTCGTTTGGACTTCGTGAGTGGACTTTTGTTTTCTAATCGAGCATGCATAACTGTTTTTACTCACTCGTTTTATGTTTCTCTATATGATTTTATGTTTATGATTATGACATTCTTGCTTTACGTGATTGCACGCTTTTCGATGTGATTTATCGCATTTTACGTATTTCGAGATGATGGTTTCTCCTATGCTTTGATGGATGATTTTATATGATTTGTGCGTATCACATTTTAATGATGTTTTTATTATGATTTGTGAATATAATTTGGAATTTGAACGTGAAATTTGAACATGAGTCCTATTTCGATAAAATGTGATTTCGAATTAGTTTTGGAATTTGGATTACGATGGATTCTGGATTTGCTATAAACATACACATGGTTTTGGGTTTAAAGACCCGGATATGGCTGGATCTAGTTTTGGGTTTAAAGACCCGGTTACTGTGATATCGCTCGAGGCCTATTAATTGTGTTTTGAGTTTAAAGACTCGGTTACTGTGATATCCCCCGAGGCCTATTAATTGTGTTTTGAGTTTAAAGACTCGTTGATGTCCCGGGAAGACCTGATATATGAGTTTAAAGACTCGGATAGATCCAGCAGGTTTGATTTGTTGATGTTGCATTCGGCTTTACATGATTTTATAACTATCTTCTGTAACGGTTTCTATACGGTTCATGTAATTGTTTTCAGATACTTAGTTATGCATGCGTGTTTTGAAAACAGAGGGTGAACCCTGATTTCATTAAAACTGTTTTCTATAACTATTTGTTTTTAGTCCACTCACACTTTTATGTTTTACTACCCTCTAAGTCGTGGTGCGAGTTTTGGGGCTAACACCGAGGCAGAGGTAGAGGCATAAAGTTTTCCCGTTGCGTGTGTAGTTAGCTCACAGAGTAGGATTTTATCCTTATCTTGTACTGTTAACTATGCTCTATGATATTGTTGACTTGTTGTACAGTATGTTGTATCGTACGATCTCCTTGGTCTGACGATGTATGTGATGTAATTATTATGGTTATTTTGTTCATTATGTTCGATTGTCAAACGGGAGCAGGATTCTTCCTGATTATCGAGGTGATAATCGGGATGGGTCCAGTCAAACGGCCTCATGGATTTGTCTTCTAGAGATAAAGGCACTCTGTTGCGAAGTGATCAGACTGTCAAGGTAAGGCTTGAGACGGTTAGAGAGAGCCTTCGATAAGATCTTGTAGGAGGAATTGCACAGGGCGATGAGCCGGAAATGGGAAACACACTCTAGATTGGGGATCTTGGGAACCAGGGCGATGCTAGAGCCATTCAACTGATGCATAGGTAACAAACCATCAAAATGGCTACGCAAAAGGGCCAACACATCATCCTTGATGGTATCCCAATAAGATTGGTAGAATACCCCCGAGAAGTCGTCGGGACCTAGCGCTTTAAGGGGTCCCATCTGGAAAGCTGCCAGTTTAACCTCATCTTCTGAGAAAGGTGCTGAGAGTGCTGAATTCACTGCATCAGGGACAATGGGGTTGACAAATGAGAGGATATCCCCCCACTTTCTTGGGTTGGAGCTCCGGAAGATATCCTGGAAGTGAGCTTCTACTGTGTCCCTAACCTCCGAACTCTCCTCAGCCCACGAGCCATCGTTTCTTTTAAGCTTGGAGACCGAGTTCTGACGTCTTCGTTGAATAGTAGAGTGATGGAAGAAGGCAGTATTTGAATCCCCAGCCGTCAACCACTTCACCCGGGAGCGCTGGTGCCAGTACTTTTCCTCATAGTTCCAAAGTTTTCCCAATTTAGCATTAGTGCACTCGATTTTACCAGAGTTCTGATCCCAATCCGCTTGTAGCAGTTCCAGATTACTTAGCAAGGAGTCTATTTTCTCCCTATTATTTGGGAACTTCTGCTTTCTCCATCTCACCAGAGAAATCTTACAAAAGGAGAGCCTTTTTGCCCAACCCCAGAGTGAACTCCTCGAATCCCTCACCCAGCTAGCCCTCACGAGCTCAGCACATTCAGGTTCCTTGGCCCAATAGGACTCAAACATGAACATCCTACGACCTTTCGTCGGAGCAGGAGCATTATCAATTAGAAGGTGGCAATGATCAGAGCCAAGGGTCGAGAGGTGGGTGAGTAAAGAGGCTGGCCAGCACAATTACCACTGTGAATTTATGAGGCCTCTATCTAGCCTTTCTTAAATCAGCATAGATCAGAGCCAAGGGCCGAGATGTGGGTGAGTATAGAGGCTGGCCAACACAATTACCACTGTGAATTTATGAGGCCTCTATCTAGCCTTTCTTGGATCAGCATATCATCCCCCCTGATTCCCCCTCCAAGTAAATTGTTGACCCATAAAACCCATGCCCATAAGGTTGGTAGATTCCATGAACTCCAGGAGGAAACGTCTGCGAGTCGGGAGAGCCAACCTATCCCCTTACTTCTCATAAGACCAAAGATACTCATTGAAATCACCTACAAAAATCCAAGGGATATCCATGGGGGTAAGGGTTCTACCAAGCCATTCCCACATATCGACTTTCTCAGCCCGGTAAGGAGTGCCATAGACCCAAGAAGCTTGGAAGACAGAACCAGAGCACTTGTCAAATATAGTGGAGTTAATTAAAAATTTAGACGAGCAGTAAATGCAAACATCAACCGAATCATTCCATAATAGGGCCAAGCCACCAGCAGAACCAACTGGGGCAACACAAAAACAATGCTGGAGGTTCGCAGCACGATTACAGGACACAATTCTACTAGTCTTCATTTTAGTTTCCATCAAAAAGACAACCGAGGGCTTGTGTTTTCGGACCATCTCCCGAAATCATTGGCCTATCAGGTCCGCCCCAAGACCCTGACAGTTCCAACTCATAAGTCTCATTTTGTCCCGACAGCTGGCCCCAGCCAGCCACCTCTAGCGTCGCCGCTGCCATTACACATAAATTTCAAACTCTATTAAAATCGCTTAAAATCACCAATTAAATACACCCACCCCCCTTAGATTCAGAAAACAAGACGCGAATTTGAAATTTGGGTTACCCCCTCCCACTAATTTAATTTTTTCCTCACATTTCATAGGCGCGCATTTTTTTCTTTTCTTTCACAACGTTTAGAACTTTTTTTTTTCTTTTTTTAAATTTCACCTTTCATAGCAATTGTGCAAAAGTGCTGTTATTAAATGCTATTAATAAGGCAATTTCATGTAGATTGAATTATTAGGAAACATTAGGAAGTACTTCTCACCTCTTAGATATAAGAATGGAATAGTTCTTGTCACTCAAGTTGAATTTAGAGCTCAATTTATAGAATTTTTTTTTTTCAAAAGGATCACTTTAATAATTGAAACGAATAGAAATCTTTACATCTTTAACTAGCAAATTAAATCACCAGGGGGGGCTCAAGGCCTTCCCATTGAGAACAACGCCTAGCGCGTTTGCAGAAGGCTATAATTTCATGAGTTGCACCATTATGTTTACGAGAAGTGTATTTAAGTTTAACAGTCTCAAAGAGAGGTAGCAAAGCGAACGTTTTAAAAATTACTATTCAATATCAGCGTCCGCACTACGTCCCATTGTTACACACTTCACTAGGCACTGGGAATCTTACTCGAGGATAACTTTCTTACAATCTAACTCAGCGCACACAAGCATAGCAACACGAAGAGCATAGGCTTCAACCTGCACTAAAATAAGGAAAGCCCCCCTTCCTCGCTCGCGGTAATAAAAGTCCGCATAGAAGATCTGCTAACCTAACTAAACACACATTTCCTTGTATCCTTATCAAAAGCACCGTCATAATTGACCTTCGCAAAACCCACAGGGGGTCGACTCTAGCATCGGCTACTTCGAGATACCACTATAGGCCTATGAATTGTATGTATTAAAGATAGAGGGTTAAGCATAGCTGCCTTAAATTCTTGGATGTGATCCATCATCATCCAAATAGCGGTGGTAGGCTCAATCACAATATCATTATAGCATCTCAAATTATGGAATTTCCACAATCTTCATAGACTAAGCACGAGAATTTGAATGGAAAAATCCTTCTAACCATGCAGGGGAAAAGTAGGAAAGAAAAACTCCAGAACCACACAAAGTCCCCACCCTCCAACCGACTCATATCCACATGTACTTGGATTTCGTTCGCTTCACCACACTGATGAAACATTTTGTCAACTAGGATATGATGCTTCGCTAGATTGGCTCTCATCTCTAGGAACTATTTACAAAATTTTCCACATGAAGTGCTACAACGCCGAGCTCCCAAACTGTGGCCCAAAATTTAGAGCATTGGTTCAATGTAATCGACTCCTCTGAGCCTTGCTTTTGTCTAAATTTACCATTTCTCGGTAGCTCCCTAGAGATATAGTTCCCTGATTTAACAGTATACCTCCCATCTTTCACATCATGCCAAATGCACCTATTTGAGCAACAAGATAACTAAGAGGAATAGAAAGAATACATTGGGCCTTATCAGGACTAAATAATGTGTTAACTAGATGCATTCTCCAACATTTGTTTTCACATCATTAAGATCACCAACAACATGAGGCATTAAATCATGGCTAGAAATAGGAATAAAAGGCCTGCAAATATTCAACCACGAGTCAATAAGGGCATTAACCCTACTACCATCTCGAATCTTCCACCTTAGCCTCACTTAGAAGATTTGTAATCCCTGTAATATACCTTTCCAGCCCCAGGAGCTACCCCTGCCTTCCTTTGCATTGAAAATGTGAGCATCAGGATAATATTTGCCCAACAGAACCTAGGATAATATTAAACCTAGATTATTTGATAAGACCCGTCCCAAATGGAATTTGATAACCATGCCTGGTCCTGCTCCCGTCTAACAAGTCAACTAAAGTATTGAATTTACCCTCAGCAGTTGCCAGACAAAGGATAACCATACTGATTTCCACTCATGCCTCCCATCTCTCGATCAGCCCCAATCTTCGTGCCACGGTCTGGAGGGTCATCAAAAACATAAAAGGTATGAGTGGACAAAAATAACATTGTTCGAAAATATATTTCAAAACAAACTATTTTACCCTCCAGTTACAAAACATGTATACATAGAGTAAAATAGAAATTGGTTTTTGAATCAAACATAAACAGTGGACCAACAAAATCATATTAGTTTTCAAACTTCCATGGCCCACATTTCCCGAAATCCATTTCCTTAAACCACGAAAACATGTCTGGATACAACCATCCATCATGTCAAATACAAGGACCATCATCAACAGTACCAGTCATCAGTACTCACATATCAATCACCATTATCAAACAGCACTACTCACAAGTGCATAGACATCAGTCACAGTATCACAATACTCACACTACTCAAAAGTGTACAATCAATCACATAATCACACCAGCACTATGAATAGGCCATAACAATAATAATGCCGAGTATCAGCCGTCTGGAAACACCCCTAGCTTCGGTTGCCTGGGAACATATACCCCGAGCATCAGTCGTCTGGAAAACACCCCGAGCTTTAGCTGCATAGGAACACACATATACGCCGAGCATCAGCCGTATGGGAAACACCCCGAGCTTCAGCTGCCTGGGATAAAATCACCCCTAGCTCTGGTCTTCTGGGAAACCCCCTAGCTTCGACCGTCTGGGAACTCATCATAATCACAGTGCAAACCGTCCTGGGATTACATCTCAAAACCTTTCAACACAATCCTTCACTTAAAACCAAGTCAAAACCAAATCCAACAGAGTCTCAAGCCCAAAACATCATTTCACGCAAATTTGTACAATCACAACCCAAAATACCATTTCCATGAAAATTAGTAAGTTCACATTCGAGAATCATTAAGTAAATCCATTAAATCTTTCATGACTCACATTCCAAGTCAAAATACAATTTTCAAACCCGGGCCTAGCCCAAAACATCATTTTCACCATTCTCGTAAAACGTGCCTATAATAGCAATTAAATAATCCATTAAATAACCAATTCATCATGTCATTCCATCAATCGAATTATTACAACTCAAATCATCCAATAAATAATGGAAAACATTAACTATGAATACATAACAGTTTATAAAACAAACGTTCACTCACACACCGTCCACGCTATCCGAATCCTTTTTGGTAATTTCCAGAAATCACTAATCCTCGAGATTATCAACCACGCGCTGCCGCAAGTAGCTGCGTGTGAAAACCACGTGCTACAGTGCCACTGTTACTGTTCATCATATTGACCCGTTTCTCTACAAACAGGTCGCCCGACCCGATTCCAACCCGTTCTTAAACCCAGTCAATTTCACTCAATTTCTCGATTCTGAAATCGATCAGTTTTCAACCTGAATTTCAAACTTGTCGCGGGTCCTTTTCTAGGTCCATTCTTCATCGATTTCTTTCCAATTTGTAATGGTTTGGTTTGTCAAAATTTCACAGCATAAACAAGGCTCAATTCCCACAATTTGAGCCTACAAATCTGAATTCGAAATTCTAAGATTTCGAATTCCCTAGGTTTCAGGTTTGGGTGTTTCGGGTCTGGGTTCTTCTAGGTTCGAGGTTAAGTTCCTCATCATTTTCTTCTATTTTCCTTCTGCTTCGTCCCTCCATCTCTCTGTTTCCTGGTATCTCCTCCCTACTCTAATCAATTGCATCATTTCTTTATTTTTAGGCTTATTAGGCTATGTGCACTAGGAAAAAGCCACCAAATCTCAAAATGCACTAGTGATGGAAATTTTCCTCAGGTTGTTGCAGGAACAGGTACATTGTCAAGACCGTTGTAGCATCTGTCAGTCAAAATTTTTAACGCTGTTAATTTTCATGATGTGGCAGTAATATTACAAAATTAGTAAGGGTAATTTAGAAATTTTATGAAATTTTCTTTTACAATTCTTTTTCAAAAATTAAAACAAATAAAACATCTTCCCTAACCTAACTCACCTCCCTCCCTAGGGACCTCCGACCACTACTGACTTCCTCATTAATCTCAACTCCGGCCAGTGTCCGCTGATAGAGATTTTACCAAACACAATAAATGTACTAGGAAAAACTTCTACGTGTAATAACTTTGCAAGCGCACAAGACGTGTAGATAGTATAGATGCAAGCAAAGGTCAATCCCACAGAGATTTGCTCAACAATATCCAATCTGATTTGGTTTAATTGACTTTAGTGGAGTAATTAAAATGCAATTCGGGAGAGGGGGGGGGGGGGGGGCGGGGGTTGTTATGTTTTATGAATGAAGTAAATTATTTAATAATAATAACTAAGTCGAGTTAGGGTTCCTATCCACCTTTACCAATTATAGTTCCGTTAGATTTCCTTGATTATATTACTATGCATATTTCTGAATTACGTGCCCGTGCAGGGGTCCAGCTAAGGTTCACCCCACACATATTATCTTCTCTTAGATTGCATGTTTAAGCGTGATGTGCTCGCCCCTAAACAACTATTACCGATGGTGCGTGATAATTCATGGAACATGAAGAAGATTTGATGACACTACACTATCCCAAGAAAAGTGATGTGCAATTCTAGTGAATCATGAGTTTAGATTACGAATAAGATTCCCCCTCTTAAACGTGATGCTACAAATTTCAGGGTGAACACAAACATCGAGGTGATCCATCAAGCAATTACATCGACAATTATATACAAATAAGTTAGCTAAGCTTAAAAGTATAAATTGAGTTCATGAAGCGCAGTAATCCAACAAATCCAGGCATGCATAACAATCATAATCAAGAGCCAGAAATTTAAATAAAAATTAACATGGCTAAGGCTTCAAGTAACCCTAGCTCTAATCACACTACTCACACATTATTGAATTAGAGAATAACATAATTAAATGCATAAGAAACATAAAACGGTAAAAGAATTAATAAACACAAATACTAAAGAATAGCAAGGAGTACAAAAAGGGGCTCCCTAGGGTGGGAGGTGAGTTGGTTTGGGGAAGATGGTTTATTTTTTTTAATTTTTTAAAAAGAATTTAAAAGAAAATAAAATAAAATGAACAAAATGTCTAAATTACCTTTACTAATTTTGTAATATTGCTGTCACGTCATCAAAATTAACGGCGTTAATAACTCTGACTGACAGATGGTGCAACGGTCTTGACGATGTACCTGTTCCTACAACAGCCTGAGGCAAATGTCCGTCCTTGGTGTATTTTGAGATTTTTTGGTTTGTTCCTAGTGCACTTAGCATAATAAGCCTTGTTTTTATTTCTAAGTACATATGTCACATATACACAATTGATTCATCACCAGCACACCGCACACACACCATGTGGTGCCAGCAACCTTACTATTACAGTGACACATGTCACAATCCTACCAACAAAGTGACTCAACATAGGATTCAACCAAAATTCTCTTTTTGCCATTTCCTTATAAAATTACCAAAATACCCTTGTCTGTTTTAAACCCTTAACTCTCACATCCGAACTCCAATTTCGACATGCTACCTGTCTACGGACTCAATGTTTCGAGACCTACACAACGGTCCTTACGGAAGGTCCAAAATATTTCCCGAATAAAAATTCAACTTTTGACACCATTAACCAAGGGTAAAATCGTCAATTCCCTTTCAAATTCTCGAATTTACCTTTTTCGAATTTTCGGGTCGTCAGATTATTCATGATCCTCCATCCAAGTTTAGCTAGCATCGCCATATTGAAGAATCTAATATCCTTGAAACCCAAGAGCCTCCTCTCTTTTAGGATTCGTAAGTTTGTCCCATTATCCCTTGTGGATTCTACTCTTATGACCCGAACTCCCCCACCGAGAAGCGGCCATAACTCGAGTGATGTCCTAACAAACGATGACTAGAAGAAGGAAGCATGCCATATAATAAATAAGCATAGACATAGCAACAAACTTAAGGAGAACTTTCTTACTAGGTGGAAAAGGTACTATTCAGCCCAACCACATACTCTGTTCTCAATCTTCAACTTAGAATCCTCAAACACCTTCTTCTTGGAAGAGCCAAAATCTACCATAGGCCCTAATACTTTCTAAAGACACATTACGCTAAATACCAAGGAGCACAAAAAGAGCTACTTTACGATCACTAGAACATCATGACTAAGTAAGACAAAACTCTCGTCAAAGTTTATAAGTAGGCCAGATTCTCTAGCATAAGTGCCACGAATCTTGTTAACACAACTAGCTTCCTCAAGCCTAGCCTTACACATAAACACTGAGTCATCAGTAAACATAATATGAGTAAGTTTTAAACCATTAGGCACAAACTAAACACCACGGAGCAAACCCTCATCTTGCCGACGTCTAATCAAGGCTGCACATATCACAAATAAAAAGAGAGATGAAAAGATCACCTTGTTTGATATCTCGAGAGGGGCGAATAAAACCAGACAACTCTCCATTTACAATGATACTATTTGTAGTCAAAGTTACACATCCCATAATCCATTGAATGGAAGTAGGATAAAAACCAAACTTCCCCATGATAGACTACAAAAAACTCCACTCCAATCAATGAGAAGCTTTTAAAATATTAAGTTTGAGCATCATATCTTTACCTAATACACGCCTCTTCATCTTCAAGGTAAGAGGTACTTCATGAACTATCATGACAGGACCCATCCCGATCCCCCCGGGATTACCGTGGAATGTGCCCTGCTCCCTTCCAACAAGGGGTGTCAGACAAGGGATAACCAACAGTCACTGCCCAAACGGGGCTTCCAGAGTGCGCAAGGATCGATAGAGGAGGCGTGCAATGTCCCAGTCTCTACTGCAGTCGCATCCGTGATCAACCTGAAGGGCATTAAAAAACAAAAGCTGTGAGTGGACGAAAATCATTAAGTTTAGTAAACACAGTTATAAGACATTTATGCCCTCCAATAAAAACGTATGCATGCCACGAAAACCAGTAACCAAAACGTTTGTTCAACCAAGACATTAGGGTCTTAGCCCAAAAACCGTTAACTTAAAACCAAGTGTGGGAACTCAGCCCAAAATTGTGGAATACCACTACGAGACATATTAAAACCATGTGGGCCACCGCCCAAAGCCATAAATATAAATCCATAAATCCAAAAACATTTAGGGTCCCCGACCCGACATACCATTTCATAACCAATAATCCATTTTTACCATATAACACATATCCAACCAATAAGCCATTTTATAGATTCATTAATCCATATTTACCATTACCATCACCAGCATCCCTGATGCTTAGCGTCCCAGACGCTTGACGTCCCTGACGTCATATCTCACGGTATAATAAGCGACGCGTGCTACCCGGGGTCTCTCCGGGTCCATATCTCTGACATCATAAATGTCTGACGTCCCTGACGTCAATCATAGCAATCCTGCTCCTGAGTCATCATACGGTCCGGTAACTCCGTATAATGACCCCTCGCAGGAAATGTACCGTGACTTCCCCAGTGTCCCAGACACCTGGAGGAGACCATCATATATCCTCGTATCCAGATGGTATATGGAAAACAGTTTTCTTAAATCATTTCACAACATTACAATGGGCCCTGCTCAAAATCGCCATAAAACATCACAATTCCATTTAGGGTCCCTGACCCGAAACCACATTTATTAAACATAGGGTCCCAGACCCGACATCACATTTATAACCCAATTGGGCCTCATGCCCGATTTTGTAAACCACTGGGCCCACGACCCGATTTCGTAAATCAACTGGGCCCCTGGCCCGATAACATCACTCGAATAGGTCTTAGCCCGTTTTCATAAACAACTAGGCCCCTGGCCCGATTTCATAAAGCAACTGGGCCCCCAGCCCGATTTCATTAACACAAATGGACTCCAAGTCCAAGGTTTCCAACATAATTGGGCCTCAAGCCCGAGTTCATCTTTCCAACTCCAAAACCCTTTTTATCACATTATTTATTAAGCCATTAACCCATAAGTACATAAAACCACAATAAAACCGTTAACCTCGATATACATGAAATACAGAAAATACCTCGAAATACGTGCAACATACCCGAAATCAATAATCACAATCACCATCATAGAAATCACGTATATAAAACATATAACACATTTAAGCATGCATAGGATTTATAAAACCAAAGTCCACTCACAGACCGTTTTAACGGTATGCCTCGATATGCGTGCCATCGGCCCTCCCGGGCCACACCACTATCACCGGGACTCCCAATCCTGTCCAAATCACATTAGAGGGTCACTAACCTCTTCATTAGCATCCTATCAAAGTCCCGTAATTTTCCCGAATTTTTAACTATTTTTAAACTTGATTTAAAACCTTCGGACGTCCCGAATAATATCGAGACGGTGTCCGATCGACACGAAACCTATCCGAAAATGTTCGTTACATTAAATAGGACAGAAGTCATGTTGACCTCACCTCGAGATTCGTTCCCACGCGTCGTCACCCGCCGCCGTGAGTGGCTGCGCGTGAAACGCGCCTACTACAGTGTTGTCGTCCCAACCCGTATGTCTGATAAACGGGTCTTTTTGCCCGCGAGATGACCCGGTTGGTTTCCTATCAATTCAGCCTTAATTCCTTCAATTGATCATTCAGTTAGTTTCGTTTTAAGTTAAATTTAAGATCTGTAAACTCAATTACACGATCACTTACCCAAATTCCCACGATTTCACGATGAACAATGAAGAACACCCGTCATTGTTCCTTCATCGAATTCGGTAAATGGCTACTGATTTCTTCCAATTGATTCACCCAGAAGCATCAATGGACCATGGGAAACTATTTCCCCAACTCAATTGCATCGTTTGATCTCTCTATCAACACGTCCCAATCTTCAAATTTTCCTTACTGTTACCAGGTCTGTTCAGAGCCAAAAGCCATTGATTTTCTTCAATTGATCCTTCCAGAAGCATCGTGGGATCCTCAGGAACAAAATCCCCAGTTCAATTTCATCAATCAAAGCCTTAAATTCCTCGACTCAAGGTCGAAATTTCAGAGACCTCCTTCCTTCTGTTCTTCCTCAATTCGACCCCAATTCCCTTCGTTCTTGTTGCAGATCGATTCGTATTGATCCCAGAAAGCTTACTCGAGCTTCAATTTCGATCCTTAAGGCTCAATTCTTCCAATTCGAATTTTCCCTCCCAAAATTCATAAATTCAATTCTCACTCTCCAGCCTCTCTCTGTCCCTCGTGTTTGCCCAGCTGAGTTAGCCTCATCAAGAGCTCGATTTTCCCTTCAAAACCAGTTAGAGAAGGCAACCAATTCTCCCCAATCTGATTCCCAAATTTGTGCACGGTTTGAAGACAAAGAGGATTTAATGGAAATTAAAAGAATAATTAAGTTTAATTAATTAATAAAACATAATAATTATGTTTTCCCCAAAACATGGATTCTGGTTTTAAGCCTTAATTTAAGGGATGAGTGACACTTGTCACTCATCCAAGTGTGTTCAGTCACTGGGTACTGTTCATATAAAATAATATTATTTTAATCCTGGTTCGTTCGATTAATCGAGTCCGTTCTCGTGACCATAACTTCGTCGTCGAATCTCCGATTTCGGCATGCCACCTGTCATTGGATTCGTATCGACGAGACCTACGTAACGGTCCTTGGCCCTCGTCCATCGGACCTCCCAGTAAAAAGTCAACATTGGGCCCCTAATATGCCAAATTACCAAAATGCCCCTCGACTTCCGAACATCATAACTTTCTCCTCGAATGTCGGAATCGAATGTGCCACCTGTCTATGAACTCGTGACGTCCCGAACTACGTCACGGTCATCGGTCAAAGTCCATTTGACCGCCCGATCAAAAAGTCAACATTTTGCCCACGACCAGGGGCAAAACGGTCATTTTGCACATTTTGTCCGATTTCGCCCTACTAACCACCGATCAACCTCACTAATCAAGATCAGTCACTAATCCAATCCCGGAATTCGGGACGGGTCGTTACATATCATGATAATATTTTTTATTTTTCTCCTTTTAACAAATGCAGGTTGCATAGATTTTATGGTACACTTACACAATTTCTTCAATTGATAATCTTGATTATAGTTTTATATATAACATTGCATAAGGATATTAACCTTAATTGGGACAAAAGAGTAGTGTTAGGTACCTTTGGGATAAAAGCAATGTGCATGTGATTATATTTACCTCCCAGTTGCCACGTAACATAGAAGGACTACACAAAGGCAATGACATCAGTACCTACTAGACCCCAATGCTTATGTTAGAAAGCAACAGTAAAACCATCAGGACCTAGCGATTTTGTGGGGATGCATGGCAAGCATAGAAACTTGAATTTCTTCATCATTAACTTATCTAATAAGCATATTATTATCTTCAGCTGAAATGCAACCATGAGTTAATCACTGACCTTCATATCCCTAGTGAGTTGGGAGGCCCTAAACATGGTTTGAAAGTAATCCACATCAGTTGACCGAATAGTAGCTTTATCCTTAATCCACCTACCCTCGACATCATGAATTCCAAGTAGCCTATTATGTTGCCTATGTTTCAAAGTTTTAGCATGGAAGAATTTCGTACTTATGTCCCCCTCATTCAGCTAATTTTATCCTAGATCCTAGTTTCCAATGAACCTCCTCATCATGCAAAGCTTCTTTTAAATCTGTCTCTAGTTAGTATGTAACACCCCGGAAATTTGAGGATTATAATAATGTAATTTAATGTATGAATTGACGTTTTTACCCCTGTGAATGGTATTGCCAAATTGTTGACTTTTTGATTTGAGGGTCAAATGGACTTTGACCAATGACCGTGACGTAGTTTGGGACGTCCAATTCGGACGATCAGGGCAAAAGTTATGACTATCAGAAGTTCAGGGGCATTACCGTAATTTGGACGATAGGGGCGAAAATGTTGACTTTTCGTTTGGCAACTAATTTTCACAAGACTCAAGGACCGTTAGGTAGGTCTCGATGCCCTAAGTCCGTTGACAGGCGGCACGTTGAAATCAGACTTCGGATGGCTTACGGGTCTGGAAAGTGAAGGGCATTTTGGTAATTTTTGAACCAGGGACATTTTGGTCATTTTACCCCTAGTTACTGTAGCAACTGCGGGGGAGCATGGACGGCACCACCATGTGCGGTGGTTCTGAGTCCCAATTGTTTAATCAGTGTGTGAGTTTGAAAGTTGGGATTTGTTTAAGCCTTATAGGCATCAGCACATGGCTGGATTCATCCAGCAAAGCCACCATTTTTAATTTCAAGATTCGAACCTTTGCGGGAAACATTCTTCAGTGGACAGTGAGGCTTCCACGAGCTGTTGGCTGGTAAGGATTGTTTAAACTGAATGGGATTTAAGTGTGATTCACTCTGCTGCAGTGAGGACTGAGAATTGGAGAGGAAAACCAGAGAAAACCATTTCTGGAAAATTGGAGGGAAAATCGGGTTTTGATTTCTGGTGATTGTTGGACCAAACCAAGGCCTGGTTTAGTCTTCTGGGAGTATTTGGAACTCAACCACATCGAAATCGAGGGGAACCAGCCACGGTTGAGCTGGGACAGAGGCTGCCGTTTTCAGAGAAATTGCAGAGCTTGGGACGACAACCTTCAGGTACTTTCAGGCACAATTGATCATTCATTTTAGTTTGTTTTGATCCTATTATGCTTCCTGTGAAGTTAATTGGAGAATGAATTAGAAACCAGGAAGTTCTTGTGATTGACCCGTTTGGTTGATCACGGGTCGATGGGTCGATTGGGGACTTATCGAGGCTGATTAGTGTCTCAGAACCTAAATTGGATAGTTAATGAACATGTTAGGATCAAATACGAGTGAAATCGAGTGGAAATTGAGGGTTAATTAACCGGGTCAAGCCGCGGGTGGCAGGCCCGTATTACAGACAAACGGGTGAAGGTGGTGACACTGTAGCTACAGTGTTAGGCGCGTGACTTTCACGCGCAGCCACTTTGAGCGGCGCGTGAGGGCGCGTTGGACCTTATCTTTGATCACGATCAACATGACTTTTGTTCCTCTCATTATTCTGAACATTTTTGGTGAATTAACCATGTTGATCTGAGATAGTTTTGATGGGTCAGTTTAGGGCCGGTTGTCTCGGGAAACGTGTTGGACGGTTACCCCGAGCTGGTTTATGTTTCGGAATTTTTTTGGATAAATGTTTAAGACTTGTAGTGACCCATACGTGTGATTTGGACTGACAGGAATTGTACGATAATCCCGGTACGGGTCCGTACGCGCAGATTAACCGCGGGATCGTACTGTGAGTGGGCCCGATTTCATTAAACCATTGCATGCTTAAATGTTTTCTGATTTACTTACATATTCACATGCTGGAATCATGAAACGGTTTTGATGATATTGAAATTATGGTTATGGCACGTTTCACGGTATTTGGGTTTGAGACCCGTTTGATGAAACTTCAAGATTGGTTTGGATTTTATCTACGTATATATGTTTTGCATGTGGATATCAATAAAATGTATTTGGTACTGCACTGTATAGATCCATTCTTGTGATACTGTCTCCTCCGGATGTGGTACCCCGGAGTGGTCATGGCACATTGCCTGTGAGGGGTCATTCTACGGAGGAACCGGACCATAAAATGACTCAGGAGCAGGATTGCTATAATTGGACGTCAGGGACGTCGAGCGTCTAGGACGCTAGGCATTTGAGATGCCGTACCCGGACAGGGTTCGGGGATTGGATTCGGAATTGAGACCCCGAGTGGCACGCGTAGCCTTGAGACTGTGACCTTGTTGGACGTCAGGGAAGTCAGACATCGGGGATGTCAGGATTGGAGTGTATAGTGCAGTGGTTAAAAAATTATGTTTATGGTTTTATTACATGCCTTATGGTTCATATTATATGATTTATGGTTTTAAATTCTGATGCATGCATGTTTGGAAAACGGAGGGGTAAATTATATGTTTTACTTATTAAACGGTTTTATAAACTTGAGTTTCGGCCCACTCACCCTTAATGTTTTGGTAACCCCTCCAGACTGTGCTACTGAGGTAGAGGAGGAACCTGAGGCTGAGGCATAGATTTACTTCTGCGTAACTTAACCCATGTTGGGTGGTTTACCCACAGGTTTATTTTAGAGTCGTGCTCGCAATTTGTAATTTTGGATTTCATCCCTTGTCTGACATCTGTTTATTTCAGATTTGATGTAAAACTTTAATTTGGTTATTTATGCATTTGAACGTTAAGGTTAAAATTGGAACGTTATTTTGGGTGTCAGACGGGAGCAGGGCACGTCCCCATGTGGTCCTAGGGAGGATCGGGGCGGGTCCTATCATAGTAATATGGCTAGTGACATGACCCATCCCAATCCCTCTAGGATTACCGCAGGATGTGCCATGCTCCCGTCTAACACCCCGTGCCAGACCAGGGATACACCTAAACCTTCTCGGGGCTACCAGAGTACGCTAGGATCTGTGGCGGCATGTGATGTCTCAGTCTCTGCTACAGCCTGCATCCGCAATCAACCTGAAAGGTATTAAAACAGTTAAAAGCTTTGAGTAGACGAAAAATAAATAGTTTATAAAACCATTTCAGAAAATGAGATTTATACTCTTCATTAAAAAGCATGCATCCATCAGCAAACAAGTTATCCCAACCATTTTCTTTAAATCAAATCCTAAGGCTTTTCAATTTAAAACTCAATGAAAATGTTTATCAGTCAAAGCCATTTCCTCAGTAGGGTCTCAGCCCAAAACAAAACCATGTGGGGTCTCTGCCCAAATCAGTCAAAAACAGTATACCAAATCCTTGACATCCCAGATGTCTGACACCCCGATGTCTAATCAATAATGTCACGGTATCTAAGGCTATGCATGCCACTCGGGGTCTCAAGTCCGAGTCCTTCCTTGGACCTTGTCCGGGATGAGATATCAATCTCTAGCAATCTTGATCTTGAGCCTCTCCTTAGAGCAGCCCCTCTAAAGCAATACTCGTACTCCTAGTCTTGAGACTCTCCTCCGATCGGGCCCTCACATGTAGTGCACCGTAACTACTCCAAGATATTACGAGATGTCTGGAGGAGACAATCCCCACATAAGGATGGTATATGTAAAACAGTAATCAAACCAGTGGAAAATAATTGTAAAACCATTTATACCTTAAATCCAGTCTAAAGCATTTCAACAGGGTTTTAGCCCAAGATATAGTTTTCACAAACCGTTTTTACACAAAATCAGGATTCCCCAAATTCGATCCAATCCAAATATCATAGGGACTCAACCCAAATCATATCAATAGGGTCTCAAACCCGAAATCTCATTTATACCAACAAGCCCGATATCTCATTTCCAAATCCAAAATAATTTCATTGTTCAAATCATTTGAGAGTACAAGCACATATGACAACCTGGCCTAAGCCCCAAGATACAACATAAAGTATAAATCTTGAAATACGTGTAATACCACATTTCCATAAGAATGCCAAAACATCGCAATCAAATATATAAACCATATGCACTAAAGTCATCTCAAATCATGTTAATAAAACATGTAAAATAGTTATGCATGCATCATATTTAAAATCAAGTGTCCACTCACAGACCATCCATGTTGCGCGCCTACAATCTGCCCTATAACCACTCCGGGGCTAAACCGCACTCTTGGTCATCCGGACCTGTCCAAAACACACTCAAAGGTCACTATCTACCTAGACAAGTCCTAACAAAAAAACCCTCAAAACTCCCTAAAAAGAAAACGTGTGCCGAACAAGTTTTCCAAGGCTAAAAACCTCAATTTGACTTACCAAATGATCTCTGATCGACCTGAAACCACCACCATTGGATTTAGAACGTCAAAACCTTTAAAACAAGATTGATTTCACCTTGAAAAATATGCCCACACACCGATCAAACATCCCTATTAACTTTGGTCAAAAGCTAACACTAACGTCACGGACAACGGTCAAAGTCAAAGACTGACATCAACATGACGTCATGCTGACATCATCATGACATCATGCTGACGTCAGCCTGACAGGTCTAACACGTGTCAGGCCTGACATGTGCCACATGCCAGCCCCTGATTGGTCCACGTGTCTGACATGTCAGTGCTAACTGTGCTTGACAGCATGCCACATGTTAGCTCCCTATTGGCCACGTGGTCTGGCATCTCTTATAGATGATGACATCACCCACTGACGTCATCATCGTCTACGTCCAACCGAGACGACCTGGTTCGCTATAACTGGTCAACTGGACCCACGACCTGACTCGACTCGATCTTCCTTCTTCGACCACCAAATTGTGCCATTTTTGAACCCCCTAGGCTTGTAATCTACTTAGAAATAGTCCTAAAATCTAAAAACACAAAAAATGGTCCAGAAATTACCTCCCAAGATTTTGATTTTCGTTTGAAGTTCTAGACCTTCCCCAAGTCGATTCCGGCCACCTCAATCCTTCCCGTTTGTCTCTACGTCTTCATCTAGTTCTTGGGAACACGTTCTGATCAACCAAACAATCCAACAAACACCAAAACTCGATTTTGAATTTTGAAGTTTAAAACTCACTGTCTCGGGTTTACAGCCACCATGCACGGTTATCCAAACCATTGCCACCATTCTACTCGTCTCAATCCACTCTCTCACTTTCCCTCTCACACTAGAAGAAAAGGATGAAGATTGGTGATTGTGTGTGTGTGTGTGTGTTTGGGTTGCATACTTTGGGTTTTCGGGTAAACACAAGCAAAGAGGATGAAGGATGATCAAATACCAAATCCAAAGACATGGGAAAATGGGCCAATTATATGGGTGACATTTGTCACTCATCAATTGGTTCACCCAGATTTTGACCCCCAAACAAGCCAAATGTACACTTTCCTCGTATGACGTCCAATTTTGACGTGTCATCTGTCTCCAAACTTGTAATATCTCGATCTAAATAATGGTCCTCGATCCTCGTGCATTTGACCTCCCGGATCAAAAGTCAACATTTTGCCAATCCTAGGGGCAAAATCATCATTTTAAGCCGACCGTCTGAAAAATCCTCGACTAATTCGTAATTTGTCTCGATAATCCTCAACTAGTCCATAAATAATATTGTAAACGTGGGATGGGTTGTTACAATATTTCCCCCTTATAGAATTTTTTCCTCAAACGGACCCAAATCCACATCCCAACTGTTGAAATCCAATCGTGTCTCCAACTCGAGGCTCTCTCGTGTAAACATAGACGTCCCATAACTAGGCACAATATTTGTCTATACTCAAACGTCACTTGACGTTAACCACAATCCAACGATCAATGCTGAAACTCAACTCAGTCCTCTATGACCGTATCCAACAAGCATGTGACCAAGTCTCAATTTCAATGCTCCAAACTCAACTCAACCCTCACATACAAAGTCTCAGGAATCCAAATGTCAGCTTCAAGTCTAAAAAACCAAGTCTCAGTTTCGAAATCTCGAGTGATATATCAACACACATCCATCTCACTTGTCACATACGCAGGTACACTCGGAATCCAAACTGACAAGTTAACTTACCGTCCTGCTCAGTTGACAAGTTGTGCCGACAATCCAGCTAAACCAAGCTGACATGCCAAGCTGACACCTTTCAGCTTTCATCTTGACAACCCTTCTCAGCTGACATCCTTCTCTCTTTGAGAGATCTCAAATCTCAAATTCTCCGCCTCGCTAGACGATTTCCCAACATCAACTTACTCACGACGCACCGTCATGACTTTCCGGTACTCACGGCTCCACTACAATTTCTCATGTCACCAAAAAAAATCTCAACTCACTCTAAAGTCCTACTATGGTACCTTGTGTAAGACCCAAACTTGGAAGCAAGAATGGTGAGAAAGACCCGTAAGCTTGGAAAGGCAAGATCGGTAAACAATCCCACATCACTCCGGGGGGAGGAAAGGTGAAGTGTCTTATATGTGTGGGCACATATCTATCTAACACAAGGCCTTTTGGGAGCTCACTGGCTTTAGATTCCTTAGGGAACTCCAAAGTTAAGCGAGTTGAGGCTGGTGCAATCCCATAATGAGTGACTACTGGGAAGTTGCACGTTAGCTCCCAAAAAAACCGTGAGGGCTGGGCCCAAAGCGGATAATATTATGTTAGATGGGCCGGGTCTTGGCAGAATGGTATCAAAGAGGGACCCCGACCGGAAGTGTGCTAGCGAGGACGCTGGGCCCTAAGGGGGGTGAATTGTAAGACCCAGTCTTGGAAGCAAGAACGGTAAGCAAGACCCGTGAGCTTGAGAAGCAAGAATGGTGAGCAGTACCCGTGAGCTTGGAAAGGCAAGATCGGTGAACAATCCCACATCTCTCGAGGAGGGAAAGGTGAAGTGTCTTATATGTATGGGCACGTATCTATCTAACACAAGGCTTTTTGGGAGTTCACTAGCTTTGAATTCCTTAGGAACTCCAAAGTTAAGCGAGTTGAAGCTGGTGCAATCCCATAATGGGTGACTTACTGGGAAGTTGCACGTGAACTCCCGAGAACAAAACCGTGAGGGCTGGGCCCAAAGAGGACATTATTGTGTTAGATAGGCTGGGTCGTGGAACCTTGTACCAAACCCCGTCTCACTCAGCATCCAATGTTGTGATCCTAACTCGAGAAAAGTCTCAAACTGTCGTCTGATACCAAAATGACATCTCACTCATCTTGAGTGTATCTGGACCCCATCGAATACTTGCCCTAGCAGGGATAACATAACTCAAACTCTAGGGTTCCTCTGGCCCACCACGGCTCTGAGCTCCAAGCTCACACAAAAACGGAACCCTCTCAAGATCACTCTGCTCTAGCGCACAATATTTGATGTCTAGTCCTCGTTCTCCATGAACCAACAATATCGGAGTCAATCCGATTACCAACACGTCCACCTCGGACTCAATCTGGTGTTCTAATGCACCGTACAAACGTCAGATTGCTCAACACTCCACAATTACACGGTCCAACGTGCCCTACTCACAGGTGAACATAACACACAACCATAAGGCACTACTCAGGCCTGCTTAAGAAATACTCTCACACAATGTACGTACCACGTACCTACAACAACAAATTAGTCCGCCCATTACATGGCTACTAGCGAATCACTCTTCAATTCTGTAGTCTGTCCGTCTGTCTGATCCTTGTCCTGGACAGATGGTAGACTTTAGCTCAACGTCTTTCTGAGTTTTCCTGGTCACTTGACCAACACCTTAAGTGTGTCTAAACCTATTCATGTCTACCAAGACATACTAACCCAAACTTCGACACTAAGAGGGGATCAAATTCTGAAGTCGTGCAGTCAACCTCTCAAACCAAAATGACTAGACTCTTCCCTGAGTCAATCGTGTCAACAAGCGCCAACCACATCGATAAACCTCCACCCGATAGTCAGTACACTCATCCTGTCTGAGTGAGTCCAAAGTCTATCATCCTAACTAGCCGTCACTAATCCCAAACTCTCTCGATTCACAACTAGCTCGATCTTCCATCCCGTGGTCTTCGACCCTCTCAATCGTCGCGACCCAAGCTCATAGCCATAGAACTTGTCACCACTTACTCGATGAACTGTGAATCTCCTTCACTTAACTCATGATCATATCCCACCAACGTGAGATAACACCGAACAACATCTGCTCCTCAACTCATTCAAATTTGGTCCACTGCATGCCCTTACATCCAGGCACCAAGAGAAATTGCAACCACGGAAGCAGAAAATAATGAGTCTCCTTCACCAACCAATAATATATTTTGATAACTACTGTAGTGATTCTTCCACGATCGAGTTACACCTCACTTCAGCTCAACCTTAACAAGCTTATACCTCCATGAGTGATGAGAAGTTCACGAGGAACCTTCAGAAGAAGTAATTATATTTATTAGCAGACTAGTCAAAACCAACTCCCAAAGTCCCATCGAAAGAACATTGGGTCTCCTATCAGTGACACTCCAAACCAACTGATTCCCAATTCCACTAAGTCCACCACTGCATACTCCAGCATAAGGACATTACAACAAGTGTCCCATCTCTCGAACAGCTACCCTCTAGTATCTTCCCAGCCTCTAAGCCGCAACTCGGACATCAATCCATGTGCCCTGGAACCAATCTAACTCAAGGTCAAACCTCGTCTGTCTTTTATTATACCATTTATGCACATCCAATTGGTAGTGATGGAACCACTTGATTCTCATGTTCCAACTCTTATGGGATCAACTCCCTTATCCAGTACTCGCGCACATTTACCAAGGCAAGACAAAACACCTGTTTCCAATTTAAGCATAGTGGTACGCCTCTGTAATCCAATTCAACAAAGAGGATACTATGGTCACAATCACATCATCTCGACGGGCGTCCCTCAAAACCATAACTATTGTAATCCTCTACAAACTTCTTCACACTCTTCCTTCTCGATAGTTGAGAAACCTTCTTTGAATGAACTTGCAAGCGAACCTATCAATCAATTTAAATGGAAGACCAACCAAAAGTTCAAACAAAAACATGGAAAATTTTCAAAGCCATTAGTCGGTAAGATGATGACTTTCTGACTAGAAGTCATGGAATGATTCACAACTCCAACTTATCCACATTTGACCCACAACCTCCTCAGTATCCATTTGAAATGTTCTCTAATCGTTACCCTTGATTAGTGGGTTCCTTAAGGCAATCTCTAAATAATTAGCAGAGGAAAACGAAGATCTCCATTGTTACTACATGTTGACGAGGACCCACTGGTGCCAATGAACCACGCGTCTCCCTTAGCACATCACTTGCCAAGTGAGAAGGTGGTTCACCACCAAAAGTCTATAGGTATTTAGCCAAGATCCACTTGAAAACTAAGGCTTTGACATCTTTAAATAAAAGAGAAGCTAAAGCTAAAGATCAAATTTTCTATTGTGAAAAGGAAGAAAAAAGAAGGGAAGACTAGGCTCAGCATACCTTAGAAAATCGTGATTAGACGTTTGACTAGTTGAGCAAATAAGGTTGGGCAAAACCTTAATCCGTTATAAACACAATACATCGACTACATAATCGGTTGGTCAATGTCAGAGCTCATAAGTCAAATATGTGAAAATGTGAACAAATAAATTCATATCTTTATATAGGCTCAAAGAAGATGCATTGAAAGATACACACAATATCAAGTGCCTTAAAAGACGACACCCATTCTTTTGCTCAACCGTCAAGATGATGCTACGTGTCTGACCCATCAATAACCACGCACTTACACATAACAATAAACAACAAGAAAAAAATTCTCTTATCAAGAAAAAGTATAAAGCAACCGATCGGATGCATCATTTGAGGCAATCTCTCAGAAGTATGCTTCGATTAGCATGCATGTATAATGCGAACAATCGGATGCATCATTCGAGATACTCTATCAGAAATATGCTCCAATATGTGAGCAAGTACAATGCAACTGAAGAGAAGCATCATTTGAGGTACTATCTCAAAAGCATGCTACTATTACTAAGAAAATAAAATATGGCTAATTAGATGAATTAATCAAGGTATTCTCTCATAAGCATGCTCCAATCAGCCAACAAGTATAATGTGACTGATCAGATGCATAATTCAAAATACTATCTCAGAAATATGCTTCAATCAGTAACCAATTACAATACAAATGGTCAGACACATCATACGAGGTATTCTCTCAAAAGCATGCTTCAATTAGCAAGAAAGTATAATGTAATCGATTAGACATGTCATTTGGGATACTCTCTCAGAAGTTTGTTTCGATGGAAAACAAGTATATTATGACTATTGGGATGCATGATTCAAGGTACATTCTTAGAACTATGCTCGAATTGGTAAGCAAGTACAATATGGCCAATCAGACACATTATTTGAGTTATTTCTTAGAAGTATGCTTTAATTGACAAACAAGTAATAGTAACTGATTGGTCACATCACCCGAGATAGTAGCTCAGTAGTATGCTCCAATCAACAAGCAAGTAGAATATGACTAATCAGATGCATAATTCTAGTTGGCTTTCTTGGAATTTTATTGTGATCGGCAAGCAAGTACAATGTGACTGATCGAACGGATCATTAAAGTTATTCTCTCAAAAGTATGCTTTGATCAGCAAGTAAGTACTATGCAATGAATCAGACTCATTATTCGAGGTACTCTCATAGAACTATGCTTTGATCGGCAAGAAAGTACAATGCAACAAATTGGATGTATAATTAGAGGTACTCTTAGAAGTATGCTTCAATCAGCAAGAAAATACAACACATTGGATGCATAATGTTGATTGGACTCCAAGGAGACGCTGACACGCGCCAGTAGAAGGCCAGGTAGTAGCCCCATACTTGCACGCGCCACACATACTAGTTGTCTTCAACCTTCAATGGATCGACCCAAAGCACTGTAATCAAGTTTCGACCCGAAATTGGTACCTAACTAGATTTCTCTTCTTCCTCGACCATTTTCCATGAATTTTATAGTAAAATTTAAATAATCAATACTAAGAACTAGATTCTGGATTGAATTCCAAAGAACGTCACCTGCTTTAGCCAGAGTTGTGGTTGTGAAATCCCAGCTCCGACGCTAAACTCAGTTAACCCATTACTATGAATTTCTTACTTAGATGATGGCATTAGTCAACCCATAGAGCTGAGAAGAGTACTTTTCGGTCCTTGGTTTCCATTGAATCGACCTTATTCTCCTCCCATTTTCTTTGGAATGATCGTTCTTACAACATCAACCTTAAGTTCCCCACCCTACGATTGTTGACGACACTTGAGATAGCTTATATTTCATTTAGTGAGTTGAGTGAAGCCACCTCACATTACCCTCCTAGCCTATCTTGCTATCGAACTTTGAAAATGGAGAGTCCTTGGATTTTTGGTCCCTTCCCACCGAAAAACCAGTGAAGTCTTTTTTCCCCCTCCTATTTGTCTTGCTAACCTCTTAGAGGCATTATATGATTCTCCTCTTTCTTTCTTCCCTTTTTTCCCCAATAAATCCCTCCATGAAGGTCACTTCCTTCCTCCATTTTTTCATCACACAAACACAGCCAAGGTGGTGCATGACACTCCTCGCCATCCTTAACAGTAACCCATTAAGCCTCTCGGTGACTCACCTCAAAATAGCTCAGGTAAAAAATGACTAAAATACCGCTGGTATGCTCAAATTACAAAAATGCCCTTGGGTATTAACAATCTCTATTTTTTGCGTGCCACTTATCTATGAACTCGTGAGTTTGAGAGGCACACATTGGCTCAATCGGAACTTCTGAGAAGTTCCCAAAATTAAAATTGACTTTTGGACCCTTAAAAAGACAAGATTCAATACGTAATTTTCCAATTTAATTTACGAAATTGCCCAATTTCTGTGATGGTTCGTTACAACAAGAGCCGTGGCTCTGTGCATTTTTCTGCGTTCAATCTTCCAAAATCTTCTATTCATTTCTCAAAGCTTTTTAATTTGTTTATGGAGTAATCTTGTTGTAGTTAGGGCTACTTTGAAGCCTAGAAATGATTAAGTCAATTTTATAATTCGGTTTTGGTTTATCAATTTTTTTTTTGCAACTAGAATCAGTTATGTGTTCTTATTGTTTTTAATTATTTGTTTACAAGTTTAGCTGCCTTGTTTATGTTTGCTTATTGATGAGAATGTTAAGATGACTGTCATATATTCTTTCATTCATTAGTAACATGTGGTTGGGTTAAGAAGTAATCATGTAAACTGATTTCATGAAGAACTAGGACAGATGCCACCATTCTAGGGTTCACGTGATGTTCATAATTTTATTTGTTCTTAATGAGTTTCTAAGTACTAATCTGAATATATGTCATGCTAGATTACACCTAGAGATATAAGTTTGATATAAATAACATGCAAAGTAAGAAAGAATTCATACATTTTAGTTATATGTTATGCTAAATATGTAAACATCTTAGTTGTGCATTGAAATTGACAAGTTAGACATTCATATCATGGATTCATGATTGTTTAGAGTGGATTGCATGTCTTAACATCAGAGCCCGTCCAAACATTTAGAGGCCTACGGCAAAAATAAAAAATGGGCCCTCAATTCGCATACTTAATTATTGAAAATGTAAATTTTATAAATTGATTATATTATATTTTTATTAAGAAGTATCGTTAAAATTTTTGTTATGAGAAAACTCATATATTAGGACAAAACCCCAAACAAAGAAAAAAGAGTACATCATGTCCAAAACATTACATTTCATTTATATAGTACTTTCAAATTCTTTCAATTCTATCTTTAGTTTCTATTTTGATTTTTATTTTCCAAAACCAACTCAAAACCCCCCAAATATGAGTGGGCATTATTTAAGTTTCTATCAGTTTATTTGTTTTATTAAGTTGTTAGTTGTCCTTATAATTCGACCCTTGCTTGTTCCTAAACTATCTTCTACTATATGTACGCTTTCAAGGATAAGATTTGTATAAATAAAAAATCTAACAAAATCTAATAATAAAAAATAAATATAACCCCTTAATAAAAAATTAAAATATCACTCACTTGTTATAAATGAGTAAAAAATTAATTTATGTTAATTCAGATAAAAAAGCAACTTTGATAAAAAAAAAATGTAAAGAAAATAGTTGAAATGTCATTTGAACTTTGATATTAATTTCAAATTAAAAAATAATAATTAAAAGAAATGTCACCTCAATTTTCTAAAGTTGATAAAATGTCATCTTATTTTAACTAACGACGTCAAACTGCGCATCCAAAAAAATTGCATATGTGAAGCCTGTAACTTTTTTCAAACCATTTTACCACTAAATTCTAGAAAATGCAAAATTAGAATGTTTTTTTTTTTGGATATGCTCATTTTAATTTATTTTAGTTAAAAGGTTCAAAATGCCAATAATGTAATTGAAAAGTTTGATGATGTTAAATTTATATAGATATTTATTTTTAATTTTTTCAAGAAATAAAAAATTAAATTAATATATAAAAAATTCATGTGGTATTTGAATATATATTTGTATACACTAAAAAAGTTACTCGAGAATAAACATTCTAAATATGAAATGAGGGTATATGTGTCATTTGAGTAATAGATTTCCTTGGTTGGACGTAAATTACGACAGGTAGAGTTTTTTTTTTTTTTTTTTTTCCTGAAACGACAGGTAGAGTTTGACGACTAGAAGAAATCAGACGACCTGTATAACAACAAATTTGCTGCATAACTAACTCCATATATATAATATTTGAGAAAATAATTATTACATTCTTAACTATTTTTATTTTTATTTATTACCTTAATTTTTTTTTTATTCAAAAGTTCATAAACAGAATTTATTAGTAATAAATTCCATATATACCCTTTTATATCTAAAAAAGAGAATGAGTGAGTTATTAAGAATTCATTTAAACAATTAAAAATAACATTATCTTTTTTGTCCTCTTTGTCCCATGTGCCTCTTAGTGTTTGGTTTCTTTGGCCTCTTGGACCATTTACTATATTATGCAAATAATAAATATTATATATGTATAATATATATTGTATATAGTTACAGTTAATTTTTTTTCTATAAAATAAAAATAAAACCTGTATTGTTTGAGGTTCAACAGTAGGGTATAGATTTTTGTTTTGTTTTGGTGGGGGGGGGGGGGGGGGGGGGGAGGGGGTGGGGTTGAGATGGTGATGGAAACTCGTACGACATAGGGTTTAATTTTTAAATTTTGACACAAAATTCAAGAATTAAAACCTAAAGTATATGAAATTGACCAAACTATTTAATATCAAAAAATAAAGAATTTTTAAATTTAAAAGTATTTTTAAAGAATTATTATTTTTAATTATCTTACTTTAAGTTATATTAGATATTTATATTACTTTTAAAATGAGCAAGTGAAAAAAAAAATATAAATATGAGTAATGTTTTCATAATCCTCAATATAATCTTATAATAAAGAAATAAAAATAAAAAGTAATGTTGAAATCATGATAGATTTTGGTAAGTACTTTTTAGATTGTTGTTGGATTAGTTTACAATTGGATGACATTAGTTGTAATTTATATAAAAATTATGATCTATTTTAAATTGTATAGTACATCTTTTGATTAGTCAAAACAGCTATGAGTTTAATTTTTCTATATATTAGTTTTTGAATAAATTTATATGTTAGTAAAGATTTATTAGTTAATTGTCCATAATATTTATATATTTTTATACATACATGATGTACCCCTGATGTGAAATACATAACATCATGGGCGTAAGCATTACATCATGCAATTCATACATACATAGTTTGTGTATAACGCCGTTACATTTATGGGCAATCCAATAACGGCCGTTAAAAGCTAAATATCAGCTTAGCGGCTGAGAGTTGGAGGCTAATGGCCTCAAGTGCTTCAAAAGAAGATTCTCTCTTACAATAATGTAAGGACTAATGCTCACTATTTGTATCTGAATGATATTTGGACAGATTAAATTAATTATATTTAATGATATATTTAATATGACAATTAATAAATGGTATTATTTTAATAAATTAAATTATTTATTATTTTTTTATAGTAAATAGAATATTACATAAAAAATATCACTAAATATTGTCAATTTAATATATCCAAATAACATTACTCTATAGTAAAGAGTTTATTCTCGTAGAAAAAAAAATTGAAACTCATATACATTGCAATATCTTTACATATATAAGAATACAACACAAAATAATGGTGTAAATATATTAACAAATAATCAGATGATATCATAAATCTTTCCTTAATTATTACAATTTTCGAATTTAATATCTTATTTGAACATTATTTAATAATAATTTTTTGAATAACTTGTCCAATACAATATGGGGTTTACATATATTGAATAAGTTAATTATCACAAAATTGTCTGTAAATAATAGCTAAATCTACAAATTTCTTACATTTTACAATTATACTTTTAAAGTGAGACATGAATTTTCTCGTCTAATTATATTACAATTCGAATATCTAATCTTTATTTTAACATTATCTATTGACAAATTAACTAATAACGCATCAAAAACAATATGAGATCCAAATCTACACTACAACAAAATAGGATTTTCCCGGCGGAAGGGCTCCACCGAGCAAACCTCACCGTACGCCGGACAACTGTTTACCCGGCGCATCGCCGCCGGACCAACTGCGTCGAGCAGGACTGTTCGGGCAAAGATTTAGCCCGACGGATTACAATTGTTAGGACCCGTCCCAATCCCCCCGGGATTAAGGCGGGACGACCCAGATCCCGTCTGACACGGAGTGTCAGACAAGGAAAAATTAAAACCTTTATCCTTCTGGCTTCCAGAGTACGCAAGGATCCGGAGGATGTATGTCATGTCTCGGTCTCTGGTACAGTCCGCACCGTATTCAACCTGAAGGGCATTGAAAACAGAAAGACTGTGAGTGGACGAAAAGTAATAGTTTGATAAAACACATTTCATAAAAGACCTTTATACCCTTCACTAAAAAGCATGCATGCATGGTAAAACCATTTATCAAACCACATATGTTTAATCAACCATTTATAGGGTCTCAGCCCCAAATTCCGTAAATATAAGTCACACGGGCCCCTACCCAAAACCATTTACAGAAATACGAGAACATTGTAAACATATGTGGGAACTCAGCCCAAATCCATTTATCAATCATAAAACAAAATTTCGCAAAACCAAGAAATCATGTTTATCCATATATTTCATATAACCAATCCTATCACGGTATCTAGAGCTACGCACGTGCTACCCGGGGTCTCAAAGCCCAAGACTCCTCAAGGTCCACCCAAGTCAATGTCAGTAGATCAATGACCCTTCTTGTGGGTTATAATCCATAGCCTTTCTGAGAGTAAGGAACCCAACGGGGGCGACTCCACTCAGTCAGTGCTCCGTGACTACTCCGGGATCCACCCAGGCCAATGACCCTCCTCGGAGAAGACAATTCATATATAAAGCATGGTATATGAAAAACCTTTCAAGGGTTCATGCTCGGTCCCCATAAATCGCTATGAACCATAAAAACCTTTCAAGGGCTCATGCCGGTCCCCATAAACCGTCATGAACCATAAATCTATTTATGGGTCCCCGACCCGAAATCACAATCTGAAAACATAACTGGGCCTTAAGCCCGAATCCACATACAAACTGGGCCTCCAGCCCGAATCGTCAACCAACTGGGCCTCGTGCCCGATTTCATAAACCAAATGGGCCTCGTGCCCAATATTGTAAACCAAATGGGCCTTGTGCCCGATACGTAAGTCAACTGGGCTCCGAGACCGATTCGTAAACCAACTGGGCCTCGAGCCCGATACGTAAATCAACTGGTCATTCAGCCCGATTCCTTATTAAATCAAATGGACTTCAGGTCCGAGAGTTCATAAATCAAATGGGTCTCGTGCCCGGTCCATATTTCCAAATCCGAAATCGATTCAAGAACTAATTGGGCCTCTGGCTCGAAAACGTAGCTAAAAGGGACTTCGAGTCCGAGGGTTTCCGAAACGAATGGGTCTCGAACCCGAGTTTACTTTTTCAAATCCAAAACCATTTCATTAAACTATTTCCAAAACCATAAGCACGGAAATCAATGCAAAACCGTAAACCTCAATTTAGGTGCAAGCACGTAAATCGCCTAGAAATGCGTGAAACCATATAATCCACAAATATCCAAATCAACATCATAGAATAATATCTATAAACCATATAAAACATTTATGGATGCATCACAGTTTAGAAATCAAGGTCCACTCACAGACCGTCATAAGCTGTCGCTTCGGTTTGCGTGACGTAAGCCTCATCGGGCTAATCGTCGTCACCGGGACCTCCAAACCTGTCCAAATCGTAATAGAGGGTTACTAACTACTTAAATAACCCCTCACTAAAGCTCCGTAATTTTCTGTAATTTTTAACTATTTTTAATCCCGATCCTAAACCTTCAGACACCCCGAAACCTATCGAAACAATGTCTTATCGACACGAAACCAGTCCCAAAATGTTCGTTATATCGAAAGGATGATTTCGTGTGTTGAACACATCCCCAAAAGAAGTGCCACGCGCCGCCCAAAGGGCCCTGCGCGTGGGCTCACGCCCCTACTACTCAGTCACCAGCAAGCTTCGACCAGGCCAGTCCGAACCGGTCAGCCCGGTTCACCTTGCAACTTGGACCGACATGACCGGTCCAGCCTACTACCCGGTTCAATTTTCATCCTTTCTCTTCCTAATCAATCCCATCCTTCCTAATTTGATCTTAGGAACCTGAACCTATGAATCAAAACATCAAAAACTTACAAAAAACCCCACGGTCTGATTTTCCTCCTCACGGTTCAACAACCTAGATTTGTTCCCAGGCTTCACAGCCACTTACCAACCTCAAAAACCTTCCTAACATCCTCCTAATAACCCAATAAACCCATTATAATCAATAAAAACGGCCCATAACGTGGGAAATCAAAAATAGAAGGAATCAGGCAAAAAACCAATTACCTCGGTTCGAGTTGGCCTCCACCGTCCACGGCGGCGCTGCCTGGCCAGCCACCACGTCCTCTAGTCCTCACTTCATTCTCTCTGGATCTCACATCTGGTCATGGGGGTTAAGGGTTTGGCTTGGGTGGAAGAGTGATCGGGTTTGGTTTGGTGAATGATCGAACACAAATGGATGGATATGCATGACCGTGTTTAGGCTGGACAATGGATGGGTGACACTTGTCACTCATCCATTGGGCCTGCCAAAATATTTGGGCCCCACACTAAAGACAAAAGTAGTACATCTTGTAAAACGCGCAATAGTTCCCTCGAACTTTCGTGAACCGTAAGTTCTTCGTCGAACGTTCAAATTCGACGTGTGCCTATCTACGGATTCGTATCGACCCGATCTACATAACGGTCCTTGGCCCTCGACCATCGGACCTCTCGGTCAAAAATTCAACATTTTACCCACGACCAGGGGCAAAACGGTCATTTTGCATCGTTCGTCCGATTTCACTCAACTAATCACCGATTAACCTTACTAATCCTTGATTAGTCACTAATCTAATCTAGGAATTCGGGACGCGTCTTTACACAATGATCCGTCGAGCAAAACATTAGTCAACGCTATTTGCCTAGCGCAGTGTTGGCGGAGCAACGTAGTCGGAAATACGAGGCACTTGAGGTTTGCCCGGTGGAGATGCACCGGGCCAGATCAGACATTGCCCTGCAGATGTTCGTCGGGCAACCGTTAATTTTTTTTTTATTAAAATTATATTAATATTTGAATAATTATATTTATGTTATATTTTATATATATAAATAAATGGAAATAATATTAAAACATGGAAAAAATTTAAATAAAAAAATTAAATCTAATATATATAAATAAATGTAATAATTTTACATAATTTTTTTAAAAAAACCTAATAAAGTTCTAATTGTTCGGTGGTGGGTGAGCATTATCCCGGGCATGCTGCTGACTAGGATCCAACTTGGAGGGTGTACCATTGACATCAGGCCAGCCACCACCCAAATGGGTGAAAAGCATTGCAAGCTGTGCCTTCATAACTGTCTGTTGGGCCTCGAGGCGCGCATGGTCAACCTTAAGCTCAATATTTTCCCCTTGAAGAGCCTCCATGTTACCCCGCAACTGAGTGACCTCTTCGGGATTAACTCCTCGAGACGAATTAAAGGATCTGCTCGAGACGTCTCAAAAGAGCCCTGCTCTAGCGCCCCTAACAACTTTCACGGGTCCTCTGTCAAGATGGTGCTCCAGGATGCTGATCGACGTCCCGAGATCCAGTAGTTGGTCTTGCAGCAGGAACTCAGGTTGTTGATGGGTTAACTGTTCCTGAGTCTGTTGCACGCCCTCCACCATGGCGGCCTACAAAGTTGAATAAAGTATTAATTACAAAATTAAGTAATTAAAAATAATAAAATATTTAATAACTGCAAATATTGAACTTACGTGAATAGCGTCAGCTGCCTCATTGCCTTGCCCAGCATAAACCTACCCCCAGGCTTCTACCTCCGGGAATAGGGACCAAGCCGCACATCATGCCTTATGTCGGCCCAACAAGGGGCGCGATCCCCCGTGGTGCTTAAATTTCTTCTCTGTCCGATTCGCCTTGTTAGCCTTTGATTTTACCTGCACATTAGGAAAAAAAGTATTACTAATACGGAAGTACGTAAATTAATATTAAATAAATATAGAAAAAAAAAACTTACTTTAAATTGATTGCTGATCCAATGCTCGCATAACCACTTCCACCCAACCAACTTGTCCCCTAGCATCTCCTCAGGAGGATTTTCTAGGGCCAGAGCATGCGAGCTCCAGCTTTCGTAGTAGGCATGGAGCTCGAACTTGCAGTCAGAATAACGCCTCTGCCAATGGAAGTTCATATATGCCATTAGCGCGGCGTTGGTCTCATCCCATTCAAAGTTAATCTGCAATCCAATATAACAATATGTTAAACCATAAAATATTAAAAAAATATTAAAAAATAATAAAAAATTTCATACCCGTAAACCAGACCAACAAACGACGAGCTCTGTGGGGGCTTGTTCTCTGAAGGTTTCAGCCATCATCTTCGATCTAGTGCGAATAATTGTCCTCATTTCCTGCACCAGCATAGTATGCACGTTGGGGTACGATGCGGAAAGTCGGCCAACCCACTCCACCTAGATCTTTGCTCCTGTCGACTAGCAGATCTGCTGGGACTTTAAACCCTTGCTAATGCCCTGCACTTTTATGGTACTCCCTTAAAATTCGATTAACAGTAGTACAAAATGGTATGCAAAATATATACAAGTTTTAAATTCAATAAGATAAGGGGTCTTACCCGATGGGATCTATGCATCGCCTCCCTCTGCAGCGGCAACTCCAGTGGCCTCAGGGGTAGTACGAGGTTGCCCTCGTTGCGAGCTGGTGCGATGTCTCGCTTATTGGGGCCCTGGTATCACCCGATCATCAGGAATGACTCACGGGTGTTCTAAGGAAGATCGTGGTTGATCTGATGATGATGGTCTAGTAGAAAGTGATGAATGTTGCGTCGGATGAGGAACTGATCCCGGAGATGGCTGCTCCGTCAGGGATAGCAGTACTAGAGATGGCTACTCCGTCGGGGAAGGCACTGGTGTTGGAGATGGCTGCTCTGCGGACGTATTACGACGACCTCGCGACGTAATAAATTTACGTAACGACATTTGGAAATACAACAGTAATTATTAATTATTAATATTGAAATAATTAAAAAAATAAACAAATAATCAAATAATTTCGTACAATTTCTAATTATTTTAAAAAATATGCATTAATCCACTAATTTCTAATAATTTCCAAAAATTCAAAATAATGCAATAATTTACTAATTAACTAATTTTCAATAATTCCCAAAAATTATAAACAATCGATAATTTCCAAAAATTACTAATAATTTTTAAACATTTGAAAAAATATTAAAAATGCAATATTTTCCAAATGTATCAAAATCCAACATTTTCCAAACATATCCAACAATACAACAATTTCCATTAATTTCCCAACATATCCAAAATTTCAATAATTTCCACTATTTTTCAACAATCCACTAATTCAATAATTTCTAATAAATTCCAAAAATCTACTAATTCAATAAATCCCAATTTTTTTTCCAACAATCCAATAAATCAATAATTTCCAATATTTTCATCCAAAAATATATAATTATGTCAAATTACCAAAATATATAATAATGCCAAATGACCAAATATTTTCCAATATTTTCATCCTATAAATCAATAATTTCCAATATTTTCAATAATTTCTGAACATTGCCAAATATTCAACATATTCCAAAAAACAATCTTATTATAAATTAATCCAAATACAACATATTCCAATCATTCAAATCCAATGAACAATCTTATAATTAATCCAAAAAAAAATCCAATATTATAAATTAATCCAAAAAACTAATAAAATTAAAAAAAATGAAAAAGTGAAAGTTAGGGCTTACAATGAGGATATGATGAGTGTAGCTCGAGAGAGAACGATTGAGAGTGAGAGGAGCGAGAGGATGGTCCGATTTGGGGGTTTGGGGTCTTTGGGTTTGGGTTGTGGGTATTTAGGTTCAAAGTTTAGGGTTTTTTATGATAGGATTAAGGGTGAGTGAGAGATGATGATGAGTGAATGGGTAGACTTTGATTGAGAGAGAGAGATGAGCAATTAAGAGAGGGAGATAACGCGAAAGGGAGGTTTTGCAGAGGGGTGCGGCCGAGGTTTTGTGAAATGAAGAGAGGAAGAAGGAAAGGAAAGGTCGTGTCTGTTCTAGTGACTGGTGGATTTTACCCGGCGCACGAATTCGTCGGGCCAACTTAAATGATGCGCCAGGCTCTTAGGAGGCAGTTTCAAAGTTTCGCGACATTTTTGCCGGAATTTTGGAATTTTCGCGAAAAATAACCTTGCCCGGCGGATATACATAATCCGCTGGGCCAGGTGTTCAATACTAATCTTCAATTTTTCGTTCGATCGAAATAGTAACGAGTGAATTTGAGAAATCCAACCGTTCAGATAGTGATAGTGTGTGTACAGACCTCGCTCGTGGAAAATGGCGACGTTTGGAGGGTTTAAGGGCCTCCGATCAACGACCGACGATTTGTTACCGTCGATTCATTTCGCACGGTAACCTATTGTCGGGACGTCGAAATTCCGTGAAATTTTACGTACATGATCTCTGAGTCATTCTAATTATTGTGGACGGTTGGATCACTCGAACCATGAACAGAACATAGAGAAAAACTAAAACCATCAAATTCATTAACACTTATAACTTTTATAGGAATTTTCAATACTAATCTTCATTTTTTCGTTCGATCGAAATGGTAACGAGTGAATTTGGGAAATGCGAACGTTCAGATAGTGATAGTGTGTGTACAGACCTCGCTTGTCAAAAATGGCGACGTTTGGAGGGTTTAAGGGCATCCGATCAACGACCGACGATTTGTTACCCTCGATTCGTTTCGCACAGTAACCTATTGTCGGGACGTCGAAATTCTGTGAAATTTTACGTACATGATCTCTAAGTTATTCTAATTATTGTGGAGGGTTGGATCACTCGAAGCATGAACAAAAACTAGTTGATGCACGGGGTCTTGCACGATGAATCTAGTTGATGCACGGGGTCTTGCACGGCGAATCCAATGGATGCTCCGGGTGAACCCACCTAGCCCGGCGGATGTCTGCCGAGCAAGCCCTTGTCATAAAATAAAATTTCAAAGTTCCCAACAACTATACTTGAGGTGAATAATTATAGTATAATTAATATATGTTACATATGAAGATATATGTACTCGGTGGAATGTAAACATATATAATCTATGAGTGTATAACCTATCTATGAGTGTATAAATTACATTGTTGCTTAGTTAATGCCTATTGTCGGGGCATCGAAATTCCGTGAAATTTTCCGGACATGATCTATGAGTGTATAACCTATTTTGTAATTACATATGAGTATTAACGTATATTACATATGAATATATATATGTACCCAAATATGAACCTATGTAATTAATTAATAAGTAAAATTTCAGAAAAATACGATCTTGCACGGCAAATACGCCATATGCACCGGGCAATGTCGCCTTGGCCCGGTGGATGTGTGCCGGGCAAGCCCCTGTATATAATCTATGAGTGTATAACCTATCTTCAGTATATAATTTATAAGTGTATAACCTATCTATGAGTTTATATATTACATTGTTTCTTAGTTAATGCCTATTGTCAGGGCGTCGAAATTCCGTGAAATTTTCCGAACATGATCTATGAGTGTATAACCTATCTTGTAATTACATATGAGTATTAACGTATATTACATATGAATATATACTAGCCCAACTATGAATCTATGTAATTAATTAATAAGTAAAGTTTTCTTAAAAAAATACGATCTTGCATGGCGAATACGCCATATGCGCCGGGCAACATCACCCTGGCCTGGAGGATGTGCGTTGGGCAAGATCCCCTTGTAATATTTTTTATATTTTACATATATCTTATTTTAATTTATATACATTCCATAGTAACATATAAAAATATCATTAATATATGCATTAACTAAGCAACAATGTATTTATATACATTCCATACTTATGGTGGGTAGACAACATTTAATCAATGTCGGTTTCACTATCCCCCTGCCAATCTCCCTCATCATCTGAGCTATGTAGACTACTCATATCCTCCGCTTCACTTTCAATTGGTTCTAAGGTACCGAGATCAATAAAAATACCATCAATCACAAATGGCGGGGTGGGGTCGTCGGTTCGAACTCCTTCCACGTTTATGGTGTGTGCTAAGGAATCCTTCTGATAAAAAAAATCGTCATTTTCCGTTTCTCCACCATCTTCATGGTTCCGGTCCTCCAAGTCCCAAATGTTTCCATGTTTCACCGTCTCAACTATTTTCCAACCAGCACCATCTTTTGGATCATCAACATAGAAGACTTGTTTCGCTGTACTAGCGATGATGTATGGATCACTCTCAAACCACTGGATGTTTGTGTTGACAGAGGTAGATAAATGATCTTTGATGATCCTTTGCGGGATACTTGGGTCTGTATCAAACCAATGACACTTGAAATGGGCCAATTGCAAGCTGCATCAATTCTTTGCAGAACTTGGGTGAGTTGTCATCTTTCAACTGTGACATCTGAAAGGAAAACACACACTGTTACGCTGTTTCACTTAAAAGTAATTTGATACAATATTTGACTTACATGTTTGGAAAACCAAAGTGGAAACAATTGTTTGTCCATTTCCTTCCAATTAGAAGGATATTGGGCCTTCATCAATGCCTCGTGCTCTTCGTGGAAAGGCCAGACTTCGTCACAATTGTTTAATATGAACCAATGCGCCACTTCCATGTCACTATCAGTAAAAGGCTTTGAGATTGGACCAGTCCGGAACGGTTTTACGGGTTGGGAAAATACTGATAGGGACTCTTCATGTTGACCACCATCACCATTTCGCGGGGCCCTATTGAAAGAAGTTTCAACATTTCGAAGGTACATTGCGCAAAATGTAGTTGACTCTTTTGCAATGTATGCCTCCGCTATAGAGCCTTCAAGACGTGTCTTGTTGTGGACGTACCTCTTGTAGGTACCTAACATTCTGCAACGACATAAACAAAGTGATTCGAATATAAACAGTTTATTAAGGACATAGTCACAATATTAGGAATAGTTTATACCTTTCGATTGAGTACATCCAACGAAATTGAACTGGGCGAACTAAGATGCCTCGTCTGGAAGATGTATTAGTAGGTGAGCCATTAGATCAAAGAAAGCTGGTGGGAATATTTGCTCAAGTCGACACATAATATAGACAATGTCCTCTTTAATTGCTTCGAGGTCCACCTTCGCTAGTGGCTTGGCACAAAGTATCTGGAAAAATTGAGACAAGTAAACTACCGTCTCAACAATTTTAGGCTGCAAATAAGGCCGAAAGCTAATAGGAATGAGGCGTTGTAATAAAACGTGGTAGTCGTTACTTTTCATGCCAGATAGGGTGCTGCCATTAGTGCTAATATTTCGGGAGATGTTTCCTACATAACCATCGGGAAATTTCACACTTTGCAACCACTTAAGAAATTTTTCTTATTTTCTGGCGTAAATGTATACCCTGAATGGGCCATGCTGTATTTACCATTCACAACTTTTGGCCACAAATGTGGCCGAATGCCCATCTCTTGCATACCTAGACGAGTTTTTTTGGTGTCATTTGACTTCCCCTCAATAGTTAAAATTGTTCCGACAACACTCTCAGTAACATTCTTTTCAATATGCATGGGATCTGCGATGTACCTAATTTTTAATTTCGACCAATACGGCAACCGAAAAAATATACTTTTCTTCGTCTAGTTTTCCTGTTCGGCAGATTTTGGGCCTTTTGTAATAAAGGTGGGAATACTGTTTAAGATGTCCAGTATCTCTTCACCGGACCTCTCTTTTGGTTGTGTCCGTAACTCAGTTTTACCATCGAATGAGTCAGGCTGCATACGACATCGATGATCCCAGGGTAAAAATCGTCTCGCGCCTAGATAACGTACCTTAGATGCATGCCAAAAGGATGTTGTTTATGGTCCGCATGTCGGACAAGCAAGATAAGTCTTGGTGCTCCATCCCGCGAGCATCCCATAAACAAGAAAATCATTATTTGTCCACATTACAGCCGCACATAGTGTGAACATTTCTCCCCTAAACTTATCATAGGTTCGGACACCATTTTCCCATAAATCCACAAGCTCATCAATCAAAGGCCGCAAATAAACGTCGATTGAATTACTCGGTGATTTGAGCCCCGGTATTAACGTATTAAGAATTGTGAAATCTTTTTTCATGCATTTCCAAGGTGGCAAGTTATACGGAACTAAAATTATCGGCCAAGTGCTATAGAGTCTTGTAAAACTTCCAAAAAGATTAAAACCGTCAGTAGCAAGTCCTAATCTGACATTTCTTGGCTCCGATGAAAAATCAAGATACATCTTATCAAATTCCTTCCACGCATCTCCATCAGACGGATGCCTAAGTGAATCATCATCAGTGTGTTCGTCTTTATGCCACCTCATATCACGAGATGTGTGAGCAGACATGAAGAATCTTTGTAATCTTGGTTTCAGTGGAAAATAGCGCAACACCTTATTCGAAATCTTATTCGTTCGAAACCTAGGCTCATTGCACACATGACATTTGTCGAGTTGCTCGAATTCACCGTAAAAAAATACACAGTTGTTCATACATGCGTGAATCTTGACATACTCTAAACCAAGATCCTTCAAAAGCTTTTTCGAGTTATAATGATCTTTAGGGAGACTGTTATCTTCAGGGAGCATTCGGGTGATGATGTCCATCATGTGATCAAAATGCTTGTTCGTTTAATTATACTCAACTTTCATGTGCATCAACTCCACAACTGACCCTAGAACTGAAAAGGATTTACAACCAGGGTATAATTCACACTGAGCGTCTTTCAATAACCTTTCGTAATGAAGATCTGACTCTTCGGGTTGAGACCTAGGGGCATCCGCATACATAGCATCAGATGCAGGGGGAAAAATATCGGTTAATATCTCAACAAATTGATCATTATCACACCGATTATCATCTCGAAGGTTTCCGTGAATTGAAGATGTCGATGCAGAAACATTCGGTTCCCCGTGATAAATCCAATCAGTGTAGTTATGTATGATCCTGTTTTGTCCCAGATGCAAATGAACATCACTCAGCGACATCCAACAATAGTTGTTACATTTACGACACGGACATAATATGCGCCTTGGATCACTACAGTGAGTCCGTGCAAAAGTGATGAAGCTGTCAATCCAATCCAAATACTGATCAGAAGATCTATCCAACATTTGCATCCAGTCTCTGTCCTTTGTGTCTGCTTCCACAAAATAGAATCAATGTAAGTAGATAATTATAATGTTTGAGACTCTATCACTTCATATAAACCCGCTCGTCTCCTTATGCCTCCGGTGATTTGGCCCTATCCCATTCGAGAGTGCACGTTCTGTGTTGTATAGTTTGTGACCTACGAGGCGAAGTTTAGACCGAGGGAAATTTCGATAGCATCACCCTACAGTTCTCCAAATACATGACATAGATATTTCAAACTAATATCTAGTATGCATTCAGAGAACAGTAAGAGATATAAACCAAATTTCCCACGATCCAAACCTAACCACATAGTCACCAAACTATACAACACATAGTTGTGCACTCCTAAACTGTCCCGATAAATGGACAATTCAAGAGTTAGTCAATCAATTCGATTCACTAACTCTCAAACGGGTCTAAGGCTTTCTATCAAATTTGAAAATACAAAGTTAATCAGGTTGATTAGCTTTGCATTAATGGATAAACAACAATTCCCTAACACAATAATATTTAGATTTGTAAGTATTTTCCACAATATATCACAATTTTCAAACTTAATTAAATACAAGTTTTTGAACAAAAATTAAATTGAGAAGTAAAGCTACACATACCTTTTATAAGCAATCCTTCAAATTAACTACAAATTACCTAAAACCAAAAATTATTTTAGCTTATAATAAATATTAAAATCACAAAAAACAAAAAACAAAATCAATAAAATCATTAATTTTACCTTAGGTGAAGTAGTGATGATGAAATAATGATGAAATGATGATGAAGTGATGATGATATTATGTAGAGGTTGTGAGAGTAAATGAGAGAGAGAATAAATGAGCAAGTTAATGAGGAATGAGGAAGAAGATAAAGAAATGAATCTGATCTGCACTAAATGCAGATGAGACTTTTGCCCGGCGCATGGTTCGTCGAGCCCTCTTTAATGACCTGCCGGGCAACAAAATAGCACTAACTCGTCTTCACGCCAAACCTTTTCCCGCCGCGGGCCACCGTAAACACTTGGCCCAGAAAATCGGATTCGTCGTTACTAATAGTTGACTTGGCGAAGTTTGACCAGCCACCGGGAAAATGCCTTCTCTTTACATGCCAGGAGAACCCGTGTTCCCGCTCAATGTTTGCCCGACGAGTCTCTCATCGTCCGCTGGGCGAAGCCCCATTTACCGGCGAATCAGGTGCGCTGGGAAAAAGTTAGACGGGCATGGCATATTTTCTTATAGTGCTATAGATTGAGATAATAATCAAAATTTATTGCTACACGCATTCTTCCTCGTAAGGCTGGTCAACTAGGTTTTCTTCTAGGGTTTACAGCTTGCAGCTGCTTGTTGTGATTGTGGGTGCGAGGTGCCGATGGACGTGTTGTGTGAGAGTAAGTGTAACCTTCTTAAAACACGAGTGATCATCATGTGTCAGTAAGAGTCGCGAGGAGAATGTCAGTATGGTTTGCCTTTTGTGAGCGTGGGTTTGTGATGTGGGTTCCAAACTTTGGGACCAGCAAATGATTCAGATGGAGGAGTTGGTGAATTCTCTGGGCCATAAGTTACATCTTTCTGAGAAGGAAAATATAGGGGTAGTGCTATGCAAGCATGATATTAAGAGCGTTTTGGTGGGTGCCAAATTGAATTTGGTTGTGGAAGTTTTCAAAAAATAATCTTTGAATAGGGATGCGTTCATCTCCATCTTCACAGGGATCTAGCGTGGTTCGATGGGGGTGACAATCAGGAAGATTGGGGATAATCACTTCCTAGCCCATTTTGTGGCTTTTGACAAGCTTTGAGCGCAGGATATGGAACCCTGGTTGTTCAAGGAGGCTCTAATGCTTATGAATGATCTTTATTATGGTCAAAGCGTCTACTTTGTGAGGTTGTCCCTGGCAGTGCTTTGGGTTCTACATCACGGGGTGCTACCACAAAGTAAACGGTGGCAGTGGCTAGGCGTATTAGAGGGTAGATTAGAGAGGTTCTAGAGGTTGATCAATCTGATGGGGAAGAATGTATTGGACGATCCATCCGTTTCTAACTAGGGTTGGACGTGACCGAAGCCCTTATGCGTGGGCTTCAGGTTTGAGAATCTCCATGAGTACTGTACTAAATGTGGCCATGTCTCATACAATACTCTAATTTGTAAAGATGAGAAGTCTGCTACTACTCTTGAGGAGTTATCTGTGCCTAGGAGTGACCCGAGTCCTTTTGGATGTTTGGACGGGACGAAGGACTTGGGGGAATATAAACCTAGGGAATTTGGCAAGCGGGAGGTTGGTTAGGTTGCCCTTCTCTCAATGGGGTCGACATGAACGAAAAGTTGGCTTTTCCTCTACTCGATCCAATTCCGAGGGTTAGAGGAAGAGTGGGTTGAGTACCATATATAAGGGCGGGTCTTCTCATTGTGTGGTATTTGTTAAGTCTCGGACACAACCTCTTCTCCTCTCGAAATGGCTTTGGAGACCACTAGAGTGTTGGAGTCGTTGTATGATGAGGTAGGATTATTGCCCTTGGGGGGTGATCTGCCCGTCATGAAATATTGGTCTTGTCGTGAATCATATGAGCCTAACGAGATTAGGCCTTGTGGAGAGGGCGAGTGACATGGAGATGGAGCAGTTAGGGTAGGATCCTTTTAACTTGGTCCTATTATTGAGAAAGCCAATCAAAGTCAGAGGACCTTTAAATACTATCGAAGACAGTCATGGTGGTTTTCGGGGTGGCAATGAGGTAGGAAGATTGGCTCCTATTTTTAGAGATCAAGTGGTGGTTGGCAGTAAAAAATGTGACACCAATGAGACTGAAGAAGATAGTGACATGAGGGTTGATATAATTGTAGCAAGTTGAATTTTCTATGAGGATTCTTTATTGGAACTGTCAGGGCATCAAAGGTGCTTTGGCAGTCCAAAGCTTTTCTGATCAATGTAGGTTCTTCAAGTTTGATATTTTTATTTTGCTAGTAAAAAAAGAATAAAATTTTGAATTATAAGTATTTGGAGGGTAAATTTTCTTATGATTCTATGCATGCGATTGAGCTTAAGGGCCATAGTGGTGGTTTGTGTGTATTTTGGAATTTTTTTGATAATGCGCAATTCGTTAAGTATGTAGACTTCCTTATTGAAATGCTGATCCATGAGGGATTCCCAAGGAATGGAGATTATATGATGTTTATGCTAGTACTGATGAAAAGGTTTATAGAGAGACAATGGGATTGCTTGCAGGATATAATTAAAAGTTTTGGGGAGGCCTTTATTGTTGTGGGGGATTTCAATGACATCCTTAGTAATCATAAGAAGGTAGGGCGTAATCATCGAACAGAAAATAGTATGATGAGATTTAGACAGTTTTCAAATTCTAGTCTTATGGACCTTGGGTATAAGGGCTACCTATTTAATTTGAGAAATAATAGGGAGGAAAAATACATTCAAGATAGGAATAATAGGGTCTTTCCTTATGTTCGGTGGAAGCATTGCTATCCTAATTCTCAGGTATCTCATGTGGTGGTTGAAGGTCCTGATCATGCCATGATTGTCCCTAACACGGACCCCATGAAACAACGTTGTAGATGGTAGTTTATCTGTGATCCAAGATAAGGTTTTGATCAGGGTTAACTTGCCAAAATTTAGGAAGCTTGGGCTCGTAATGATCCTAGGGATGGTACGGTTTGTGTTGAACATAAAATGAATGGGGTTAGTAGGGAAATTTTGCTATTGAGAAAGAAGAATGTTCCTCATGCCTAATAGAGTAGTGCTTTGCGTAAGGAGGAGTTGTGCACTGCTTTCCAATAACCGTCTTTTGAGGCTAGCTATAACAACCCGTCCTGAGTTTACGAGATTATTTAAGGACTAGTTGAGGATTATCGAGACTAATTAGGAATTAGTCGAGGATGTTTTGGATGGTCGGCGTAAAATGACCATTTTGCCACTAGAATGGGCAAAATGTTGACTTTTGACCCGAGAGGTCAAATGCATGAGGATCGAGAACCATTACATAGATCGAGATGTTACAAATCCGTAGACAAGCAGCATGTCAAAATCAAACGTCGTACGGGAAAGTTATGGTTCACATAAAGAATCGGGAACTATTCACATTTTACGAGGAAAATGTACATTTGGCTTATTTAGATTGGGTCAAAATCTGGGAGAACCAATTGATGAGTGACAAGTGTCACCCATCCAATTGGCCCATTTCTCCATGGTTTTGGATCTGATTTTTGTTCATCCTTCATTCCCTTTGTTTGTGTTTACTTGAAAACCCGAAGAACCTAACCCAAACACACACACACACACACACACACACACACACACACACACACACCATCACCAATCTTCATACTTTGCTTCTAGTGTGAGAGAGAAAGTGAGAGAGTGGACTGAGACAAGAAGGATGGTGGCAATGGTTTGGACAACCATGCAGGGTGGCTGGAAACCCGAGACGGTGAGTTTTAAAGTTCAAAAATTCGAAATCGAGTTTTGGTGTTTGTTGGACAGTTTGGTTGATCAAAACGTGTTCCTAGGAACCAGACGAACACGAAGGGACAAACAGGAAGGATTGAGGTGACCAGAATAGACCTGGGGAAGGTCTAGAACTTCAACTGAAAATCAAAAGCATGGGAAGTAATTTCTGGGCCATTTCTTGTGTTTTTGAGATTTTAGGACTATTTCTGGGTAGGTTACGAGTCTAGGGGTCCCAAAATGGCTCGATTTGGTGGTCGGAGGAGGAAGATCGAGTCAGGTCAGGAAGTCGGTCCGGTTGCCCCGTTATAGGGAACTGGGTCGACTTAATTGGAGGTAGACGATTGTGACATCAGCGAGTGCCGTCATCATCTGTTAGAGGTGCTAGGCCACATGGCCAATAGGGAGCTGACACGTGTAATGTTGTTAGGCATAGTCATCATTGACATGTTAGATACGTGGACCAATTAGGAGTTGACACATGGCACATATCAGATTTGATAGGTGTTAGACCTGTCAGGTTGACATCAGCATAACGTCATGATGACGTCAGCCGTTGAACGTGACGTCAGCGTTAACTTGCTGATGCCAGCTTTGACTTTTGACTAGAGTTGATAGGGAAGTTTGACCCGTGTGTGAGGGGCACATGGGCACTTTTTTAAGGTGAAACTAGTCTTGTTCAAAATATATTGACATTCTGAATCCAATAGCAGTTGTTTTAGGTCGATCAGAGATCATTTTGTAGGTCAAATTGAGATTTAGCCTAGGGAAACATGTTCGGGACACATTGACTTTTCCGAAAAGTTTGAGGGTTTTTATTAGGACTTTTCTAGTTGGGTATTGACCTTTGAGTTGACACTTGATTTCTAAATATGATGTATGCATAACTGTTTTATATGTTTTATGAACATGATTTGAGATGCCTTGAGTGCATATATATATATATATATATTTGATTGCGATGTTTTGGCATTCTTATGGAATGTGGTATTGTACGTATTTCGAGATTTATACTTTATGTTGTATCTTAATGCTTAGACCAGATTTTCATATGTGTTTGTGTTTTCAAATGATTTGAACAATGAAATGATTTCGAATTTGGAAATGAGATATCTAGCTTGAGCCCCAATTGGTTTATGATATCGGGCTTGAGTCCTAGTTATCGTTTATGAAATGAGATTTCGGGTTTGAGACCCTATTGAGATGATTTGGATGAGTCCCTATGAGATTTGGATTGGGTCGGATTTGAGGAATCCTGATTTTGTGGAAACGGTTTGTGAAAAATATATCGCGGGCTAAGACCTTGTTGAAATGCTTTAGACTGGATTTGAGGTATAAATGGTTTTTCAATGATTTTCCACTAGTTTGATTACTGTTTTACATATACCATCTTTAAGTGTGGATTGTCTTCTCAAGAAGTCTCGTAGTATCCTGGAGTAGTCACAGTGCACTGCTTGGGAGGGGCCGCTTTGAGGAGAGGCTCAAGACTAGGAGTGCGAGCATTGTCTGAGAGGGGCCACTCTAAGGTGAGGCTCATGAGCAAGATTGCTAGAGATTGATATCTCACCCCAGACAGGGTCCGGGGAAGGTCTCGAACATGAGACCCCGAGTGGCACACGTAGCCTTAAAAACGGTGACATTATTGATTATACACTAGGGATGTCAAGGATTTGGTATACTGTTTTGACTGATTTGGGTAGAGACCCCACGTTTTTTGGTTTTGGGCTGAGCCTACTGAGGAAATGACTTTGATTGATAAATTTTTTTAGTGAGTTTTAAATTGAAAACCCTTAGGATTTGATTTAAAGAAAATGGTTGGGATAACTTGTTTTCTGATGCATGCATTCTTTTTAATGAAGGGTATAAATGTCATTTTCTGAAACGGTTTTATGAACTATTTATCTTTGTCCACGCACATCTTTTAACTGTTTTAATACGCTTCAGATTGATCCCAGATGCAGGCTGTAGTAGAGACCGAGACATCACATGCCGCCACATATCCTAGCGTACTCTAGTAGCCCCGAAAAGGTTTAGGTATATCCCTAGTTTGGCACGAGGTGTCAGACGGAAGCATGGCACATCCTCCGGTAATCGCGGGGGGATTGGGATGGGTCATGTCAGCTTGGTATCAGAGCACTGGGTTGCTCTTGGAGTGTTACGCATGTGCCCGATGTGATGTCTCTATAAGGAAAATAGCTCGTCATCAACCTGATAGTTAGGGTAAGAATATGAGAGTTTAATGGAAACAAACCTCGGTTAGGTTCTGTTTAGCATCTTATGCGTGGTTGAGCCGTGTTAGACCCTGAGTAGGGTTGAGTAGACCGTATGGGGCAGAGTTTCTTGTGTACCCTCAGCCGTAGAGTATAATTGGATGGGACCTAGTCAATTAGTTGTCCTGGTGTGATGACTTTTCAAAGTCGAGACCATGAGATGGTCATGTTGGTTGTGCTTTAGGGAGTAGCCAAGGTCGTGGGTGATCCTAGTTGAGACTGGTTGTAAAAGTTACCAAGAGAGGGGTACTTGTAGATCAGACAGGGTTCAATTAGTATAGCGTAGTGGCACAGGCGGTGAGTTGCCCGTCTGAGTGTGAAGTCTTGATTGCGGAGTGTTTTCTTGGGTTAGTCTGCACGAAGTTGCGGTAGACATGGTGATCGAGAGTTGTGGTTGAGACTGTTAAGCGTTAGGCGACGTTTGAGGAACATTTCTTATGTAGTTTTCGCTCCAGAGTTGTCGAGCTACGAGGGAGGTAGAGTTCCTCCGACATGAGCAAGAGATTGGTTGTTAGTTCAGTACGAGCAGAGGTTTGAGACTGGTCGTAGTGTGCTCATGTTCAGTGTGATTAGACGTTGGGCTTTGGTCGGTGCAAATTATATTGAGATACCACATCATCTCCACTGAGTTGTGATTGGGGATGACAAACGGAGATGACTGAGATAAGTTAACAGAATATCAGCAGTAGTCATCCGATCGCTGGCTGTTCATACCACTCAAGAGAAGTCCGTGTATATTGAGGCTGCTTGAGAAATAGTGTTCATCTTGATATCACTTCCTAGTAAGTATTTCTTGGTTAGTTATTAGTTTTTATGTATGCTGACCACAATTGAAGTGTTTGTGTTTCTTTTTTTCCTATTCCATCCAAAAGTTCAAGTAGTTGTAAAAAAATAGAGGACATGATTACCAAACATCAAGCTGCCAAAGAGGCAAGGAAGAACAAGGAGGAAGAGGGCTCCATCTCTCTGATGACCAGCCTTTCTAGCTTGGGTATCAAGGCCACAAAGAAGAACACAAGGACTCATAAGGAGTCGAGGTAACATTCAATCAAACTCAACAATCATGAGAATAGTTCGGCTGCTTAGCTAGCTGATAATGAAGCCGAAGTGCTGGTCTCGCGATCCTCTATTGGTCAATTAGTTGTGCGACCCTTTCTTTTTTTCTAAGAAGTGGTCTGTTGATGTGTCCGATCTTAATTGGTTGGATACTCATTGGCAGAAGATGCTGGAAAAGCGGGGGATGCTGCAGATCAAATGTGCCGAGGAGACTAAGCTAAAGAAGAAGCAGGATGTCATTAACACCCTGCAATTCGTCTATTCTCAAGTGTTCGCTCAGCCTATGCTTGATCTTTCTTTGTGGTGTATGCCAAATCCCCTTTATTGGCCACTTTTCAACTATAGGTTGAAGGATTTTTTTGCTAACCATGCTGATGTACCCAACATGGTATGCACATTGGTAGCGAACAAAAGCTGGCAAGAAGTGGGAAACTGAATGCATCAAAGCATGGTACTGATTATGAATGTTGTTGCGCTCGGTTCCTAGAAGAAGTTGTTTGAGATCGGGAAGATGAGCACATAGTCCCTTCGTGATCTTATGTCAAAATGGCAACGAGGGTGCTCATGTAAATGATCTTCCTACTCTTGTCGGTTCTATTTTTGTTTGTTTCTAACTATTTGTTAGTTGGAAGTTCTTAGGGAATTGCACTATATTAGGCGGCTAAGCAAGCTAGGAAGCTTGAAGAGGAGAGGAAAATTCTCAAGTAAAGACCACAGACTTGAGGGTGAATGAGCGGAAGGATGAGCTTGCTCTAAAAAAAAGTGAACAACATGGTTAAGGTGAATCACCATCTACACCATCAAGTTGAAACAGTGGAGAAGACTCTGCTCGACCAAGCAGGTTGGTACGACAAAGTAAACTTAACCAGGAACTTTAGAAGAGTAGTGGGGATAAATCCGCCTAGATGGTATAGGGAAAGAGTTCTGATTTAGATCTTCCTAGTATGGTCATCCTCGGATATCGCTGGGCTTTCTCTCGAATAGGAAGATGCCCCGTTCCATCCAGACCGAAAGTTGTAGGCAGATCTTGGTTGGGTAAAACTTGTTTTACATACCACCTGGGAGGATATGATTGCAAAGTACAAGTAGTTAGTTGAGCGCCCAAATCTCTAAAGCCAATGAAAAGCTTATGCGTAAGGTGCTCTTCTACAATCAAGATGTGCCTATTGGCTCCACTAGCTTTGCAATCCTCAAGTGCTCAATCAGATGGTCAATGAGATCCTTGATGAGGATACCCAATTGGTGGATTAGTCATTTTTCATCATCTCTGACAGACCAACCATGAATGCAAACTAAGGGACCAGTGGTATAGTTGCTGATTGGCCTACCCCTCAATATGAAGAGTAAGTGGATAAAGAGATGGTCATTCAAGACTGAATTACTTCTAACTCACCAAATGTTGTACTAGATATATGTTTTATATTTTCGGGGTATGCCCCATGTACATGTTGACAAATTTGATCATCTATTTCCTGTGTCGAACAATTTTCTTTATTGAATGAAGCTTGAATTTCTCTCAAATTGCTAAGTTGATAGAACTCGACCCCAATTTTCGTGGAAACCGGACTGATTTTGCTCCCATCTAACCATCTTTGTCAGATAAGGGATTTTTCTAAATTCAATCACACCTATCTCTTAATTAAGTAACCAAATTGAATCCTCATTTGCAGGGTTACGCCCACATCCGATCCACTAACCCCATCAAAGTAGAATTCTTACAATTTTAATTTACCTTAGTCTAGATTTAGTAAGGTAGACTTTATACTCATATTTTATCGGTCCTTCCAAATTTACCATTCAAATTGACTAATTAACCCATCTTACTTTTGTTATTGAAAGTAAGCTTTGTTTATGGATATCCTTAATATAGAACTTAACAAGAATCTACATGTACACATATGATTCAACTACACGCCTATAACCCGATGCATATATATATACATCTCCACATAAAGACACATAGAAATATATAGTGCCACGAACTCTCATATGTCGATCAAAAGTCAAACAATCATCTGTTAATTATAACACACTTTGTCCATATTTCAAAGGTAAGGAAATTTACATCATAGTGATAAATAATACCTTGCTTGACTTGTATTTAATCCACTCATTTCAATCTCACCGTAAGTCATCTTGGTCATATCCAATGGTTTATAGTTAAACCCTTGTTCATACCCAAATTTTAAAACTAATTACAGACACTTAAATGACACATAAATTTTGAACGAATAAAACATCTTCAGTATATGTCCAATTAACTCAATTATTGAACCATTGAACTTAGAAGACAAGAAGGAACATTTTTCATGTTGACCGTTTTTTCAGATTCCGACCAACGCGCATGCACGAGCTAGGAGAAGTCAAAGACCACCTCCGTGCCTGAGAATCACGCGTCTGTGCAGAGGTCGACTCTGACCTCCCACGGGTCCTGGTTTTGGGTCTTCTTGATCCACGATTGTGATCCGATTTTATCTCCCAATTTTCAAGTCTGATTTTCATATTTTAAACGTCTAATAACATCTAGAGGATCATAGGAGTGGATCTATGAGATCAAAAGTTAGAATAAATACCTCGAACATGTACTCCACGTTCATGGCATTTCGGCCATGGCTTCCGACGCTCGCTGCAGCCTTCCTAGGCCTCCATGCTCCATTCTTTCTATCTCAAAGCAACCCTTGGAACTTGATTAACAATATAAGATCCCCATATCAACACCTAGGGTCTCAGAATCATTTGATGACTCACGGTCATCGTTGGTTCTCACTGGTCTGAGTTCTGGGCTCACCTAGAGCTCCATCATCATCTCCTTTTTTTTACCTTTCATCAAACTTTGCCTCATTTCTTCTTCCTTCCCGTCCTTTCCCTCTCTTCCATTCTCTATTTTTCATGTTTTTCTTGCTTCGCGTTTTTCTTCTTTTTATTGGCTATCCCACAGATATTCTCCACCAGCCCACACACTTATATATATAGTAAGGGTAGGACGGTGCACAATTTGGGAGGGAAACGTGTAGAAAATTTTAAAACATTCTGGGTCCATGAGAAATTACCAAAATACCCTTCTAAGGTAAAATTACTAAAATGCCCTTGCATATTTTTGACCTAAAACGAACGTATCTGAACTCCGTTTTCGCTATGATGCCTATGTATGGATTCAAGAGTTTAAGAACTTTATAACTATTCTCACGATACGTCCATAAGGTTCCTTGATCAAAAAGTCAACCATAGGGGCAAAATCGTCATTTTTTCCCTCAAATTCTGGTGTGTTACATAAGTAGTCTGTTGTTTCTTGTCTAAATGTTTGCACGTATGATGTTTGTATTAGATAGGCGCTGATTGGCTTCTCTATTGAGCGATGAATGATTTTCCAAGTGCTACTTGGTTAGTCATTGATTTCTTGAATTGAATTTAATATGTCGTCGACCGTGATGATGTTTGTTGGTAAAAATTTGAGAACAAGAATTATGCAACCTAATTCTAGCAGTTAAAAAATAGTTGCTGGTGCACAAGTAGTAGAAAAATAAAGGTTGATCCTTCGAGGACAAATGTCAACGTGATATCCAATTATGAGGTTAGATTTAATTAACGCAACTAAGACTCAACGAAACACATAAACAAGATAGCTGGTAAGGGGGTTTTGATGTTGTCAAATTTTGAAATTTAAAGAAAGTAATGCAACCCAAGGAAAATGAAAACAAAATTAAAGATAATTATATTGATTTATTAACTAAATATAATCAAATCTAACTATCCACCATAATGAATTCAAATTCCTACCAAGATTTTTAAGATCCTATTGTAACAAATTCTCAGAATAAGATGCCTATTCAAGGGCCCAATTACAGCTCACATTACACATTTTGTTCTCTTTTTACTTAGCATGCCTTAGTAGTTTATTCTGCTTAGATAGACTCTCGGACTTAGAGAGCGATGAATAATATAGGCTGATTCATGAAGTGCTAAAGGAATTTAATGACATCACACTACCTTTACTCTGGCTTAATGATCTAGGTTGTCATCAATTTTGATTACGAGAATGTTTCTTAACCTTAACCTCTCAATGCAATCTTATAAAAAATTTATGCTAACATGGTAACTAATCATGTAAACATGAACTAGTAGCATTCATAATAGAAATTAAGGTCCAAAATCACATAGAACTACAAGCCTAGGGCTTCAAGCAGCCCTAACTCTATGGAAAACTACTCTCACTTACTATTGATATAAAATAAAAGGAATACGCAATTACAAGGTAGCGTTTAAGGCGAATAGAAGGAAAACTGAGAACGGTCATAATCCAAGGTACACGTCCAAGAAATCTTCAAGCTCTTCAAGTTCAACTCTCCATAAGAGCAACAACATTATCTAAAACAAAAATATGTAGCTAGAAAAAATTGGGAACCCTAAATTGCATTAAAAACTACTTCAAATACTCCCAAGGGTTCCCCTAAAAATTAGGAATTCAAAACAAAAAATGAAGGACCAAAAGTCCCTTTAATTATATTCTAAATCAGTTCTCTTATCTTTGCAAGAATTCCTTCCTACATTCTAGGACTTTCTTGAATGACAAGTTATCCTCTTGGAAACCCATGAACTCTGACAAGCCAAGGATAATTCTAGAAGATTCTCAGACTTCTTAGACAACTGCCTAGATGTAGCTAGAATAGCCTGGACTCAAAGGCTGGTAGATGGGCATGATCCTGAAACTACGACCAAATTAGGGCATAAACATGTCCTTGGATACAGTCTAGATATAGTCTATGCATGGTTTGGACATAGTCCAATCCTTAACCTGGCATTGTGCTTCTGAGGTACTTCCAGGCCAGCGCACTTGACATGTCACACGCACATGGGTGGCATTCCCTAGAGCATCACTGGTAGACATGGACTTGGTAAATACATGGACTTGGTGGAGACTCCACTCCTGGATGGCATGGAACAGGGGACACGTTGGAACTTTTTGAGAGCTCTGAAGGACTTCGTCCTGTGTTCCGATTAGGTGCACTTTGGTTTCTTTGGCACTTGTTAGAGAAATGTCTCAGCTTGAACTTCGAACCATCTTGAACTTGATGTGCAGGTTCTCAAATATGGGTTAGGAATCTCCCCGCATGATATGAGGTTCTTGGTTTCTACGCCCAAAATGAGGTACTTGGACCTCCTTAATTGGAACTACGATTTGGATCATTATTTTTCTTTGTTTTCATAATTTCATTGTCTTTCTCAACCCTGCACATGTCTCATAAAGGCACTAAATTATATACAAAATTAAGCAAAAGAAATTTAAAAGGACACTAAATGATATCAAAATAATGTATAAACAACTGACTAAATAAATATCCACAAACCTATCTTTTACTAGTCCTTGAGAAAATAAAGGAAAAGAAACTAAACAGAAATGAAAAGACTCGATCCTAGATAAGGATAGGAAATTTAAGTCTTCCTAGTAGGAGGATCTTTGTCTCCTAAAGGTTTACCAGTCATGTTACCCATAAACATTTTACTTAGACATCTAAAGTTTCAAGAGTAGTAGTTGTTTAGCAAGTTAAAAAAAAATTAATGAAAATACACAAGCTTAGGAGCACTAAATGGTATTCCACAAAAGTAGAAGTCATGTGTCATGTGTGAATGACAATATCTTAAATGGCCTCGAAAATAACTTGAGTCAAGTGCTCCTGAAAGATTTCGCTTCGACTTTAATCCTAATTAGTATCTCTTAATTCACTTTAGTGTCCTACGCTTACACTCATATCAAGCATATGTGATGGAGTTTATATAATGAATTAAAGCATAATCACATTTGAATATTTAATGAAAAGACTCAATTTCTGGAAGTAAGATCTCATTAATAGAATGGAACTTTAAGAACATAGAAACTTACCTCAATTTTTCAGCATGATCTCCCACAAGACCAGTTACGTCTTCTTATTAGGTTGTGATGGGACTAGGCCAATTGGGTTTAAAAAGGAAAGGATCGGACTTCAAGAACTCAGATTTTTAGACAAGGCATGCAGTAGCATGACTTGGAATGTGTCTTTCTTTTTTAGAATCCCAAACCGATTGACATTGAACAACCTCACGCTAATTTGAATTGATGACGTGATGCTAATCTTTGTTTTTTGAGTCTCATTGGCTTACTTGGGTTAGTTTAGCACTTTTCTGTCAATATGTTTTTTTTTTCCTTTGAACTAACCCAATATCTTGTAATGATGTGATCCATTGACACGTCTAGTCCTAGCGTAGTTAGGCGCATATCAGTGCAGTGTAGAACGTAGTTGGTAGAGTTTGGTGCGTCAATGGTGCAGTTGGTGAAGTTTGTGCATTCAATTGGCTAAAGACTTGTGTTCTAAGAAATATACGTTCTCCTTCCTTAATCAAGTCATGAGCTTCATTTGGCACTACCTTGAGAGCACCTGAGCTATAAGGCATGGCCAATTTGATTGGTTGTTTAATTGGGTAGGATATTCTTAAGGTGATGAAAGAAAAGATAAGGGTATAGTTTCAAAGTCTCTTAGGAGCATAATAGGGTAGGGTTGGGCCTTCAAGAGGTTAAGCACACATAGTCCACATCACTTCTTATGGTAGATCACTCATAAAATCAACAGCATCTACGTAATATCAGTTCTTTAGAATTCAATACTAATATGATAGAATGAGATCAACAATTAATATCCAAGCGAGGAGTGTTTAAAGAGTAGAAACAATGTGAATCACTCAGAAATTAGCATTAAAGCTCAAGTTATCATATGGAAGTCTCCATTAATTTTCTGAAGCTCACTCAACTTTAGTCATTTTGTTTGCTTGATTGCTTTATACATGGCATGTGAAGTGCAATGGGAAGCTACAAACATTGAATGGCATAACTCCTAGTCAAACAGAGCTAGCTTCTTATATGTGACTCCTGTTAAAAATCCAAAGCCCATGTTCTAGGAATGGTTAAATCTAATTGAAAAATAAGTAAACAAATTAAAACACAAAGATAAAAACAAGCTTCTTGCCGCGGGTACCCCCAAAGTTACATGTTTCTATATGCTGTGTTTTTCATCCATACCCCCAAACCAAAAGTAAATATTTTCCTAAATGTTAAAGAGAAGAGAAAGCAAGATCAGAAGGCGATCTGGGTAGAAACAAGAAAGGGATGAGAGAATTCAAGCAAGGACTAGGTTGCCTCCTAGGAGCACTTTATTTAACATTTGGGCTAGATGAGGCTAGAAGCTAGGCACTTGGTGGTGGCTGCAATGCATGGACGACTGAAGGTCCTTCAACGACGGTGGCAATTCACCTTGAACGTGTCTTTTCATGTAAGGTACTGAAATTTAACTACACCATGTAGGAAGATCTAAGTCATAATATACTGCTCAGTCCATCTAGAGCATAGCTTACATGGAAAAGTCTTAATCTTGAATTGAATACCGGAACTTTATCCCTTATTTGAAAGTGCTTCTTTTCAATTAATGTGCTTATCGTGGAAAGCTTTGGTTTTCTCCTAGTAAATGTGAATTTCGTAGGCCTTATTCCTCAGAGCATATATAATGGTAGAGGCAAGGGCAAGGGGCTAAAGACAAGATTTAGCCCCTCAAATGATATTATTCATGACATCTTGCCTAAGGCAAGATTTAGTGTTTCTAATGGGGAGGGGCAAGAGGCAAGAATTCAAATTTGCATATGAATTAGTTCCTTAAAGATAATTAAAAAATATATTATAAATTAAAATATATATTCTAAATTAAAAATATATTAAAAATTAAAAATATTACAATAAATATAACATTACTTGTTTCCTTCCCTTGCCCAAATGTGTTCAACTAGATCATCTCGGAGGACATTATAAACAATATCATAGTGAATTTGTGCAGAGCGAACCATAAAACCCTCAAAATTATGCCCATCTCTTCCCACAAGCTCGAAAACCTCTGGTGGTTGCTCATATATTATTAATCTCCTTGATGTCAATGGTTCCGACTCGTCATCCTCTAAACCATATTTGTCCCGTTCATCCTCTATAATCATATTATGCATACATACGCAAGCCATCATGATGCTGCAGAAAGTAAATTTATTCCATATACGAGCAGCCCTTTGAATGATGCCAAAACGAGCTTGTAATATACCAAAACATCTTTGAACGTCTTTACAATATGACTCCTAGTACCTAGAAAATAATTTCTTCTTCTCATTAACAGGCTTTGGAAATGATTTAACAAGCGTACTCCATTTCGGATAGATACCGTCCGCCAAATAGTAGCCCATATTGTAGTTGCGACAGTTGACATTGTACACCATCTGTGGTGGCCATCCTGCTGTGAGTTCATTAAACACTGGTGAAACCCATACAACGTTAATATCGTTATGTGATCCTGGAGTTTCAAAGTAGGCATGCCAAATCCATGTGTCATATGAAGCAACTGCCTCTAAGATTATTGTAGGAGTTTTTTTGTGGCCACGATAAGCTCCTACATAGCCAGTTGGACAATTTTTCCAAGTCCAGTGCATACAATCAATACTACCAAGCATACTTGGAAAACCCCGTTGCTCAGCTTTCACCGCAAGCCTTTGTAAATCTGTGTATGTCAGAGATCGGAGGTACTCGTTGGTGTAAAGATCTTCAATTGCTTTGCAAAAACATGTCATGTATTCAATGGTTGTTTGAACCCCGAACCTGCAGATCTCATCACATTGATCTACTGAGGATCCATATGCTAGCATTCTAATTGCATATGTAATCTTTTGATGAGGTGATAACTCGAGTACACCTACGACATCTAGCTTTTGTGCGAAGTAATTGTCATGAGCGACAATATCTTGAAAGATGCGGTCAAATAGGTGACGCTTCATTCTGTAGCACCGACGAAAATCATGATCGGAATACACCGGTCGCGGCACAAAGTAATCCTCCATGTGTAAAATGGCATATACTTGTCTATGCCAATTCTGAACTTCGAGACTAAATTGTGAACCTAGTTGGGTGCATGAATTGGAAGATTCGGATTGATATTCTGACACAGCGCCAACAATAAGCATGTTTATTTGACGTCTACGTTCTTCATCTTCCTCTCGATCTTGATTCATTTTTCTCAACAAACGTTTCATGGCTAATCACAACAACAACAACAACAACAATAATAATAACAATAATAATAATAATAATAATAATAATAATAATAATAATAATAATAATAATAATAATAATAATAATAATAATAATAATAACAATAATAAAATAATAATAATAATAATAATAATAAGAATAAGAATAATAATAATAATAATCACAATAATAATAATAATAATAATAATAATACTAATACTAATAATAATAATAATAATAATAACAATAATAATAATAATAATAATAATAATAATAATAATAATAATAATAATAATAATAATAATTCGACCGAGAGAGAGAGAGAGAGCAGTAAAGAGGGGAGATGAGAGAGGTCGAGAGGGGCAGAAAGAGAGGTCAAGAAGGGGAGAGATCGTGAGGAAGAGAAAGAGAGGTCGAGATGAGGACGTCAAGCTATTCGACCGAAGGTTCCAGAGCCGTCGAGCTGTTCGACCAGAGGTTCCAGAGCCGTCCGCTGGAGTTGCGATGACTTGAATCGAAGAGCGAAGGAGATGGAGAACGGATTTATGAGGGTTTGAATCGAAGGGCACTGGGTGTGACGATCCGAAAATTCGAAAAAGGAAATTTTGAGAATTTGAAATGGAATTGACGTTTTTACCCCTTTAATTATTATTGTCAAAAGTTGACTTTTTATTTGAATTACTTGTTGCGCATTTTTCGAAGACTGTTGGGTAGGTCTTGGAATTCTGAGTTCGTAGATAGAAGGCACGTCGAAACCGGAGATCGAATGAAGACGTTATAGGTTTAAATTGTGAGGGGCATTTTCGTAATTTGAACACAGGGGTAATTTGGTCTTTTACTAGTACTAAGTCATTAAGGGTGTGGGTGTGACCCATTCTATTAGTCCTGTGACATGTGGCATTCTCTTCACAAGGCTGGTGGCCTTATGGGCCATGTGTACGTGTACACATTTGATGGAATTGTCCTTGTGTATTCGGTGCTTGTGCATTATCCCACTCAAAAAACCAAAAACTAAACCCAGCAATTCCTAATCTTGATCTCTATTTGGCTCGGGAGAATTATGGTGAGGGAAAGGAGACGAATTGAAAGGAAAACATAAAATAGATAAAGAATGAACTCTGCTGCCTAGAGAAACCCCAGAACCCAAACCCGAAACACCATGAATCCATGATTTCGAAAATTGATTTTGGTTGAAAAATTACTGAAATTGAAGTTCGATTCGTGTTAGTTGATCCTTAGCGAGCAGGACTGAGTGATTGGTACAGAGAATTGAACGTAGGGAAGCCTAACTTGCAAGCTTGAAATCTTGGCCTGAATCCATGAAATAGGTTATAGATTGGAGATGATGTTTTGTTGTTTTAAGATCACATACCTTCTTTTGGGATTGAGTAAGTTCGATTTGATGGTTTAAACTTGAGAATTGGACGTGAATTTCAAGTGTTGGAATCAGGTTAGGCTGGGTCAGGTTGGGTTTGAGTTGCAGACCTGAGGCGCGTGAGCTTCACGCGTAGCCGCTTATGGTGGCGCCTGGGGGCGCGTGGACACATTTCCCAAGGTATGGTTAACATGACTTTTCGTGTAATCGATGTAACAAACATTTTGATGTAGATTTCGAGTCGATCAGACATCATTTCGATATAGTTTCGAGGGTCTGAAGTGTTATGTTACATTTTAAAATGCGTATTTTACCCCGGAAAAAATGGGGATTTTAATGTGAGATTATTTGGAGTGTTAGTGACCCTCCATACTGGTTTTTGACAGATTTGGCGATTCCTAGAAATTACGGAAAAACGCACAGCTCGAAATTGAACAGCGTGGAAGGTGTGCGAGTGGACGTTTTTTATTTATTATAAATCGTTATGCATACATAGTAAATGCTTTCCATGATTTATTGCATGATTTGAGTTGCAATGATTTGATTGATGATTTGATATGATTGGTTAATGATTTTATGGATTTAAATATCGGTTTTTGGACATGATTTTACAGATTTATGTGAAAATGGTATTTGGATTTGAGACCCTATTGGAAATGGTTTTGACTTGGTTTAAAGTCAAATGTTAAGTTGAAACTAATGTTTTGGGCGTAGGCCCTGTTTGATAACGGTATTTGACTTGGAGTGTGAGTTAATGATGATTTTGTAAGAAATTTTTGGGATGTAATCCGTGGACGGTTTTCATTGTTATTATAATGAGTTCCCAGACGGTCGAAGCTAGGGGGTTTCCCAGACGACCAAAGCTAAGGGTAATATGTGTTTCCCAGGAAGCCGAAGCTCGGGGTATTCCTAAACAGCTGATGTTCGGGGTATCTGTGTTCCCAGGCAGCCGAAGTTAGGGGTGTTCCCAGACGGCTGATGCTCGGGATTATTGAATTATTATTGGTTGCCTATGCATAGTGCCCATGTGATTGATTGTGCACTTGTGAGTAGTGCTATTTGATTATGTAATTGATATTTGAGTACTGGTGACTAATACTGTTGTTGATGGTCATTATGACGGGTTTGATGTTGATGGTTGTGTCCGGATGGTTTTCATGTGATTTGGCTTGAGAGTCGATTGTTCATGTTTTTTACACTATGTATGCATGATTTTATACTGGAGGGTAAAGAATTTGTTTTTGAAATGGATTTTCAAATGATATTATTTTTGTCCACTCACACTTGTTATGTTTTTGATGACCCTTCAAGCCGTGGAACGAAGATTAGGGCCGATTAAGAGGCGGATGCATGAGTGGGAATTAGTATTCAGAACTTCAGTTGACTTGTCAGACAGGAGCAGGACCAGGCACAGTTATCAAAGTCCTTTTGGGATGGGTTCTATCACTGGGTCTGAATTAGGTGAGTTTGACTTTGCCCAAATTAATCAATTTATCATGTAAATTTTAATGTGGATTTTTCGGTTTTCTTTGAAATTGTTCACTTTTTTTCCATCAGTGAAGGATGAAATTGGTTTTTTCCGATGAAATTTTATCAATTTCTGTTCAGTTTTTGGTTCTGCCCCTATGTCATTTCTATTTTGGTGTTTATGTTTTTGTTCATCTATGAAGGATGAAATATGGATTGTTCTGGAGCAAAGTAGTCATTGGCTGCTCTTTGCCTGGTGGGTCAACTACCCAGCCCGGGCAAAGAGGGAGGCAAGAATAGGCCCAGGGCAATCCTTGCCCTAACTAAACTTGCTCTCGTTAGAACAATTGTCTCAAGGGCTAAAGGTCATATCATGCCTTTCCTGGCCTAGATGGCTCCTATTAGACTTGCTCTCAGCTCTACTAGCTCATTGAGTTGAAGACGTCTATGGTGGCCCACTACCCCCAAGTCCATGCGAACGTTCTTAATCACTAAATATGCCTTATGCACTTGCTCCACTGGTAAGTGACATCCTTTTCTGATAACAAGCCTAAAAATGTGACATTCCAATATGGGTTTTGTATGTTTTCCCATAAACCCACAAAACATCATTTAACCGTTGAGACCAGTCCTTCCTCGTGGAGCTCATAGTTTACTTGCAGATGGCTTTCACCTCATTATTTGAGATTTTAGCCGAGCCATTAGCTTATAGGTAGTAGGGCATGGTAACTATATAAGTAACCATATACTTTCACATCAAGGCCTTAAAACAACAGTTGCAAAAGTGAGTGCCATGTTGTTGATGATGGCCCTAGGTGCACTAAAGCATGCCAAGATGTATTCATGTATGAAACTCACCACTACCTTGGAATCATTAGTACGAGAAAGGATGGCTTCCATCCACTTTGAGACAAAGACAACATCAAGCAATACATAATGAAAACCATGGGAATTGAGGAATGGGCCCATGAAATCAATGCCAAACATATCAAATAGTTCAACAACAATAATTGAGTACAATGGCATTTGATTCCTAAGGCCTATATTACCCTACTATTGGCATTTATTGCAGGTGAGTACGAATTCATGAGCATTTTTAAATATGGTAGGCCACTAGAATCCTAATTCTACCACCTTAAATGTAGTTTTTTTGGCACCAAAAATACCCTCCACACTCGAGAGAGGTTAGCTTTCTCAGTAAAGCCATGGTCAATCTGCTTAAATGGACTACTGAGACATTTTCACTATCCTTCTAATCCTTGTTTTCCAATTCAAATTCCTACAAAAGGAGGATCCAACGTAGTAGCATTGGCTTAGGATCATTCTTATTAAAACATACTTCAAAGGTATGGACTAGTGTAAACAATCATTTTATTTGAGGAAAATGCTTAGGCCGAGGAAGCTAGCTAAGGCATTAAGAGTTGGAGGAATCTAGGGCCCGTCTGGTCGAGCAGGAGTCGACTAATTCCAAGATGGCCGAGCAATTGATCTCAGCCAAAAAGTTTGAGATTAAAGAGTTCAAGGCCTCTAAGGAGTACGAGAAGGCCTTCATGAAGTTCAAAGCTTCACTTGAGGATGGGTTTTATAAGAAGATTCTACTATCGAACCCTAGATTGCCGATCACCTTCCTTGGCTGAAGTCTCCTCGTAGGGTGGAGGGTTATCTGGACAATAATGGTAACCCCCTGCTCGATGATGTTGAGGAGATGGATTCAGAGGAACTAGTCGATGATCTTGAACCCACCCAAGTAGAAATAAGGGATGCCGACCGAGCAGGAAGAGCTAGTGGAAATGGTGGCGGAAGGTTAGGAAGATTGGGGGGGGGGGGGGGGGATCAATAGATGAACTATGTAAAGGACAATGTCCCAAGTCTTTGTAATTCGGCCTTGAGCCAATGTAGTTGAACTTCCCGTTTTAATAAAAGAAGTGTTTTGTAGCAAACATAATGTCTCTGTTGTTCAATAGTCAAATTTACAGTAACCATCAAAATGAACAAAGGTTAAAAAAATAGATGTAATCCTAGTGTAGTATGAGGCGAAAAAGTAGGCACAAGTGTTATGTTGATTCATAGGCATAGGGCGACACGATATGATCGGTGTATTCTGTTAAGGGCAACTGTAGGCCGATCAAGATAGAGTTACTGTACAAGAAAAGTGGTTGTGTTTAGATAAGGGCCGAGTTTTGGGGCCTTTGGTTAGGGTCCATGTGACCGGTTATCTCCGTGGTGCATGGCCATTACATGTCGAGTGTTTTGGATGGTGCCCAATCGTGTCTGGCCTAGTCCTTGAACCTTGGAGTAAAACTTGAAAAATAGAATATAGGCATGAAATGGTAAAAATTTTCATTCATTGATAATGCTGGGGGTGCCCGAAATGAATACAAAATTTTGGCCAAGGGCCTTGTACCTTGAGGTGTTCTACATTTTTTTATTGATATTAGTACTTGAGGTGGTCCACGTTCCATGGGTGTGGGAGTGTCTTTCCCGCCGAGGTTTGTAATTCGTAGGTACCCTCTCGGCATATCCTTGAAAATGTGTAGGGGACTTCCCAGATTGGAGCGAAGGTCCTGGCTGATCTTTCCCTTGTGGAAACGTTGACTTTGTGGAGGACTAAGTCCCCCACTCTGAAACTTCGATGGCGAACTCTGGAGTCATAGAATCTGGCCAGCCGTTGTTTGTAGGCCATGTTCTTCAAGTTAGCTTGCTCATACTGCTCATCCAAGAGGTCAAGGTTGAGTGCAATCTGCTTATTATTGGTGTTGGGGTCGTACGAGAGGACCCGGTAGGATGTTTCTCTGACTTCCACAGGGCGTCTCGTTTGTGACGGTCCTGTAAGAGGTTCGGTGAGACCATAGGATGTCATTGCTGATGTCTGCCCATCTTCCCTAGTCTTCATCTAGGTGCTTCTTTAGGTTGTATTTGATGTTCTTGTTGGCGAATTTGACCTATCCGTTGCATTGAGGGTGAGCCGGAGATACGAAGAGTAATTTGATACCGTAGGTGTGGCAGAATTCCCTAAAGTGATTGTAATCGAATTGCTTCCCATTAGCATTAACGATAGTGTGCAGAATCCTAAAACGGCAGATGATGTTTTGGTAGACGAAGGTTTCGATTTGAGTTGCTGTGATGGAGGCTAGGGGTTTCGCCTCGGCCCATTTGTTGAAGTAGTCCACGACCACCACGGCGAAGTTACCTTCCCCTTGTCCATATGCATTTGTCCTATCAGGTCAAGTCCCCATTGTGAGAAAGGCCATGGGCTAATCATGGAAGTGAGGTGTTCGGCTAGAAGGTGAGGGATCTGGGCGTGTCACTGACAATTATCAAATTTCTGGGTGAGTGTAGTATCATTTGCGAGCATGGTTGGCCAATAATAGCCTTGGTGGAAAGCCTTGTGTGCCAAGGTGTACATACCTGAATGGTCTCCGCACATTCCTTCGTGCATTTCTCGAACGACGTAGTCCTCCAATTATGGTGTTAGGAATTTTAGGTGCGGGGTGGTGAAGCCGCGCTTGAAAAGGTGGTCGTGCTGAATGGTATAGCGAACAATTTGTCGCCTGATTTTCTTGGCCTCGAGTTTGTCGTGTAAGAGAGAGCTGTCTTGTAGGTAGGCCCAGATAGGGTCCATCCAAGTTGGACTGGTGTTGATGGTGTATATAGGGCATGGTCTGGTGCTTCGCCTATGTTGGACTTCTACTAGGACTCTTTGTCCTTCCTTCTATAGGCAGATACGTCGATGTACAATGTCCAGCATGGGCGTGTGGGATTGATGGTGGAAGCCCTGGTCTGCGGTAGTTCACCTCTGGTGGGTGTTCCTTCTTGGGTAGTATCGTCGGGAGGCATGCATTGTGTGGCATGGTAGGAATATTCGACAATGAAATCAGTCACTACTTTTCCCTTCTTTGCTATCTTGGAGATAAAGCAGATGTCGAACTCATTGAGCTCGATGGCCTATTTAATTAGTCTGCTAGAGGTTTCGTGTTTCTGGAGGAACTGTCGAAGAGGTTTGTTGGTGACGACCTAGAAGTATGGTCAGAGCCACCTAGCGGTGACTACTAGGGCTAAAGCGAGCTTCTCAAGATAAGGGTACCTGGTTTCTACATCCTCAAAAGCCTTGCTGGAGTAGTAAATGGGGCGTTCAGCTCCTACTGTTCGGGTGATAAGGACGAAACTAACTGCTAAGGTGGATGCCGAGAGGTAGACAAAAAGGTGCTCTCTAGTCTCTAGTTTGGCTAGGAGTGGCACTGTACTCATGTACCGTTTGAGCTCCTCGAATGACTTATTGCATTCCTCTGTACAGTTGACGATTTTGCCTTTGCCCTTCAACGCCTTAAAGAAGGGGGTGCATTTTTTCGTCGCCTTAGAGATGAAGCGGGTGAGGGCTGCTACTCATCTAGTTAGACTCTGGATGTCCTTGTGGTTTAAGGAGGCTCCATGTCGAGGATGGCCTTGATTTTCTCGGGGTTGGCCTCGATGCCTTGCTAGCTGATCATATAGCCGAGGAACTTGTCGGATCCCACTCCAAAGACTCACATGGTGGGATTGAGGCGCATCTTGTATTATTTGACGACCCTAAACATCTTGGCCAGGTTGGGGACATGTCCATCGTCCATTTTTCTTTTGAGAAATATGTCGTCCACATAAACTTCCATTATTTTTCCAATCTGTTCGGCGAACATAAAGTTAGCCAGGCATTGATAAGTTCCCCCTGTATTCTTTAGGCTAAAGCGCATGACGTTGTAGCAGTAGATGCCCAGGTTGGTCCTGAAGCTGGTGTGAATATGATCTTTTGGATTCAAGAGGATCTGGTTGTATCCGTAGTAGGCATCCATGAAGTTGAGTAGTTCGTGGCCCGTGGTAGCGTACACAAGCATATCGATCTTGGGGAGGGGGAAACTGTCCTTGGGGCAAGCCATGTTGAGATCTTTGAAGTCGATGTACATGTTCCAGAGACCTATGGGTTTCTTGACAGGTATCACATTGGTGACCTAAGTGGCATAGATAGACTTCTGGACGAAGTGGATGGTTCTGAGCTTGGTGACATTAGCCTGCATGGCTAGTTTCCTCTCGACATCATAGCTCTGTTGCTTCTGCGTGATTGGTTTGAAGGAGGGGTTGGTGGTGAGTCTGTGACAGATCACATCAATGGAGATGCTTGGCATGTCCGCATAGGACCATGTGAATACTTATACGTTATCCTAGAGGAACTTGATGAGGTCAAAGCGGGTGCTAGGCTTCAGCTTGGATCCTATTCAAACTGTCGGAAAAAGGGATCGTCTCTGTCTCTTCCACATGTTCTGCTTGGGGCATATGCGCTAGATCTCAAGGGTCTTCCGGTGGGCTATCCCTGAGTTCGCGCATGGACTATGGGTCTACAAGATCGTGTCCAAAGACCGTCTCCATGACAGAGAGTGTCTATGTTGCCTCCGAGATGTGCTGGCTTGTTTTGATGAGGGCAGTGGCGTAGCATGTTCTCGTAGAGAGAGGATCTCCATGTACCTGGCCTTTCCCTGCGGGTGTTGGGAATTTAATCATCAGCAGATGTGTCGATACGATGGCTCACATCTTGTTGTGTAGGCCTCGTTCAATAATGACATTGTAGTCCATTGGGCAATCGACCATGAGGAAGGTGGTGAGGGTGGTAGCGGTATGGGGGTCGGCATCTATGGTGGTTGGAAGAGTGATGATGCCTTTGTGCAAGACGGAGTTGCTTGAGAATCCAAGAAGGGGTGTGACCTTACAGTTTAGTTCCTTTTTGCTAAGCCTATATGCTGGAAATCCTCCCAAACGAGAACATTGACAGAGTTGCTGGTGTATACAAGGATACAGCTGGCATCGTAGCTAGACAGGAATGCTCAGATAATGAGGGGGTCGTCATGTGGAAACACAATGCCTTTCTCTTCTTCCTCAGAAAAGGTGATGTCCAGCCATCCAAATTTTGCTATCTTCCCAAGTCGGCTGGCTCGATTGTGAAGCCCTCCTGAAGTCTTTCCTTGCTCAGTTGGATGTGATGAGGGAAGACAGAGTTGGCCCTCCGCTGATGGTGTTGATTTGGAGTCATACCGGGGTAGCTTATGGCGTTTTAGGAATTGGTCAAGTCTGCCTTCTTGAACAAGTTGCTCTACGATGTCCTTGAATGAGATGCATTCTTCGATGGTATGACCATTGTACTTGTGGTACTGGAAAAAAGCTTTCTTGTTCATGATAGGGCAGTAGTTGGGGTTCCTGCGCTTCTCCTTCAGGATCATCTTTTCCAGATTTAACAAGACATTGTCGAGGGTGGTATTTAAGGCAGTGTAAGTCTCGAAGTGACGTTTGGGGCCAGAATTATCGCCTACTAACCCTCAGCCTCCGTGGCTATTGTCCTCAAGCCGATAGTGTCGATCATTACGACTAGACTGGCCCTTTGTTGTCGTGGTGTTAGGTTTCAAAGATGAACTTCCTCTTTTCCATTTCAGAGTGGTTTCTACCTTGTTTGTGGTCAGCGTTGTGGTGATTTCTCCCCAGGCTAGTTGACAGGACCTACCCCGATTATCGCCTCGATAATCGGGAAGCATCCTGCTCCCGCCTGACAATCGAAACCAAAAGACTGGAAAACTAATTAATATTACAACACACCCATTGTCAGACCAGGGAGATTAAACAAATACATCCGACTGGATGTCAAGTCCACAGTTTCACAGAGCATAATATTACAAAACAGGTTAAAGAAACAAATCCTACTCTGTGAACTAACTACTCCGTAACGGAAAACTTTATGCCTCTGCCTCTTCCTCGGCGCTTGCCCCCACGCTTGTACCACGACCTGGAGGAATTTAAAACAACAAAGTGTGAGTGGACCGAAACATAAGTTTTGCAGGAAAAACAGTTTTTCCGAAATCGAGTTCGCCCTCCAGTTTTGTAATCCACATGCATAACCAAATATTCAAACTTGCGTATTAAACTTTTGAAAACTCTTCTTCCGAACACATGAAAAAAAAATGTTACAAGGATCGTCATAACTCATGTAAAACCATTTAGTAATACCAGATTCCAGAAACCGTCATTTTGAAACTTTATTTGCACAAATCAAGTAAAACGTAAACCAATAATCACAATTATGCCGTTGGATCCATCAGAGTCTTTAAACTCAATATTAGGCCTTCCCGGGATATCAACGAGTCTTTAAACTCAAAACATGATTAATAGGCCTTAGGGGGTATCACAATAATCGAGTCTTTAAACTCACGAGTCTTTAACTCAATTCGGGTCTTTAAACCCAATTTTCGGGCCCGCCCCCGTCATTAAATAACCGGGTCTTTAAACCCAAAACTGGATCCAACAATCAACCGGGTCTTTAAACCCAAAACCGTTTTTAAACACAATAAACCAGGATTCATCACAAACCTTTTTCCAACATCATTCCGAAAACATATCACATCATAATAGGACTTATGTCCAAATTCCCATGAAAATTCCAACACATGCAATTTCCAAAAATTACTTCACAATATGATCAAACATCATAAATCCGCAACATGCATAATCATATCCAGATACTTTATCAAAACATCACGGATGCATAAGTGAAAAACCGTAACCTCGAAATGCGTGAAATACGATAAATATCTCCAAAAGCGTGGAATCACGTAAAACCGGTATATCATATCACCATCATAAAATCATATGTAAAACCATGAGATAAATAAGCAAAATAGTCATGCATGCCCAATTTAGAAATCAAAAAGTCCACTCACGGTTTTAGGACGCGTCAATCGCTTCCCGCGCGCTCCTCCGTAGCTTCGGAAGTGTCCGGGCCTGTAAAAATGTACAAGAAGGGTTACAAACATCCTCAAATAGCTCGTATGATTTTTCCCTAATTTCCCGGATTTTTCGGCGAAATAAACCTTAAGGACCTAAACTTCCGGGCTCCCGAGATTATCCCGAACGACTCCCGAACAACTCGAATCCTAAAGGGAAAATGTTAATTAGACTGAAAGGGACAATTCCCATGTTGACCGTGATCGGAGATGACATTGCACGCGTCGTCACGCGCCGCCCAAAGTGGCTGCGCGTGAAGGCCACGCGCCAAGCTACAGTGTCATCGTTCTTACCCGGATAGACTGATAAACGGGTCTGTTACCCGCGAATCAACCCGACCAGTTCAAGCTCAATGCTCAATCAATTCCTCCCGTTTTCAATCCTATTATCTTCTTTAATCCATTAATTTCAGGTCTGTGTTGTTGACTAACCTCGACTAACACCAGAACGACCCAACTCAAGCTCAAACAGTCGATCAAGTCGACGTCTGGAACTCACCCTACACGATTCCATTCCCAAATTAATTTCACCAGTAGCTTAAGGGGACTTATACGAACACAAGGGTACAATCAATTGGACTCGCCGTTACCTGGAAGTCGTCGACCTCAAGCTTGAAAATTCTCAGAGCCAGGGAGCTCAGTTCTTGGCCAATTCGTGAGTGTCGTCCTTCGAAATCGATGTAGTTGGTTTCCTTTTGCTCCCAGAAGACTAGAACGGCCCTGAGTTTAGCTCGAATGTCCCCACAATTTGATCTTCAATTTTTCCCTCCACTGGTTTTTCCTTCGAACTGGAACTTGGGTTCCTGGGCAAAACGGGCTCCAATCTCAATAACTCTAGCACCGTCGTGTTTCTGTCACTCCCAGAAGTCTCCCTATGTGTTTAGTTTTCCCTCAAAGCCCGTAGGAATTGAACTCTGAGTTCCCCCCCAAAAACCCGAAACTGTTTTCTCACCGTCTCTGTAACGACCCGTCCCAAATTCCATAGTTAGATTAGTGACTAATCACGATTAGTGAGGCTAATCCGTGATTAGTAGAGCGAAATCGGACGAACGATGCGAAATGACCGTTTTGCCCCTAGTGGTGGCAAAATGTTGACTTCTCAATCGGGCGGTCAAATGGACTTTGACCGATGACCGTGACGTAGTTCGTGACGTCACGAGTTCATAGACAGGTGGCACGTTCAATTCCGACGTTCGAGGAGGAAGTTATGACGTTCGGAAGTTTAGGGGCATTTTGGTAATTTGGGTGAATAGTAGGTCAAAAGTTGACTTTTTGACCAGGAGGTCCGATGGCCGAGGGCCGAAGACCGTTACGTAGCTAAGGACGATACGAATCCGTAGACAGGCGGCACGTCGAATTCGGACGTTCGACGGCGAAGTTACGGTTCACGGAAGTTCCCAGTTACTATTCACGACGGCACGTTTTACGAGACAAAAAGTGCAGTTTGTCTTTAGTGGGTCCAGTTACTTTTCAGCAACCAATGGATGAGTGACACTTGTCACCCATCCACTGGCCAACCTCACCCACTCATGCACCAAAACACTCAACCGTGCATCCATTTTTCCATTTTCCTCCAACCATTTTCCCGACCCCATTCCTTCCATCTGTGCAACCCAAAACCCATCCATTCTTCATTCAAGCAACCAGGGATGGAAGAGGGGACTGAGGAGGTGGCTGGGCGGCCAGAACCGCCATCCACGGCGGCGAGAGGGACAAGAACCCGTGAGGTTCACGGTGAGGCCCTTTTGATCCGTTTTTACATTTTTGATGTTATGATTCATTTCTAATGATTTTAATGAGTCCATTGAGTTGCTAGGGGGTGGTTAGTGAGGTTTTGGTGGTTAGGGACGGCTGAGCAGCCGTGTGGGATGATCGGAAAAACAGGGACCGTGAGGTCCATTTTGAACCGTTAGGATTTTGGGTGTTCTAGCTAGTTTGGTTAATTGGGAATGATAGGAAAGATTAAAAGATGAATTTAGGGATTGAAATGGAGGAAAACGGATGAGAAATGAGGGCGTCGGAGACCTGGACCGGTTACGCCGGTCCAGTTGCAGGGGTCGGACCGGACCAGTCGGTTCGGACCGGTTCGATCGAAGGAAGGGGATGCACTGTAGCGGCGCGTGGCTCCCACGCGCAGCCACTTCAGGCGGCGCGTGCGGGCGCGTGCTAGGGTATTTGGGGATGGTTTCAACATACGAAATCATCTATTCGATGTAACGAACATTTTGGGATTGGTTTCGTGTCGATCGGACACCGTCTCGATATGTTTCGGAGCATCGGAAGGTTTAGGTTCGGGATTAAAAATAGTTAAAAATACGGGAAAATTACGGGGCTTTGGTAGGAGGTTAATTAAGTAGTTAGTAACCTTCTATTACGATTTGGACAGGTTTGGGAGTCCCGGTGACGGTGATCGGCTCGGGGAGCCGTATGGCACGCAAATCGAGGCGGCAGCTCGGACGGTCTGTGAGTGGACCTTGTTTTCTAAATTGGTGCATGCATAAATGTTTATTATATGTTTTATTACTTGTTTGATGATGCCATGGGTGCATTTGTATGTGGTTACGTATAAGCACGTATTTCGAGGTTTCGGCCTTATACGGTGCTTATACGTTTCTGTATTTCTTTATTGATTTAAATGAACTGAATTTGGATTTCAAAATGATAAACTCGGGTATGAGACCCATTTGGTTTTGTCTCGGGCATATGACCTCAGATTCCGGGCACGGTGCCCAGTTGGTGTCCTATGTTCGGGTACGAGACCCAGTCACTTTACGGTTTTGATTTCAGGTCAGGGAACCTTAAATGGATTTCCCGGTTCATGACGGTTTATGGGAACCGGCATGAACTCTTAATATGGTATCATAGTTCATGACGGTTTATGGGAACCGGCATGAACCCTTGTTGGTTATTACGGTACATGACGGTTTATGGGAACCGGCATGTTACCTGGTTATGTTATTACGGTACATGACGGTTTATGGGAACCGGCATGTTACCTGATTATGGATATTATGGATCATGACGGTTCAGGGGAACCGGTCATGAATGTTTATGTTATGTATATATATGTTCGTCTACCTTCCTTTACATGTTCTACTATCTCCTCCGGGGAGGGTCGTTGGCCTGGGTGGACCCCGGAGTAGTCACGGAGCACCGACTGAGTGGAGTCACCCCCCAGTTGGGTTCCTTACTCTCAGGAAGGCTATGATTACTATTACCTCGGGTAGGGTCTGTGGTCTACGGACATTGATCTTGACTTTGAGAAGACTCGGATTGAGACCTGGGTAGCACGCGCGTGGCTTTGGATACCGTGACAGGATTGGTTGCGTGACTTATATATATGTATGTGATGGATATATGATATATGATATGTGGTGTGTACAGGTGTGCACAGGATTTGGGCAGTGGCCCGTATGGTCATTTTTATTGTGGTCCTTTCGACCTTAGTTTATATCTGCTTTGGGCTTAGTCCCACATATGGTTTGTTTTGGATAAATGGTTTTCGAATGCATGCATGCTTTTTAGTGGAGGGTACAAATGTCTTCCTTATTAAATGTTTTTATAAACTCTTTGTTTTGTCCACTCACAGTTTTTAATGTTTTGACTGCCCTTCAGGTTGACAGCGGATGTGGACTGTAGCAGAGATCGAGATATCACATGCCTCCTCCGGATCCTGGCGTACTCTGATAGCCCGGGAGGGCAAAGGTCGGAAATATCCCTTGTCTGACACTTCGTGTCAGACGGGAGCAGGGTCATCCCTCGTTAATCCCGGGGGGATTGGGATGGGTCCTGTCAGTCTCTCTCAACCTCAGCCCACACCTGATGAACCAAAATGACCCAAACGAAACCTCTCCTCACTCTCTTACACGGTTGATCGATCAATGTGGCCAACAACTCGTGGGAGACCAACTGGGGTCTCTGAAAATGGTTTCCCGCACGCACAGAGACCACGACCATTTTAAAATCCAGCCCGTGCACTGAGCTCAGTTCAGTCTCCCATGGGTGTCTCCACTGCCTCAATTCTCATAAACAAATCGTCTGATCCATCCACTACCACCCTAAACAATTTGCACGCGCAAAACACCACGGCATGGCCGTGTGCTCTGTTTTTCACGGTGGTGCTACAGTAACCGCCGTGAAATGACCAAATTGCCCCTCTGTGCAATAATTACCAAAATGCCCTCCAACTTCCGTGACCCGTAACTCGGTCATCCGACGTCCGTTTCGCGCGTGCCGCCTGTCGTTGTACTCAGGGCGTCGAGACGAACATAACGGTCTTCGAGTTAAAAGAATATCAATTGTCAAACAAAAAGTCAACTTTTCCCCTTAATAACGTCCAATTACGATAATGCCCCTGAACTTCCGAACATCATAACTTTCACCCTGTTCGTCCGAATCGAACGTGCCACCTGTCTATGAACTCGTGACGTCCCGAACTACGTCACGGTCATCGCTCAACGTCCGTTCGACCTCCCAATCAAAAAGTCAACAAATTGACCACACAAATCACAGGGGTAAAAATTTAAACAATATTTTATAATATTACATTTCCAGAATGTCCGGGGCGTTACAATCTCCCCCCCTTAAGAAATTTCGTCCCGAAATTTCAAGGAAACAAGTAGGGGAACTGTTATCGCATCTGTGCCTCGGTTTCCCATGTGGCTTCCTCCACATTCTGGTTCCTCCAGAGAACCTTTACCAGAGGAACGGTCTTCCGATGTAGTACTTTATCCTTTCGATCCAAAATCTGCACCGGCTGTTCCTCAAAGCTCAAGTCATCTCGAAGTTCAATGGACTGTTCCTCCAGTACATGAGATGCGTCGAACACGTATTTCCGCAACATCGACACATGAAAAACATCGTGGACCCTCGAAAGCTCTGGCGGTAGTGCCAACCTGTAGGCCACCGGGCCAATCCTCTCGGTAATCTCATACGGTCCAATGTAACGAGGGCTCAACTTCCCTCGCCTTCCAAATCTCACTACACCCTTCCAAGGGGACAATTTCAGAAATACCCGATCTCCGACCGCAAACTCAAGATCTCGAATCCGATGGTCCACATAGCTCTTTTGTCTGTCTTGGGCTGCCTTGAGCCGATCCCTGATGAGTTTGACCTTCTCGGTCGTCAGTTCCACCAATTCGGATTTAGTCAGCTTCCTTTCACCTACATCCGTCCAACACAACGGGGTTCTGCACTGCCGTCCGTACAAGGCTTCGTACAGAGCCATCCCAATGCTCGCCTGATAGCTGTTGTTGTAGGCAAATTCCATCAAGGCTCGATGTGACTCCCAAGTGTCCTGAAATTGCAAAACGCAAGCTCGCATCATATCCTCCAAAGTCTGGATGGTCCGCTCAGACTGGCCGTCAGTCTGAGGATGAAATACAGTACTGAAACTTAGTTTCGTCCCAAATGCTTCCTGCAGACTCTGCCAAAATCGAGAAGTAAACCTCGGGTCTCGGTCAGAAACTATTGATTCCGGAGTACCGTGCAAACTGATGATCTCATCAATAAACAACTGGGCCAACTGTGTCATCCTGAAGTTCTCCCGCACTGGCAAGAAATGAGCTGATTTCGTAAGCCTGTCCACAATCACCCAAACTCCATCGTGACCTCTGGGTGTCCTAGGAAGTCCAAACACGAAATCCATCGTTAAGTGATTCCACTTCCATTCCGGGATAGGTAGGGGTCGCAAGGCTCCATAAGGTAGTTGTCTCTCAGCCTTCACTTGCTGGAAAATCAGACACCTGCTGACAAATTCGGCAATCTCCCGTTTCATTCCCGGCCACCAGTAGTGCTCTCGCAAGGTACGATACATCTTGGTCCCACCAGGATGCATCGCGTAGGCCGAACTATGAGCTTCGTCCAAGATCTCCTTCTTCAGTGCCTCAACGTCGGGCACACACAACCGTCCTTCTTTAAGCAAAGCTCCATCCTCCCTGACTGTGAAATCTAGCCGCTCACCGGCTTCCACTTCAATTCGAAGTACACACGAGACAGGATCTTGAGATTGAACCTCAACGATCCGATCGACCAGAAGTGGTCTCACATGAAAATTAGCCAGCAAGACACCTTGGCCATCCAAACCCAAATCAATGCTATTCTTACGGAGTTCAACCAAAAGTGGTAAATGAATCGTCCGTAGATGTACTACAGAATGCGTTGACTTCCGGCTTAGAGCATCAGCCACTACATTGGCTTTTCCCGGGTGGTACTCAATCGTGCAATCATAATCCTTAATTAGCTCTAGCCACCGTCGTTGCCTCACATTTAACTCCTTCTGAGTGAACAAGTACTTTAGGCTCTTGTGATCCGTGAACATTTTGCAAGTTGCACCATACAGGTGATGTCTCCAAATTTTTAACGCATGCACAACAGCAGCTAACTCCAAGTCGTGCGTCGGGTAATTGCGCTCATGCGGTTTCAACTGGCGCGAAGCATAGGCAATCACTTTCCCATGCTACATTAGTACACATCCCAAACCCTATAAGGATGCATCACTGTACACCTCAAATTCCCCACTGTCGTCCGGAAGGGTCAGTATAGGAGCAGATGTCAACCTTTCCTTTAGCTCCCGAAAACTACGCTCACAATCGTCATCCCACTCAAACTTGACTCCCTTCTTCGTCAGTCGCGTCAACGGGGCAGCAATGGTAGAGAAACCCTCTACAAACCTCCTGTAGTAACCAGCCAAACCCAAGAAACTTCTGACTTCAGTGACGGTCCTCGGTTGTTCCCACTTCGACACTGCCTCAATTTTCTGAGAATCCACACTGATCCCGTCAGTTGAGATCACATGCCCCGAAGAAGGGACGTTATAATGGAGCCTCATCTGCAGGCAATGATCGTTATGGCAGGCCTGGTAACTATCAGAGTTCCGGATTTCGAGCGCCTAGGGCGCAGAATGCTCCGCAGGCGAGCGCGACTTCTGTTGCTTCCACGGGACGGCAGGGTGGTGGTTTTGTTCGAGACGCTTCCAGTGTTATCTGTTTCTTCTGTGGCGAGCGGGGCCACTATCTGAGGGAGTGTCCATCTTTGCCACAGGGTGGTGGCGCAGGTCGGGATGGAGAAGAGCAGGGACGGAGCACAGCTGCAGTTTCTGGGACTGGGAGCACTCGAGGAGGTGGTACTGGAGCGGCTAATGGACAGAGGGGCCGCGCGAGCAGCTGGACCACAGGCCCGAGTTTTTGCTGTTACGCAGCAGGAGGCCAGGGCAGCACCTGGTGTTGTGACAGGTACACTCACGATCTTTGGGCATGATGTTTGTGCTTTAATTAATCCCGGAGCTACTCATTCATTTATATCACGGGACTGTGAGTTGTTGGTGGGTAGAGAGGTGTCCGCCTTGGACTGTGACTTGGGTGTGAGTACACCCACGGGAGATGTATTTGTGGTAAATCAAGTGTTGCGGGAGTGTCCCGTAATGGTAGGTGATGTGGGTCTGATGGCAGACTTGATACTCTTGGACTTGCACGACTTTGATGTCATTCTAGGGATGGACTGGTTGACACTCCATCATGCTTCTATCGAATGTGTCGATAAGATTGACAGGACCCACCCCGATTATCGCCTCGATAATCGGGAAGCATCCTGCTCCCGTCTGACAATCGAAACCAAAAGACTAGAAAACTAATTAATATTACAACACACCCATTGTCAGACCAGGGAGATTAAACAAATACATCCGACTGGACGTCAAGTCCACAGTTTCACAGAGCATAATATTACAAAACAGGTTAAAGAAACAAATCCTACTCTGTGAACTAACTACTCCGCAACGGAAAACTTTATGCCTCTGCCTCTGCCTCGGCGCTTGCCCCTACGCTTGTACCACGACCTGGAGGGAATTTAAAACAACAAAGTGTGAGTGGACCGAAACATAAGTTTTGCAGGAAAAACAGTTTTTCCGAAATCGAGTTCGCCCTCCAGTTTTGTAATCCGCATGCATAACCAAATATTCAAACTTGCGTATTAAACTTTTGAAAACTCTTCTTCCGAACACATGAAAAAAAAATGTTACAAGGATCGTCATAACTCATGTAAAACCATTTAGTAATACCAGATTCCAGAAACCGTCATTTTGAAACTTTATTTGCACAAATCAAGTAAAACGTAAACCAATAATCACAATTATGCCGTTGGATCCATCCGAGTCTTTAAACTCAATATTAGGCCTTCCCGGGATATCAACGAGTCTTCAAACTCAAAACATGATTAATAGGCCTCGGGGGTATCACAATAATCGAGTCTTTAAACTCACGAGTCTTTAACTCAATTCGGGTCTTTAAACCCAATTTTCGGGCCCGCCCCCGTCATTAAATAACCGGGTCTTTAAACCCAAAACCGGATCCAACAATCAACCGGGTCTTTAAACACAAAACCGTTTTTAAACACAATAAACCAGGATTCATCACAAACCTTTTTCCAACATCATTCCGAAAACATATCACATCATAATAGGACTTATGTACGAATTCCCATGCAAATTCGAACACATGCAATTTCCGAAAATTACTTCACAATATAATCAAACATCATAAATCCGCAACATGCATAATCATATCCAGATACTTTATCAAAACATCACACATGCATAAGTGAAAAACTGTAACCTCGAAATGCGTGAAATACGATAAATATCTCGAAAAACGTGGAATCACGTAAAACCGATATATCATATCACCATCATAAAATCATATGTAAAACCATGAGATAAATAAGCAAAATAGTCATGCATGCCCAATTTAGAAATCAAAAAGTCCACTCACGGTTTTAGGACGCGTCAATCGCGTCCCGCGCGCTCCTCCGTAGCTTCGGAAGTGTCCGTGCCTGTAAAAATGTACAAGAAGGGTTACAAACATCCTCAAATAGCTCGTATGATTTTTCCCTAATTTCCCGGGTTTTTCGGCGAAATAAACCTTAAGGACCTAAACTTCCGGGCTCCCGAGATTATCCCGAACGACTCCCGAACAACTCGAATCCTAAAGGGAAAATGTTAATTAGACTGAAAGGGACAATTCCCATGTTGACCGTAATCGGAGATGACATCGCACGCGCCGTCACGCGCCGCCCAATTCTCAATCAATTCCTCCCGTTTCCAATCCTATTATCTTCTCTAATCCATTAATTTCAGGTCTGTGTTGATGACTAACCTCGACTAACACCAGAACGACCCAACTCAAGCTCAAACAGTCGATCAAGTCGACGTCTGGAACTCACCCTACACGATTCCCTTCCCAAATTAATTTCACCAGTAGCTTAAGGGGACTTATACGAACACAAGGGTACAATCAATTGGACTCGCCGTTACCTGGAAGTCGTCGACCTCAAGCTTGAAAATTCTCAGAACCAGGGAGCTCAGTTCTTGGCCAATTCGTGAGTGTCGTCCTTCGAAATCGATGTGGTTGGTTTAATTTTGCTCCCAGAAGACTAGAACGGCCCTGAGTTTAGCTCGAATGTCCCCACAATTTGATCTTCAATTTTTCCCTCCACTGGTTTTTCCTTCGAACTGGAACTTGGGTTCCTGGGCAAAACGGGCTCCAATCTCAACAACTCTAGCACCGTCGTGTTTCTGTCACTCCCAGAAGTCTCCCTATGTGTTTAGTTTTCCCTCAAAGCCCGTAGGAATTGAACTTTGAGTTTCCCCCCAAAAACCCGAAACTGTTTTCTCACCGTCTCTCTCAACCTCAGCCCACACCTGATGAACCAAAATGACCCAAACGAAACCTCTCCTCACTCTCTTACACGGTTGATCGATCAATGTGGCCAACAACTCGTGGGAGACCAACTGGGGTCTCTGAAAATGGTTTCCCGCACGCACAGAGACCACGGCCATTTTAAAATCCAGCCTGTGCACTGAGCTCAGTTCAGTCTCCCATGGGTGTCTCCACTGCCTCAATTCTCATAAACAAATCGTCTGATCCATCCACTACCACCCTAAATAGTTTGCACGCGCAAAACACCACGGCATGGCCGTGTGCTCTGTTTTTCACGGTGGTGCTACAGTAACCGCCATGAAATGACCAAATTGCCCCTCTGTGCAATAATTACCAAAATGCCCTCCAACTTCCGTGACCCGTAACTCGGTCATCCGACGTCCGTTTCGCGCGTGCCGCCTGTCGTTGTACTCAGGGCGTCGAGACGAACATAACGGTCTTCGAGTCAAAAGAATATCAATTGTCAAACAAAAAGTCAACTTTTCCCCTTAATAACATCCAATTACGATAATGCCCCTGAACTTCCGAACATCATAACTTTCACCCTGTTCGTCCGAATTGAACGTGCCACCTGTCTATGAACTCGTGACGTCCCGAACTACGTCACGGTCATCGCTCAACGTCCGTTCGACTTCCCAATCAAAAAGTCAACAAATTGACCACACAAATCACAGGGGTAAAAACGTCATTTTAAACAATATTTTATAATATTACATTTCTAGAATGTCCGGGGCGTTACACTAGTGGCTGAGGGTGCGGGATGTTTGACCCTGCTCTCTCTAGGAGGAGTATGAAATAATTTGGCCTTTGCATGGATGTTGGCCCTACGCATAAGCTCTGTGTGGCTTCCCCAATCTTCGATATGGGCTACATACTTGAAGAGAGATTCCTTGAGGCCACTTCTGAAAGTGTTGAAAGCATCCTTGTCATCCGTGTCTCGGCAGCGAGAGTATTCAAGGCTGAACCACACGACATATCTTTGGAGTGTTTCATCATCCTTCTGCATGATAGAGAAGAGATCCTTCGTTGAGACGAGCTTGTTGGTCTGGATCATGAATTGGCTCAGGAAAGTGGAGTTCAAGTCCTCGAACGAATCAATTGTGTTTAGGGCAAGCGATAAAACTAGTTGAGGGCTGCATCCGTGAGGGTGGAACTGAAGATGAGGCATTGTTCATCCTCAGATGCATCCCAGTACACCACCGCAGAGGTGTAGTTGTTCCAGTGGATGATTGGGTCTCCTTTCCCTATTTAAAGGTCGATCTTTAGGGGTTTCACCCTAGACATGTGTCGGGATTGGAGGATCCGATTAGAGAAAGGACCAGGGTTGGCATTCTTCAAGGCTGGCACCCTACTCTTGTCCTCCCTTGCCTCTAGGGCATGTATTCTCCTTAGGAGGCTTTCAATTTTCGTTTTGAGGGGTGGACTTCCTAGCCTGGTGCTCGATTGGTCCCCTATTTCGGTCCTAGCGAAATTCAACTCCTGACCCTGAAAGTAACTTCTTGCTGTTGAGTTTGTATCATCCAACGCGTTATGGTTCTCCCGCATATAGGTTTCAGCTTTCTGGTCGCCTAACAACCTCTGTTGTTCATCACTCGGCCAGAGTTTCCCACGGTGACCTGGCGGTAGCGAGAACTGGATTGGTGTGGCTCCGACGTCCTCTGGTCGGATGTTTCATAGATAACACTATGTCATTTATGAGCTTAGATAACACTAAAAGGATGACAGTTTATATTAAAACTGTCATCTTATTTTTAAAGATGAAAGTTTTAACTAAAAGTGTCATCTATAATAGTATAAAGACAACAGTTTAAAAAAAAAAATTGTCATCTGTTATAATTATAAGTGACAAAGAGATAGTACACAGATGACACTTTTAAAAAAAAGTGTCGTCTATGATGAAAATCGTATGTGTGGGAATAAAGATTTTCCCTAAATCTCAAAGCGGCAAAGGCAAAACATGAAAACACGATGAGTACTGTAGCTGCAGTAAAAACCCAAAACTCGATTTTCACTCTCTATTGAGAATGGATCGAAGAGGATGAAAGAGCTCTGCTAGGGTTTCCCAAAGGTTTTAGCTTGCTGGGAGAGATTTGGAGATAAGATCGATTCTTTTTCTTTCACTCACACTGCACATCTTCTTCAACTTTAGTTTTTAAATTTCTTCTCCCAGGTCAAGTTGTGAGATGTCTAGTACTTCTCTCCCTCTCTTTCTTCAAGCACCTTGTTGTGAAATGTTGAGGGCATGCCTACACCATAACATCGAGGATCATTACTTGATGATGTAATTTTATGGAGGATTACAAATGGGGGATTAAACTATGGTTAAGTCCATCCCAAGGTATTCTAGATGGGACTATAAACGAGGGATGTATCACATTTCAAAACATCGCTCGTAGGGAGAAACAGTTTAGTTACAAAGGGCACCTCTAGATCTTTGGCTGAAACTCAGGGTAATGATAAGGATAGTACCAATACCCAACTCATCACAATAGTTAAATAATTATGTAATGAAAAGGCCAAAGACGTCATTGTGTGTGATGTTTGCTCAGTTTAAGGACATTCTTCTCAAGAATGTCCTCTCGTGGAAGATGCCAACTTTGTTGGATGTTACAATACTGCTAGACCTTGGAATTATCCAAACTTTCGAAGGAACAACAATCAAAATGTTGCTAATCTTAAGCTAGCATCGGGATTCTAGCAACCACAATCTATATCCCCGCCGATGCACTTGAAAGGACCTTCCATGGGCCAAGTTTCCAATGGTAAGTAGTGGGAATAAGCTCTTGCGGCTATGGCACAAACCACCAATGCATTTAAAATGAATCCCAAAACCACCAAGCAAAAACTAATGATTTCATGAATGAAACCTGTAATCAACAAGCACAAACTCATAATGCCATTACAAACTTGGAAAAAAAACTTGGGCAAATTTCCAACCAACTTAATCAATGAGAGTCGGGCAAGTTCCCTAGTCAAGTCATGGATAATCCAAAAGGATCCTATGACACTACAACCAAAGCCATAAACCTTTGGAGTGGCACTGAACTTTCTGGATAGCTTATACCTTGTATAAGAAGAACATAATGAGGGCGTTAGGCCCTCAGTACCCAGGTCCCCTTCTACAAACACCATAAGCTCATCCATATGGGCTACCACAATCAAACCAGAACCTTACAACACCCCCGTGCATGCTACCCAACATTTTTGCCCCTCCTTTGTTCTCAGGCATTGCCCTCCTACTGCCTTAGTCTTAGGGTCAGCAACACACTCTAGCAGTCTCACAAGACAAGGCCCTAGCATCACCAGTGCCCAACACCCAACATAAGGCCCTGCTTAGAACTAGCACGACCCTAGACCTAATTTAGGCCTCGACCAACTCGCAGTACCCTAGTAGCTCGTTGGTTCACTTAATTCTAAACTATTTTGAAGCTCTATTAAATCTTCTACATAGGTATCTATTGAGTTATCTAATAATGTTTCTTACCCTTTTCCTTGTAGGTTCCAAAATAAAGACAAAAACAAGAAGGAGTTCGAGGAAGCAATCATTAGCATATTGCAAAAACTCCAAATCACGCTACTCTTCTCTAAAATTCTTAAGCATATGCCTATCTTCACTAAGCCAATCAAGATGGGACTTGCGCTTTGAATGCATGTGCGTTGCCTCATATTTTACAGTTGGAGCTATTTTGGGATAACGGATCGAGAAGCTTCCTCATGTCATATACTATGCAAGCCAAACCTTAAATAATGTTCAATGAAACTACTCAACCATGGAAAAGGAACTCCTTTTTGTCATCTTTACCTTAGAGAAGTTTCACTTACTTGATTCGAATAAAGGTTATATGTTACATGGATCTTGAGGCCTTGAAGTACCTGCATAGCAAGAAGGATGTTAAGGTTCGGTTGCTATGGTGGATGCTTCTCCTCCAAGAATTCGGCTTGGAGATCTAAGATAAGAAAGGTAGTGAGGACGTAGTTGCTAACCACATAAGCTGTCTCATCCATGGTCGAATGAAGAAGTGGACCATCTCCCCTTGCAAGAGACCTTTCTCTATGAGCAACTTTTCAGCATTCGTGCAATCGGATCCATGGTACGTTGATTTAATTAATTATATTACTACTAAATAATTTCCTACATCATTGAGCCGGTACCAAAAGGTAAACTAGCCAGTCAAGCCATTTACTATGCTTGGGAGGAGCCCTACTTATGGAAACATTGCTCGGACCAAGTATTTCGTCGATGCATTCGCAACAATGAGGTATGTTCTACCCTTGAATTTTGTAATACTTTAGCATATGGATACCACTTTGGGGCAAAAAAAAAAAAAAACAACGTAAAAAGTCACTCAATGGGGATTTTATTGGCCAACACTTTTCAAGGATGCTTATGAATTTATGTTTACTTTTGATAGGTGCAAACACCAAGTTAACATAGGCCCTCATAATCATATGCCGTTAACCCCAATTTTAGTTGTGGAAATTTTTAATCTTTGGGCATTGATTTCATGCGGCCTTTCCATAAATATTTTGGTAATCTTAATATATTACTTGTTGATGACCTCAATAGTCGATCATAACCTCGCAGTTCCCAAAATCTTGGTCATCAAAGTCAACTCAAGTACACAAAACGGTACAAAGATTTTGCCACTAGGCAAACCGTCAAATATACAAAAGGAGATACTACATATTTTTTTCTAACAAAGTGATGAAGCCAATATTGAAGGAGATGGGAAAGAGTAAATTTTTTATTCATATTGATGAATCACCTAATGAATTCCATAAGGAACAAATGACCATTATCCTTAGATTTATTGATTGTGATGGATATGTTCGTTAGTATTTTTTTTTTACATTGTGAATGTTGGAGATACTAGTGTATCAACTCTTAAAGAATAAATATGTAAATTGCTTGCTAAACATGAGATTTTTATGGAAAATACTCGTGGTCAAGGGTATGATGGTACACGTAATGTACAAGGTGCATGGAAATGATTACAAGTATTGTTTCTTCTAGATTATCCATATACAAATTATGTCATTGCTTTGATCATCACTTGCTTTTAGCTTTAAAGCGTCGTAATGAGCTAAGATTTATTCGGAATGTTGAAGTTAAGCATTGCTAGATTAAGAACTTGAAACAGATAAAAGACATCTTCAAACTTTTTGTTTGAAACTAGTTGGAGCTCTCCTTATGCTTTTATTACTAGTTTGATAGCATTGTTTAAAGATTTTAAAATACTTTATCTCGAAATCAGAGAGCATGGACCACCCAACAATTTTGTGGTAATGCTAACAGTAAGTATATTGCTATTATGTCTTTTGACTTTCTGTTTGTTTTTATTTTTTTTGGATAAAACTATAGGAATCACTAGTTTTCTCTTCCAAGCATTTCAGGAAAAAAAAAATCACAAGATATTGTAAGTGCTTTAAACTGTGTTTCAAACACAAAACTTCAGGTTCAACAATCAAGTGAAAAAGGTTAGGATTAAATATTTGTAAGTGTGAAATTGTTTTATGAAATACATGATATTGGTATGCTTGATATGAAAGCCCTTCAAAAGACAGGCACATGTTGTTCTTGTCAACAAATGAATTTTATTACAACTTAGCACGATTATCGAGTTGATGTCTTTAATGAAGTTATAGATCATTAGTTGGGTGAATTGAGTGATAGATTTCATGAGAATACATTAGAAATTCTTATTCTTAGTGCAGCATCGAATCCTCATAATTCTTTCAAGTCATTAAATATTAAGGATATATGTAAACCTGCTAAGAAGTATTATCCTTTTGATTTCCTTCCAAGTGATTCAAGGCTTTGAGAATAGGGGTTGAGATATTTTGAGAATAATATGGATTGTCTGCCTTGCTTCAAGTACATCTTCACTCTTCCCAAATTATGTCAAACAATGGTGAAAACAACTCTAGAAGATAACGGATATATCTGAACTCCATGTAGACCCAAAACGAATATATACAAACTCTATTTTTGGCTATACCACCTTTCTACGTATTGAGGAGTTTGAGACCTACATAACGGCTTTCATGAAACGTCCACAAAGTGTCCCAGTCAAAAAGTCAACATTTGCCCTACAAGAGCAAAATCGTCATTTTAATTAATTTTTTCCCAACTTTTATTTTCTCGAATTTTCGGGCCGTTACAATCTACCTTCCTTAATAATTTTGTCCTCGAAGTTTTTAGAACAACTAGTCTTATTTCCATCCTCAAATTGGACTACTAAGTTCTACAAAATTAATCGACCTTTTGATTCCATCATACTGTATCGCAACTTCATCTAGACATACGTAATTCCAGGATCCTGTGTAGCCTTAACTAATTCATATAAACAACCTTACTCAAGGCATCCTTCTAATCATCTTCGATAACATAACAATACCAAACACAAGTCATATCCCACCAGTCCATAACCAAACTCCACCAATCGTATCTTACACACCTGTTACATGCTGCGAAATATATAAGCACACAAATTAAACCCTCTTGTGACAATTGTAGTAAAGCATGTAAGTGGGGATCGTTCTAGACCGGGGATTAGGAGGGATTGCTAAACACTTGAAAACTGACTTAAAAACGTAAAAACAAAGTTTAAAACACTAATCTTGACTCAAAGAATGCAAAACTAAAGTTTAAAACACTAAAGCAAACCAAAAACTCAAAACAGCAACCAAAAGACTCAAAACTGCCTTAAAAACACTTTCTGGGCAGTTTCGAACACCTAACACTAATTTGGACCAAATTGGGTTATAACTTGAATCAAAACACTTAAAAACACAAACTAAAACACTTACTAACTAATATGACACTTCAAAATAAAGGGGGACTTGGTTTTGACGAATTTGAAAACAAAGAAAACAGATTGTAATTAAAACAGATTGTAAAACGAATTTGGATGAAACTATGGATGGAAGGTTAGCTAGAGGGTTCTTCTCCACACATGACATACTTGCAGATAAACCAATTTCCAGTTGTTCTTTTGATAAATCATGGAACTCAACACCCTAGGTTAATTAGGTCCGCTTAAATTAACCTTCAAGTTCTCCTTAAGCTATTGAATTGGATGGGAAAGTGCATACAACAATTCAACACATTCTTCAAAAGTCCTTTACGTGAAAAGCACAATAAAGATACAATCAAAGATCATTAAGCAATAAGAGAACTATAAGTATTGGCGAGGCATTCGTACTATGATGAGCATGAAACTCGAGCCAAGAATTCATTTAACGCGATCGTTTATGAGCGACCTCCACTACTTGTGAATATAAGATTGTAACTATTAGGTGAAACTCCCTTATACTCTAGCATCATATTCATGCATGAAAACTAAGCGTGCACTCTTAATAAACATACACAAATAAGTTATCAATCAAGCAGTTAAACGAATTGGATTCACAACTTATGAAATCACAACTAAAGGTAATCAATTCATATTGCAAGTATGTATATGGTTTCGAATCACCCCCTAACTAAGAGGGGTTTAGTTCCTCATACTCACAACACAGAGATTATTGAATTGAAACATTGAAAATAAAAGAAAGAAAAAACCTAAACGTTCCAGCAATCCTCAATTGAATAGCAAACACATTCAAGGCACTCCTCCCTCCTCTTTGCTGCGGCACAAGGGATGGTGGTGAGTTGTGGTGGTTATGGATGATGTAGAACGGTGAAAAAGTGTCTAGGATGGGTGTATGGCACAAAAAGGAAGGTTTTTGGGTCAGAAAATATGGAGATTGGTGAAGGATGGTGGCTGCATAGAATGGGTGAAGTTTTCTGGCGTGAATGGTGAGAGAATGGTTGAGTGAGTCCTTGAGAGAATGGAATGGTGCTGAATAAATATCCCTAGGGTGCGGCCAAACAGATTTTATTTAAAGGGAAAGTAATCTCAGCCCTCTTAATTTCTCGAACAATTTAGGAAAATAAATCAAGAGAGAAAAAGGCAATTAAAATCAGAAATTAAGAGAGAGCAGGAAAGGGGGGATGTGGCAAAGAATTTGGGAAAGCGTTTTGGGAAATTAAAACCCCCAACTTAATTTGATTAATAGAAATTAAGTCAAAGATTCTAGAAAAAGGAAAATAAATCAGGAAATTAAAGGAAATAGGTTAGGTGGCTTAGGATCAAGAATTAGGAAAGATGGGTCTCCTTTGCACGACAAAGACTTTAGGACAGGTTTAGGCTTCTAGAACAACCAATTAAGTGTCCTAAAATGTTTTGGAATCTTTTTGTGGCTGGAACTTAGGTGAATTAGGATTAGGAAAGTTTAGAGCCAAAAATAGAAACTCTCAATAAAGGAACCCTCCAAGAATAGAAACCTTCAAGAATAGAAACTTGGTTTCTAAATCTGAACTCTTTGTTCTTCATTTCATTTCTTCACTCACTCCTAGCCTCTTTTGGTCTTCACTTCCGTCCATTCCTTTTGCTCCAAGCATGTGATATCCATTCCAAGCCCAATTATGCTCCAAAAGACTCCAAAATGCACCTTCTTGCACACTTTGCCCATAGAACCTGAAAACATATGAAATTGGCTTAAAAGCCTAAAATAACTAAGAACTAACAACGTAAATGCACAAGAACAAGCTAACTAAGTCGCATAAATATGCTCCTATCAAATTCCCCCACACTTAGCTTTTGCTAATCCTCGAGCAAAAAAAAAAACAAAAAAAAAATAACAAAATGAAACAAAACAAACAAAACACAACTTATCCTTCCAACATTTACCTCAGGGATTTCCAATGCACATGACATGTTAAATATCATCATTCCCACACAGTTTAGTCATCTTTACACTTGAGCACATACTTAATCACCGTCACCACTTACTAGTTCACAATTAACCAATTAAAACGATGTTTTGAATGTAGTAACATGCCTTAGAGAATTTTCTCAATTCCTTACAAGATAAACACTCAATTTTCACTCAGATTTTCTAACTACACACCCTACACTAGGTATATGTGAGAAGATTGATGTAAACATGAAAACAAACACTCACATATGTTATAACAAAGAAAGCAATTTCTGGAGTTATTAAGCATGTTTAGATATGATCTCATGAATGGAATGCTACTACTTAGATGCGAGAACCAGTGACACCATATGCTCATACTAAATTCAAACTCCACAAATTGAAACACATAACACTCAAGATTGAAGTCAAGGGTTGTAACGGGGCTTGGGGTATTGGCTAACAACGAAATGATAGGGATAACAAACGTTCTTAAAGCGATAGCAAGCAAAGTAATGAAATTGAAACTTAGAATTCACTTAGATTACAGAAATCGTCTTTTAAACACAGAGGGCAGATTCAAGCAACGCTTAGGGCCGAATTCAATGTTTTGGACCCTTTCTTCAACAAACAACACTTTAGAACTCTTTTTCATATCTTTTCCAACTTTTTTCATTCTTTTCACACACTTATCTTCTTCTTTTTCTACGAATTTCTTTTATTTTTCTTTTCTACCCGTGCCTTATTAAGGAATTTGGCACACACATAAGAATTACTTCCCCCACACTTGTTTTCTGCAATACATTGATCACATAAAACCTAATTCAAATGATTGTCACATAAATCGTTTAATAACCCTGGGCTCATAGTTCAAGTTAAACCAAATTCCAATCTATAAAACATATTTCCAAATACTTACATAAAATTATCAAATATGTTATGCACGAAGTTCATATCTCATAAAGAAGATATTCAAACCTATGCTCTAATACCAAGTTGACAGGACCCATCCCTAAATTGCTCCGAAAAATCAAACCAGTTCTACTTCCGTCTCACAACTCTTGTTAGACTAGAGATTTTCATTATTCTAATTCCCATTTGACACATTAACCAAACAGAATCCATCTGACACGTCCCGAATTAGAAATTATGTAAGGACACTAAAGTCGAGGCTCGCTGGTGACATCTGAACAATGACGTCCAGATGATGAAAGCCATTTACTATAAAATATTGCATTATTGTGAGGTCGGGTAAGCCCTAACTGGAAAAAAACCAGCTACATTTCCCCCAACAGTAAAAGCGGAGAGCATGGATACACGTATTGATGTTCATATAATTACACTATACTTTTAACTGCCCGATTACACCCCCAGTTCACTCCCCGCCTAGGAGTGATGTTAGAGTTGCATCCTCATCTTCTTGAAGTACGTGTGCACTAAGTGACACGACCCACCCCAATCCCCCGGGATTAAGGGATAAGTCATGCTCCCATCTAACCCATGTGCGACGCGGAGGCTAAACACCCGTTCAACCCCCGTGGAACACACAGGCCAGACAAGGGATACCCAGGTCTACGATCCAAAAACCAACCTCGTTTAACCAGAGCGCGCATAATCACTGTGGATCGTGTGTGTGATGTCTCTATCTCTCTCTCTCAACAGCTCGCACCGCACAACAACCTGGAGGGTATCGAAAAACATAAAAGACTGTGAGTGGACAAAAATAAAGAATAAGTTCTAAAACAATTTATAAGAAAATACATTTATACCCTCCATGCAAAACCAATGCATGCATTCAAAAATCATTCCTTAGAATCATCGAAATCATATCAAATCACAACTCAAGACAGAATCTCGTAAAACGCGCAAATAGTGAAATATCTCGAAATATGTGAAAACGGAAATCATAAAGATCCTAATCATAAACATAGAAATCACATATAGAAAACATATAAAAACATATATGCATGCATCATAAGTTAGAAGGCAAAGTCCACTCACGGACCATTCCTGAGACTGCCTCGATACTCGTGTAATACGCCGTTCCTGGCTAATCCACTATCACCAGACTTCTTGACCATGTCCATATCACATTCTATGGTCACTAACTACTTCAATAAGCTTATACTAAATCCCGATAATTTTTCCAAATTTTTAACTATTTTTAAACTTGATCCTAAACATTCGGACATCTCGAATCATATCAAAATGATGCCCGATCGACTCGAAACCAGTCCCAAAATGTTCATTACATCGATAACATTAAAAGTCGTGTTGAAAACTTCCTCAAAAGACATGCCACGCGCCCCACGCGCTACCTAAAGGAGATGCGCGTCAGGACCCGACCTTGCTCTGTCAGGACCCGACTCATCTAGCACGATATTGTTCGCTTTGGGCTTCCTTGCCCTTGCCCTCACGGTTTGGTTTTCGGGAGCTCACAGTGCAACTTCCCAGGGGGTCACCTATCATGGAATAACACCAGCCTCAACTCGCTTAACTTTGGGGTTCCAATCCCCCCCAAAGCCACTTGAGCTCCCAAAAGGTCTCGTGCTAGATAGGTGTGTGCTTACACATATAAAGCACACCACCATTCCCCTCCCAGACCATTCCCCCTAGCAGAAATGTGGGATTGTTCACCATTCCCTCCAGGACACGGGTCTTACAATCCATCCCCCTTAGGGCCCAGCGTCCTCACTAGCACACTTCCTGGCCATGGTCTAGCTTTGATACCATTCTATCAAGACCCAACCTTCCTCTGTCTAGACCAGACTCATCTAGTACGATATTTTCCGCTTTGGGCCTCCTTGTCCTTGCCCTCACAGTTTTGTTTTCGGGAGCTCACGGTGCAACTTCCCAGGGTGTCACCCATCATGGAATTGCACCATCCTCAACTAGCTTAACTTTGAGGTTCCAATCACCCCCAAAGCCACTTGAGTTCCCAAAAAGACTCGTGCTAGATAGGTGTGTCCTACACCTATAAGGCACACCACCATTCCCCTCCCAAACCATTTCCCCCTCGCAGGAATGTGGGATCGTTCACCGTTCCCTCTAAGACACTGGTCTTACACTGCGCGTGGGTCTCACGCGCCAGCACAGGTCTTCTTTAACCTCTTGCCGAATCGGGTCCAGACCGTCTGGTCCAGCCCGATCCATCCCAGTCCAACCGAACCGGCGTTCACGGTTCAACGCCCATTTCTCTTCCGTTTTCGATTCTGTTTCTTCCTAAGGCTTCATCTCAATGTTTCCTACCCATTTACATGACCAAAACAGAGAATTAAGAACAAGAAACTACCTTCCCAATCCAGGATCAAAACCTTCAACTTTCTTCTCTGGTTCTGGCCACCGTAGGCCACCGTTGTCCATGGTTTCAATCCCTTTGAGTGCTTTGCAACCTCCAAAACAAAGTCCAATTCACAGAATCAATCAACAACTTCTAAAACTAAAGTCACTATTTTCGAATTCGAAGTTAGCTTTCATGGGAAATCGACCTTACCTCTACCGTCGTGCCTCGCCGTGGCCACCACCAGCTTCGTCGTAACTCCCTTTTCATCTTTTGTACACACAATAGAGGAAAAGGATGAGGTTTGAGGGAAGTTAGGAAGATTGAATATCACGGGTGCACTTGATCTCTATTTTTTCACGGTTCTAAGGCCACCGTCCACGACTGCCCTTGGGGCACCACCACCACATTCCTCTCCTTCCACCCTCCCATTTTCCTTCACACCACACAAGCAGATAATGAAGATCAAAGAGGTTTGTTAGCTGGTTTTAGGATCATTCACACAACACTCTATTTCTCAGATTTTTCCCAAATTCGTGCACAATTATCACCCTTGTTTTAAAAACAATTGAGGCGGTTAACAAAGGTTCCACAACCTTTCAGTAAGGGACAAGTGTAATCTGGTGGGAACAAATCCCAATGCACTAGGTGTCTCAATTTCACTGGGCACATATCCCTAGGCAACCAAATGACCAAAATGCCCTTGAGGCTAAATTACCAAAATACCCCTCAACTTCCGTGACCCATAACTTCTTCCACGAACATCGGAATCAGACGTGCCGCCTATCTATAGACTCGTGACATCCCGAACTACATCACAGTCATTGGCCAAAGTCCTTTGACCACCCGAAACAAAAGTCAACAATTTGCCCATTTTAGGGGCAAAACCGTCATTTCACACTATCCTTCCGAAATCACTCAACTAATTACCAATTAACTTCACTAATCTGTCATTAATCACTAATCTAATCCCGAATGTTGGGATGGGTCATTACACTAAGACCTAAGGGGTTTAAGGACACAAGGATGAGTGGACCCAAATGCTTATTTCAGTGTAAGGTATGGTTATTAAAAACATAATTTAGCCCCTTATTTTATCTATAATCCCAAAAGTAATCGAAACATACTTGCAAGTAATACGAGAGATGATATATTCAAAATAATAATAAATATTAAATCAGACTTTCACGTTCTACGATAAATTATAATAAAATAATCAACTCATAGTATTCAAAGAGGTCAAGTCAAATCATGAGTATGTCACCAGATTAGCCCACAAAACATTTGCTCTTGAGTCGGAAATCACAATTGGGTATCTTGCTCATGTCCCTCAACCATGTGAAGGACTGGGTATAATGCACTATCACCTCAAGTCCCCTAGAGCTCGGGACATGACTAGTGCTTTTTAACTAGTATAGCAAACAACACGAGTGAACGATGGCATGGAGTACTAATCTGCAGCCTACAGATGGGTACTAGATACCAGCGACTCCTATATGGGTTCTAACACTAAATCTTATCAATGCCCCGGGGACTACTATGTAAATGCAACATGTGACATCACTAGATACTCACCTCACATGACCATTAAGATAGATACTTATCATGCATAATCATCAACTAAATAATACAATGTATAACCATCAGTTAAAGCATGACCAATGCATTTAGGTAATCATCATAAGATAAGCATTCACCCATACTCCAAGAATACTCCACAAGTAAATCATGCATACTTGATACGTGCCATAAACACAAACATCGTAAAATGTGCAAGTAAAAGCTTTATAAAACATGTTTAGGGAAATGGGTCCACTCACACTAGTCTGGAAGTCGGGTCACCCGACAAATCAAGCTAATCATGTGCTCATAATCAGTCCGACTCTGTTGAAGCGTTAAATGCTTCAACTGTCGATTACTCGTTGCCTAATCACCAAATGACACGTGTCATTCCTCGTAACCTGTCAACTTAAGTGGATCGTGAGTGCTCCGTTAGTACGGGAACCGGTGTGGTGCCGGCCTAAGGTTCTCCGACGGTCAAGTCAGTTACTTTGTTCGTAAGAGGAAATAGTAAACGGTAAGTTTGACAGAATAATTATAAATAGTAAATATTAGTTACCTTTATTGAGAAATGTGTACCCCTTATGTATGGGTAGGTAGGATATTCAATTCCCATAGTTTCGATGTGGGACAAATGCTCCTCGATTTACGTGCTAACACGTGTTACGTAGATCGAGAGTGGATAGACTTCGACGTGGCATCCCGCATTGGGCCCGATGTTAGGGCTGTGTAAGTACGGTAGTTTTGGGCCTTGAACGGAGTCTGGGCTTTAAGTATACGGCCCAGTGGGTTTGGTCAGATATGGTGTCAACAAACTCTATAAAGACAATTCACAAAGATTACAATAAAGTCAAAGCCCGTTCTATATGTTAAACCCCTTAAGGGTAGCCCAAAGTGGGTCTAGACTCACATAATAAAGACCCATCGACCCGTACATTTTGACTCTGTTTCTCATCAAGGGAGGATGCAAGCCGGGCTAGAGCATCAGCGTGGCTATTTTCGGAGCGTGGAATCCTAGTGATAGCATAACTGTGGAAACCATATAGAAGATATTTTGCTAACGCTCTGTATGCTGCCATGGAAAAGTCTTTGGCCTCATACTCGTTGTTGATCTGGTTGACGATAAGTTGTGAATCGCTGAAGATATTGATCTATTTTACCTCCATGGTCTTGGCGAGGCGGAGTCCGGCAAGGAGGGCCTCATACTCTGCGGCATTGTTGTAGGCCTTGAATTGAAAAGGAAATGTGTATTCCATTCGAACCTTGTCTGGTGTGGTAAGGAAAAGTGCAGCTCTGGACCCATTGTGGCAAACCGACCCGTCGACATAAATGAGCCAAGTTGGCCGAGAAAGGTCGATTTGGGGGCTCTCCTCATCCAAAATTTGTGTTATGGATGGAGGAGAAAATGGTGTGCCCTCATGTGCGCCCACCGCTGGAATGTAGGAGAATTCGGAAATGAAGTCCGCCACGGCTTGCCCTTTCTCGGCGGTGCGGGGAGTGAATGTGATGTCGAATTTGCTGAGTTCTATTGCCCACTTGAGTAATCGCCCTGATGTTTCGAGCTTCTGGAGTACTTGCCGGAGTGGTCTGTTAGTCATCACAATTATGGAATGAGCCTGGAAGTATGGCCTAAGCTTTCTAGAGGACATGATGAGGGCAAAATGGAGTTTCTCTAGGCCAGAGTATCTTGTCTAGGTGTCCTGTAAGGCCTTGCTGACGTAGTACACCAGGTGCTCAGCGCCATCCTTACGCTTAACTAGGACCGAACTGGCGGCAGAAGTGGAGACAGACAGGTACATATAAAGGGTTTCCCCGGTGTCGGGCCTTGCCAACAACGGCGCTCTGCCCATGTATTCCTTGAGTTCAGTGAAAGCCTTTGTGCACTCCTCCGTCCAGGTAATGTGTTTGGATTTGCTCTTTAGGGCTTTGAATAAAGGTACGCACTTGTCGGTGGCTTTGGAGATGAAGCATGTAAGGGCTGCGACCCAGCTGGCTAGGCTTTGCACTTCCTTCTGAGTTCGCGGAGGATCCATATCGACTAGGGCCTTGATTTTTTCCGGATTGGCCTCAATACCTCTCTGACTAATTATGAAACCCAGGAATTTCCCAGAGCCGGCTCCGAAGACGCATTTGGCCGGGTTCAACCTCATCCGGTATCGTTTGAGGACGTCGAACATCCGCGAGAGATTGGGGATATGCAAGTCATCTGATTTACTCTTAACGAGCATGTCATCAACGTAAACCTCCATTTTTTTCCCAATCTGGTCGGCGAACATGAAGTTTACCAGGCGCTGGTAAGTGGCCCCCGCGTTTTTGAGTCCAAAAGGCATGCCATTATAGCAATATAATCCCTGATCTGTTCGGAAGGTTGTGTGGATCTGATCTGCCGAATGCATAAAAATCTGGTTGTAGCCTGAGTACGCATCCATGAAGCTCAGGAGCTCATGCCCTGTGGTGGCATCGACTAGTTGGTCTATCTTTGGTAGAGGAAAACTGTCCTTGGGGCAAGCCTTGTTCAGGTCAGTAAAATCGATACACATTCGCCACGCCCCGAGGGTTTCTTGACGAGGACAACATTGGCTACCCAGGCGGCATAAACGACCTTCTGGACAATGTGAATGGTGCTCAGTTTGACTATTTCTACCTTCATAGCCTCGGTCCTTTCTACGTCATAGACAGGTGGCACGGCCATTTCGGACGATCAGGGAAAAAGTTATGGCTATCGGAAGCTCAGGGGCATCACCGTAATTTGGACAATTGGAGCGAAAATGTTGACTTTTCGTTTGGAAACTAATTTTCACATGACTCAAGGACCGTTAGGTAGGTCTCGATGCCCTGAGTCCGTAGACAGGTGGCACGCCGAAATCGGACTTCGTACGAGGAAGTTATGGTCGGAAACGTGAAGTCTGAGGTTCGCGTCTCGGTAATCGTGTCGAATATTTTATTCTGATATTATGATTGGAGGACACCTGGACGAGTGACAAGTGTCACTCATCCATTGGCTAGATTGGATCAGATCCACTATGGGATTAAATAGCATTAAAACCAACTTTTAATCCTAGCCACTCATCAAAAGTTCCCAGATTTCCTTTCAGCCATTGATCTCACTTCTGAGATTGAATCTGGACCCTCCATTTCATGTATCAGATTCCCTCTCCATCTTTATATTTTCCTACCCGATTCCACACAAGGTCCATTTCGAACAAACACCCTAGCTCATCACTCATTCTTTATGTCTGCGTGTGGGAGACTCACTGGTGAGGGCTGAGGGACGGCGGTGACCAGTGGTGGCCTGATGGTTCAACGTTATCTTCGATTCCTTTTGATTCTGTTCACTTACAGGGAATGATAGGAACCCATTTGACTCGATTTCGTGACCAGTGGTGGCCTGAACAAAGTGTAAACGGCAACGGGAGAACCGGGTCTGTTCATCGACGTAAGCCTTCGATCCAGTCTCTGTGTGATGATTTTAATTAGATAGAACCGTTTATGGGATTGAGACGAGCAATTAGGAACAAACTAGAACGAAAATGGTTGAGAATTGAAGAAATGGTGACCGGGTCAGATCGAGGGTCTGATCGACCCAGTTGCAGAGACACGGGTCGACCCGTCAGGAGGACAGGGGTGATGACGTGGCACCCTGTCAGACCTGTCGGGTGACGTGGAACACTCTTCGTACGACACATGTCACATGTCAGTGCACAGTCAGCACTGACATGTCAGTGACGTGGCCCAATCAGGGACTACCACGTGTCACTGACATGTCAGTGACGTGCTGACACGTGGCACACGTCATATCTGACACGTGGCCTCTCAGATCAGTGAGGTGGACCAATCGTGTGTTGACACGTGGCACCTGTCATAGTCTGACATGTCAGACCTGACATGTAACACCCCGGACATTCGAGGATTTTAATATTGTAATTTAATATATGAATTGACGTTTTTACCCTTGTGAATGGTATGGCCAAATTGTTGACTTTTTGATTGGTGGGTCAAATGGACTTTGACCAGTGACCGTGACGTAGTTCAGGACGTCATGAGTTCATAGACAGGTGGCACGTCCAATTCGGACGATCGGGGAAAAAGTTATGACTATCGGAAGTTAAGGGGCATTATCGTAATTTGGACTTTCGGGGCGAAAATGTTGACTTTTCTTTTGGCAACAAATTTTTGTATGACTCAAGGACCGTTAGGTAGGTCTCGATGTCCTGAGTCCGTAGACAGGCGGCACGCCGAAATCGGACTTCGTATGGCTGAGTTACGGGTCTAGGAAGTGAGGGGCATTTTGGTAATTATTGAACCAGGGGCATTTTGGTCATTTTGCCCTGGTTACTGTAGCAACCGCGATTGGACACGGGCAGAACCACCATGTGCGGTGGCTCTGAGTGCGATTTGATTACTGGTGTGTGTGCTGGAAAGTATTGATTGTTTAAACCTTTTTGAAACATCAAACGTGGTCTGATTCATCCAGCTACACGATCAAATTGTTAATTGAAATTCGAAGCTTTCGGGGGACAAAATTTCAGTGGACAGATTGGACACCCACGAGCCTCTGGGACGGTTCAATTGTTTTAAACTGAATAGGAATTGTGTAAGCTTCATTCTGCTGTTGAAGGAACTGAGAATAGGTGAGGAAACCAGAGAGAAACCATTTCGGGAATTTTTGGAGGGAAATCGGGTTTTTGATTTCTGGTGATCGTTGGACCAAACCAAAGCCTGGTTTAGTCTTCTGGGAGTGTTTGGAACTCAACCACATCGAAATCGAAGGCCATCAGCCACGGGTGAGCTAGGACGGTGACTGCTGTTTTCAGGGAAATCGCAGAGCTTGGGACGACAACCTTCAGGTTCTTTCAGACACAATTGATTGTTCATTTTGGTTCGTTTTGATCCTATTATGCTTCCTGTGAAGTTAATTGGACAATGAGTTTGAAACCAGGGAGTTCTGGTGATTGACCCGTTTGGTAGATCACGGGCCGAGGGTCCATTTAAGGGACCAGTGAGGTTAATTGTTGACTCAGAACCTAAATTGGATAGTTAATGAACATGTTAGGATCAAATTGGATTGAAATCGAGTAAGAATTGATGGGTATTCAACCGGGTCAAGCCGCGGGTGGCAGGCTCGTGTTGCAGACAAACGGGTGAAGGTGGTGACACTGTAGCTACAGTGTCAGGCGCGTGACTTTCACGCGCAGCCACTTTGGGCGGCGCGTGAGGGCGCGTTAGACCTGATCTCCGATCACGATCAACATGACTTTTGTTCCTCTCATCATTCTGAACATTTTTGGTGAATTAACCATGTTGATCTGAGATACTTTTGATGGGTTAGTTTAGGGCCGGTTGTCTCGGGAAACGTGTTGGACGGTTTCCCCAAGCCGGTTTCTGTTTCGAGTTATTTGGAAAAATGTTTAAGACTTGTTGTGACCCTTACGTATGATTTGGACTGACAGGAATTGTACGATAATCCCGGTACAAGTTCGTACGCACAGTTTCACCGCGGGATCGTACTGTGAGTGGGCCCGATTTCATTAAACCCTTGCATGCTTAAATGTTTTCTGCTTTACTTATATGTTCACATGCTGGAATCAATAAATGGTTTTGATGATATTGAAATTTCAGTTATGGCACGTTTCACGGTATTTGGGCATGAGACCCGTTTGATGAAACGTAACGATCTGTTCGGATTTTACCTATGTATACATATATGTTTTGCATGTGGATAACAATAAAATGTATTTGGTACTGCACTGTATAGATCCTTCCATATTATATTGTCTCCTCCGGATGAGGTACCCCGGAGAGGTTACGGACGTCTATGACGCTAAGCATCGAGGATGCTGTAACCGAATAGGGTTCGGGGATTGAACTCGGAATTGAGACCCGAGTGGCACGCGTAGCCTTGTGATTGTGACCTTATTGGACGTCAGGGACGTCAGACATCGGGGATGTCGGGATCGGAGTGTATAGTGCAGTGGCTAAAATTATGTTTATGGTTTTATTATATGCCTTATGATACATATTATATGACTTATGGTTTTAAATTCTGATGCATGCATGTTTGGAAAACAGAGGGGTAAATTATATGTTTTACTTACTAACGATTCTATAAACTTGAGTTTCGGCCCACTCACCCTTATTGTTTTGGTAACCCCTCCAGGTCGTGATACTGAGGTAGAGGAGGAACCTGAGGCTGAGGCATAGATCTACTTCTGCGTACCTGAACCCCTGTTGGGTGGTTTACCCGCAAGTTTATGTTAGAGCCGTGCTCGCAACTTGTAGTTTTGGATTTCATCCCTTGTCTGACATCTGTTTATTCCGGATTTGATGTAAAACTTTAATTTGGTTTTTATGCATTTGAATGTTTAAGGTTGAAATTGGAACATTATTTTGGGTGTCAGACGGGAGCAGGGCACGTCCCCATGTGGTCCCAGAGAGGATCGGGGCGGGTCCTGTCAGCTTCGTATCAGAGCACTAGGTTGTGGTCAGCATGCTAGACTAGAGACTAGTACTAGTTACTTCCCGAGTTTAAGGATAATGTTAACTGATCTATGCCTCTTGACAGTTGGTTATGCCTGCCAGGAATATTCCTCATACACGAACTGACGAGGATCTGGAAAGGGAAATGGAATGCGCAAGCATTGAGCGGGCTCAACGTCTGGGAACCACTCCTTTCAACTGGGGATCGAACCCCGAAGATGCTCATGATTGGATCACCAAATGGGAAATGATCTTCACGGTGATGCACTGCCCTCCAGGCGAACGGGTAACTTTGGCGGCCTTCTTTCTGGAAGGAGGAGCCTACCACTGGTGGCACGGCCTTGAAATGTCTGGTTGGTCTGTCCATACCACTACTTGGGAAGCTTTCCGTTCCCTATTTCTTGACCAGTACTACCCGCGATCATTTCGCGAGGCACGGGAGGCTGAGTTCCTACGGCTGGAGTAAGGGGATATGTCCGTTGCGGACTACGAGTAGACTTTCAGAAAACTGTCCCGGTTCGCTGCATCATTCGTGAGCACGGAGGAGGACAAATGCTAAAGGTTTGAGCTTGGACTCCGAGGGGAGATCCGGGCAAGTTTGACTGCTGCTACTCATGCTTCACTGAGAGATATGGTCGACGCTGTGGTGCGTGTCGTGGCCAGTCTGGCGGCACACCAGACACGACAGGCTTCGGGCGAGGGCCGACGTCAGGATCGCCTACACCGTGGGCCATCAGGCTAGAAGAACAACAAGGGAGGGGGCTACAAGGGAGCACCCTCATCCTTCAAGGGTCGTGGCTGGTTAGGTCGACGCGGTGGCTCTCAGGGCAGAGGATCAGGATAAAACTCTGGGTAGCGTTCGTCTTGGAGAGGTGCTTCTGGTGGGCATTCGGACAGGTCGAGGCCAGTAACCTGCTTTGCTTGCGGAGAGAAGGGCCACTATGCTTGTGATTACCCGCTGTTGTCCAAGAGCAACGACGCTGGGGGCTCTAGTGTGGTGCAGAGCACGGCTTCCCACACTAATGGAGGTCGCGGTCAGGGAGGTGACCATGGTGCTGGGCGTGGCGCGCGCGGGCGCGGACGGAATGGAGGGCCTAGGGCTCAAGTGTTTGCAATGACCCAGCAGTGGGCGAGGACTGCCCCAGGCGTGGTTACAGGTACGCTACATATCTTAAACTTTCTTGTACGTGTGTTGATGGATGCGGGGGCTACACATTCTTTTATTTCGAAGAGTTGTGCTGGTATGCTTGATTGTGTGGTATCAGCCTTAGATTGTGAAATGGCTGTTGGCACCCCGATAGGCATCGTGTACCTTGTGAATCAGGTGATTCGGAGGTGCCCGGTGAGAATTGAGGATGTGAATTTGCCAGCAGACTTAATTATTCTGGATATTCACGACTTCGATGTAATTTTGGGAATGGATTGGCTATCGGAGCATGGGTCGCTCATCGATTGTTGTAGCAAGCAAGTGATTCTGTGAAGCCCGGGTTTGCCGGAGGTTATCTTCCAGGGAAAACATGACGGTTCGCCTCCTGAGGTGATTTCTTCACTTACTGCTACCAAACTTCTACGGAAGGGATGCTAGGGTTATCTGGCGCATGTTGTGTCGGATCGGGTTGATACTCCGAGTATCGACGAGATACCGGTGGTGCGTGAGTTTCCGAATGTGTTCCCGGAAGACTTACCTGGATTACCGCCATCGCGGGAGATCGAGTTTACAATTGAACTACTCCCCGGTACCCGACCTATATCCCAAGCACCATATCGGATGGCGCCAGCCGAGTTACGAGAACTCAAAACTCAGTTGCAGGAGTTGGTGGATTTGGGATATGTCCGACCGAGTACTTCACCATGGGGAGCACCGGTGTTGTTCGTAAAGAAGAAGGAGGGGAGTCTCCGTTTGTGTATTGATTATCGACAACTCAACAAGGTGACACTAAGGAACCAGTATCCTCTACCCAGGATCGATGACCTTTTTGACCAGTTGCGGGGAGCACAGTTCTTCTCGAAGATCGATTTGCGGTCTGGGTATCACCAATTGAGGATTTCGGAGGAGGATATTCCGAAAACTGCTTTTCGAACCCGTTATGGACACTACGAGTTCCTAGTTATGCCTTTTGGTTTGACGAATGCTCCAGCAGCATTCATGGATCTGATGAACCGGGTCTTCCGACCCTACTTGGATAAATTCGTGATTGTGTTCATCGATGATATCTTGGTGTACTCGAGGATTGCCCGAGCACATGAGGAACATCTACAGTTAGTGTTGGAGAAGCAGAGACAAGAACAGTTGTACGCCAAGCTGAGCAAGTGTCAGTTTTGGCTGAGCAGTATTGGTTTTCTGGGACACGTAATATCGACGGATGGGATTAGCGTGGATCCCCAGAAAACAGAAGCGGTGACCAACTAGGCTAGACCGACAACAGTAACGGAGGTGCGGAGTTTTGTCGGGTTAGCAGGTTACTACCGGAGATTCGTGGAGGGTTTCTCCAAAATTGCTGCACCATTGACTCGTTTGACTCGGAAGGGAGTGAAATTCATTTGGGACGAGCAGTGCGATCAGAGTTTTCAAGAGTTGAAGGATCGATTGACCACTGCACCTGTCCTTGCATTGCCGGATGACAGTGGAGAATTCGTGGTCTTTAGTGACGCTTCACTACAGGGTCTGGGCTGCGTGTTAATGCAGACTGGCAAGGTTATCGCCTACGCATCCCGTCAGCTAAAGACTCATGAGTTGAACTACCCTACCCTTGATTTGGAGTTGGCAGCGGTGGTTCATGCTCTAAAAATATGGAGACATTATCTATTCAGCGCAACGTGTCGGATATACACCGACCACTAGAGTCTATAGAACTTATTCACTCAAAAGGAGCTTAACATGAGACAACGGAGATGGTTGGAGCTGCTGATGGACTATGACTGTACGATTGAGTACCATCCGGGTAAGGCCAATGTGGTGGCGGATGCACTCAGCAGGAAATCAGCGGGATCAGTTGCACACCTAGGGATGGTGTATCTTCCTTTGCTGGTGGAACTCCGGAAGGCGGGGGTTATGTTGGATACGGATGAGTATGGAGCTTTGTTGGCCAGCTTCCATGTACGACCAGTACTGATTGATCGGATCATCGAAGCACAACTTCAGGATCCGATTTTACTATCCGGGATGATGGAGCACTGGTGAAGTTGGGCCGTTTGTGTGTACCTGCAGTGGCAGAGATACGAACCGAGATTCTTGAGGAGGCCCATAGTTCGGCCTATTCTATGCATCCGGGAGGTACAAAACTGTACCGTACCCTCCGGAACCATTATTGGTGGCCAGGAATGAAGAAGGATATTGCTGAATTCGTGAGCAGATGCTTAACCTGTCAGCAGGTTAAGGCGGAACGGCAGAGACAGTATGGGGCTATGCAGCCACTTCTGATTCCCCAGTGGAAGTGGGATCACATCACCATGGACTTCGTCTTTAAGTTACCCAGGACTCAGAGTGGAGTCGATGGAGTATGGGTGATTGTGGATCGGCTAACCAAGTCAGCCCATTTTCTGCCAGTTCAGGAGACTTATAAACCTAACCGACTGGCTCAATTGTTCGTGAAGGAAATCATACGATTGCATGGTACGCCGGAATCGATCGTGTACGATCGTGATCCGCGTTTCACTTCCAAGTTCTGGCGGAGATTACAAGCTACTTTGGGAACAACCCTATGTTTCAGTACTGCGTTCCATCCACAGACCAATGGACAGTCTGAACAGACCATTCAGACCTTGGAGGACATGATGAGGTCCTGTGTGCTATTGTTTCAGGACTCTTGGGATACTCATTTGCCATTGATGGAATTCGCTTACAACAACAGCTATCAGACAAGCATCGGGATGGCACCTTATGAGGCACTGTATGGTCGACAGTGCAGGACACCTATCTGCTAGAAGGAGATAGGGGAGCGAGCGACTGTAGGGCGAGAATTGATGGACTTAACCCTGGAGACTGTTCGAGTTATCAAGGAGAGATTGAAGGCGGCACAGGATCGCCAAAAGAGTTATGCCGATCGACGGATTCGAGACCTGGAATTTGAAGTGGGAGATTTTGTCTTCCTGAAGTTATCTCCATGGAAAGGGATTATCCGTTTTGGTCGATGGGGGAAACTGAGTCCGCGTTTTATCGGACCATATGAGATCGTGGAGAGGATTGGCAGGGTTGCATACAGATTGGCGCTACCTCCAGAACTTTCTAGAGTTCACGATGTGTTTCACGTATCGATGCTGCGGAAGTACGTACATGATGCTTCCCATGTACTGGAGGATCAACCTATCGAACTTCGAGGGGATTTGAGCTTTGAGGAGCAACCAGTGCAGATTTTGGATCGGAAAGACAAGGTACTACGTCGGAAGACGATTCCTCTCGTGAAGATTCTCTGGAGAAACCAGAATGTGGAAGAAGCCACATGGGAGCCTGAGGCTCAGATGCAAGAACAATTTCCTCATTTGTTTCTTTGAAATTTCGGGACGAAATTTGTTAAGGGGGGAAGGTTGTAACACCCCGGACATTCGAGGATTTTAATATTGTAATTTAATATATGAATTGACGTTTTTACCCTTGTGAATGGTATGGCCAAATTGTTGACATTTTGATTGGTGGGTCAAATGGACTTTGACTAGTGACCGTGAGGTAGTTCGGGACATCACGAGTTCATAGACAGGTGGCACGTCCAATTCGGACGATCGGGGAAAAAGTTATGACTATCGGAAGTTCAGGGGCATTACCATAATTTGGACCTTCGGGGCGAAAATGTTGACTTTTCTTTTGGCAACAAATTTTTGCATGACTCAAGGACCGTTAGGTAGGTCTCGATGTCCTGAGTCCGTAGACAGGCGGCAAGCCTAAATCGGACTTCGTTTGGCTGAGTTACGGGTCTAGTAGTGAGGGGCATTTTGGTAATTATTGAACCAGGGGCATTTTGGTCATTTTTCCCTGGTTACTGTAGCAACCGCGGCGGGACACGGGCAGAACCACCATGTGCGGTGGCTCTGAGTACGATTTGATTACTGGTGTGTGTGCTGGAAAGTATTGATTGTTTAAACCTTTTTGAAACATCAAACGTGGTCTGATTCATCCAGCTACACGATCAAATTGTTAATTGAAATTCGAAGCTTTCGGGGGACGAAATTTCAGTGGACAGATTGGACACCCACGAGCCTCTGGGACGGTTCAATTGTTTTAAACTGAATAGGAATTGTGTAAGCTTCATTCTGCTGTTGAAGGAACTGAGAATAGGTGAGGAAACCAGAGAGAAACCATTTCGGGAATTTTTGGAGGGAAATCGGGTTTTTGATTTCTGGTGATCGTTGGACCAAACCAAGGCCTGCTTTAGTCTTCTGGGTGTGTTTGGAACTCAACCACATCGAAATCGAAGGCCATCAGCCACGGGTGAGCTGGGACGGTGACTGCTGTTTTCAGGGAAATCGCAGAGCTTGGGACGACAACCTTCAGGTTCTTTCAGACACAATTGATTGTTCGTTTTGGTTCGTTTTGATCCTATTATGCTTCTTGTGAAGTTAATTGGACAATGAGTTTGAAACCAGGGAGTTCTGGTGATTGACCCATTTGGTTGATCACGGGTCGAAGGTCCATTTAAGGGACCAGTGAGGTTAATTGTTGACTCAGAACCTAAATTGGATAGTTAATGAAGATGTTAGGATCAAATTGGATTGAAATCGAGTAAGAATTGATGGGTATTCAACCGGGTCAAGCCGCGGGTGGCAGGCCCGTGTTGCAGACAAACGGGTGAAGGTGGTGACACTGTAGCTACAGTGTCAGGCGCGTGACTTTCACGCACAACCACTTTGGACGGCGCGTGAGGGCGCGTTGGGGCTTATCTCCGATCACGATCAACATGACTTTTATTCCTCTCATCATTCTGAACATTTGTGGTGAATTAACCATGTTGATCTGAGATAGTTTGAAGGATCAGGTTAGGGTCGGTTGCCTCGGGAAACGTGTTGATGGTTTCCCCGAACCGGCTTCTATTTCGAACTTTCTTTTGATTAAATATTAAGGACTTGTAGTGACCCTTACGTGTGAATTGAACTGACAGGAATTGTACGATAGCGGAATCGTACAGTGAGTGGGCCCGTTTTCATTAAACCCTTGCATGCTTAAATGTTTTCTGATTTACTTATATGTTCACATGCTGGAATCTATAAATGGTTTTGATGATATTGAGATTTCGGTTATGGCACGTTTCACGGTATTTGGGCATGAGACCCGTTTGATGAAACGTAACGATCGGTTCAAATTTTACCTATGTATACATATATGTTTGCATGTGGATATCAATAAAATGTATTTGATACTGCACTGTATAGATCCTTCCATATTATATTGTCTCATCCGGATGAGGTACCCCGGAGAGGTCACGGACGTCTAGAACGTCCAGCGTCTACGACGCTAAGCATCGGGGATGCTGTAACCGAACAGGGTTCGGGGATTGAACTCGGAATTGAGACCCGAGTGCCACGCGTAGCCTTGTGATTGTGACCTTATTGGACGTCAGGGACGTCAGACATCAGGGATGTCGGATTGGAGTGTATAGTGCAGTGGCTAAAATTATGGTTATGGTTTTATTACATGCCTTATGATTCATATTATATTATTTATGATTTTAAATGATGCTGCATGCATGTTTGGAAAAAGGAGGGGTAAATTATATGTTTTACTTATCAAACGATTTTATAAACTTGAGTTTCGGTCCACTCACCCTTAATGTTTTTGGTAACCCCTCCAGGTCGTGATACTGAGGTAGAGGAGGAACCTGAGGCTGAGGCATAGATCTACTTCTGCGTACCTGAACCCCTGTTGGGTGGTGTACCCGCAGGTTTACTTTAGAGTCGTGCTCGCAAACTTGTAATTTTGGATTTCATCCCTTGTCTGACATCTGTTTAATTCGGATTTGTTGTATGACTTTAATTTGATTATTTATGCATTTGAGGTTTTGAGGTCAAAATTGGTATGAATTATTGGGTGTCAGACGGGAGCAGGGCACGTCCCCATATGGTTCCAGAGAGAATCGGGGCGGGTCCTGTCAGCTTGGTATCAGAGCACTAGGTTGTGGTCAGTTCTAGGGTATGGTCAGCATGCTAGACTAGCGATTAGTACTAGTTACTTTTCGACTTTTATGAATATTGTTATCTGATCTATGCCTCTTGATAGTTGGTTATGCCTCCTAGGAGAATTCCTCATACACGAACTGACGAGGATCTGGAAAGGGAGATGGAATGCGCGAGCATTGAAAGGGCTCAACGTTTGGGAGCCACTCCTTTCTGCGGGGAATCAAACCCCGAGGATGCTCATGATTGGATCACCAAGTGGGAGAGGATCGTCTCGGTGATGCACTGCCCTCCAGGCGAACGAGTGACCTTGGCGGCCTTCTTGCTGGAAGGAGGAGCCTACCAGTGGTGGCACAGACTCGAAATGTCTGGGTGGTCTGTCCATACCACTACTTGGGAAGCTTTCCGTTCCCGATTTCTGGACCAGTACTACCCGCGATCGTTCCGCGCGGCAAGGGAGGCTGAGTTCCTGCGGCTGGAGCAGGGTGATATGTCAGTTGCGGACTACGAGCAAACTTTCTGGAAACTTTCCCGGTTCGCTGCATCATTCGTGAGCACGGAGGAGGACAAATGCCAAAGGTTTGAGCTTGGACTCCGGGGGGAGATCCGGGCAAGTGTGACTGCTGCTACTCATGCTTTACTGAGAGATTTGGTCGACGCTGCGGTGCGTGTCGAGGCCAGTCTGGCGGCACACCAGACACGACAACCTTCGGGCGAGGGGCGACGTCAGGATCGCCCACATCGTGGGCCATCGGGCCATAAGAACAACAAGGGAGGGGGCTACAGGGGAGGACCCTCATCCTTCAAGGGTCGTGGCTGGTCAGGTCGACGTGGAGGCTCTCAGGGCAGAGGATCTGGATACAACTATGGGCAGCGCTCATCTTGGAGCGGTGCTTCTGGCGGGCATTCGGACAGGCTGAGGCCAGTAACTTGTTTTGCTTGCGGAGAGGAGGGCCACTATGCCAGTGATTGCCCGCAGTTGTCCAAGAACAACGACGCTGGGGGCTCTAGTGTGGTGCAGAGCACGGCTTCCCACACTAATGGAGGTCGCGGTCAGGGAGGTGACCGTGGTGCTGGGCGTGGCGCGCGCGGGCGCGGACGGAACGGAGGGCCGAGGGCCCAAGTGTTTGCAATGACCCAGCAGCAGGCGAGGACTGCCCCAGGCGTGGTCACAGGTACACTACAGATCTTAAACCTTCTTGTACGTGTATTGATGGATGCGGGGGCTACACATTCTTTTATTTCGAAGAGTTGTGCTGGTATGCTTGATTGTGTGGTATCAGCTTTAGATTGCGAAATGGGTGTTGGCACCCCGATGGGCATCGTGTACCTTGTGAATCAGGTGATTCGGAGGTGCCCGGTAAGAATTGAGGATGTGGATTTACCAGCAGACTTAATTATTCTGGATATCCACGACTTCGATATAATCCTAGGGATGGATTGGCTATCGGAGCACGGATCGCTCATCGATTGCTGTAGCAAGCAAGTGATTTTGCGAAGCCCGGGTTTGCCGGAGGTTATCTTTCAGGGGGAATGTGATGGTTCGCCACCTGAAGTGATTTCGTCACTTACTGCTACCAAACTTCTATGGAAGCGATGCCAGGCTTATCTGGCGCATGTCGTGTCGGAACGGGTTGATACTCCGGGTATCGACGAAATACCGGTGGTATGCGAGATTCCGGATGTATTCCCGGAAGACTTACCTGGATTGCCACCCTCACGGGAGATCGAGTTTACTATTGAACTACTCCCTGGTACCCGACCTATATCCCAGGCACCATACCGGATGGCGCCGGCCGAGTTACGAGAACTCAAGACTCAATTGCAGGAGTTGGTGGATTTGGGATATGTCCGACCGAGTACTTCACCGTGGGGAGCACCGGTGTTGTTCGTAAAGAAGAAGGAGGGAAGTCTCCGTTTGTGTATTGATTATCGACAACTCAACAAGGTGACGCTAAGGAACCAGTATCCTCTACCCAGGATTGATAACCTTTTTGACCAGTTGCGGGGAGCTCAGTGCTTCTCGAAAATTGATTTGCGGTCTGGGTATCACCAACTGAGGATTTCGGAGGAGGATATTCTGAAAACTGCTTTTCGAACCCGTTACGGACACTACGAGTTCCTTGTTATGCCATTTGGTTTGACGAATGCTCCAGCAGCATTCATGGACCTGATGAACCGGGTCTTCCGACCCTACCTGGATAAGTTCGTGATTGTGTTCATCGATGATATTTTGGTGTACTCGAGGAGTGCCCGTGCACATGAGGAACATCTACGGCTGGTCTTGGAGAGGCTGAGACAAGAACAATTGTACGCCAAGCTGAGCAAGTGTCAGTTTTGGCTGAGCAGTATTGGTTTTCTGGGACACGTGATATCGACGGATGGGATTTGCATGGATCCCCAGAAGACAGAAGCGGTGACCAACTGGGCTAGACCGACAACGGTGACCGAGGTGCGGAGTTTCGTCGGATTAGCAGGTTACTACCGGAGATTCGTGGAGGGTTTCTCCAAAATTGCTGCACCATTGACTCGTTTGACTCGGAAAGGAGTGAAGTTTATCTGGGACGAGCAGTGCGATCGGAGTTTTCAAGAGTTGAAGGATCGATTGACCACTGCACCTGTCCTTGCATTGCCGGATGACAGTGGAGAATTCGTGGTCTTTAGTGACGCTTCACTGCAAGGTACGCATCCCGGCAGCTGAAGACTCATGAGTTGAACTACCCTACCCATGATTTGGAGTTGGCAGCGGTGGTTCATACCCTGAAAATTTGGAGGCATTATCTGTTCGGCGCAACGTGTCGGATATACACCGACCACCAGAGTCTTAAATACTTATTCACTCAGAAGGAGCTTAACATGAGACAACGGAGATGGTTGGAGCTGCTGAAGGACTATGACTGTACGATCGAGTACCATCCGGGTAAGGCCAATGTGGTGGCTGATGCACTCAGCAGGAAGTCAGCAGGATCCGTTGCACACCTAGGGATGATGTCTCTTTCTTTGCTAGTGGAACTCCGGAAGAGGGAGTTATCTTGGGTACGGATGAACATGGAGCTCTGTTAGCCAGCTTTCATGTACGACCTATACTGATTGATCGGATTATCGAAGCACAACTTCAGGATCCGATACTCTGTATTTACAGAATTGAGGTCGATGCGGATGGGAGACAGGATTTTACCATCCGGGATGATGGAGCACTTGTGAAATTGGGCCGTTTGTGTGTACCTGCAGTGGCAGAGTTACGGGCCGAGATTCTTGAGGAGGCCCATAGTTCGGCCTATGCTATGCATCCGGGAGGTACAAAGATGTACCGTACCCTCCGAAACCATTATTGGTGGCCAGGAATGAAGAAGGATATTGCTGAGTTCGTGAGCAAATGCTTAACCTGTAAGCAGGTTAAGGCGGAACGGCAGAGACCTTATGGGGCTATGCGGCCACTTCCGATTCCCGAGTGGAAGTGGGATCACATCACCATGGACTTTGTCTTTAAGTTACCGAGAACTCAGAGTGGAGTGGACGGAGTATGGGTGTGGATCAGTTAACCAAATCGGCCCATTTTCTGCCAGTTCAGGAGACCTATAAACCTAATCGACTGGCTGAGTTGTTTGTGAAGGAAATCATACGATTGCATGGTACGCCAGAATTGATCGTGTCCGATCGTGATCCGCATTTCACTTCTAGGTTCTGGCGAAGTTTGCAAGCTACTTTGGGAACAACCCTACGTTTCAGTATTGCGTTCCATCCACAGACCGATGGGCAGTTTGAAAGAACCATTCAGACCCTGGAGGACATGATGAGGTCATGTGTACTACAGTTTCAGGACTCTTGGGATACTCATTTGCCATTGATGGAATTCGCTTACAACAACAGCTATCAGGCAAGCATCGGGATGGCACGTTATGAGGCACTGTATGGTCGACAGTGCAGGACACCTATCTGCTGGACGGAGATAGGAGAGCGAACGGCTGTAGGGCCAGAATTGATGGACTTGACCTTGGAAACTGTTTGTGTTATCAAGGAGAGATTGAAGGCGGCACAGGATCACCAGAAGAGTTATGCCGATCGACGGATTCGAGACTTGGAATTTGAAGTGGGAGATTTCATCTTCCTGGAGTTATCACCGTGGAAAGGGATTATCCGATTCGGTCGACGGGGGAAACTGAGTCCGCGTTTTATCGGACCTTACGAGATCGTGGAAAGGATTGGCAGTGTTGCTTACAGATTAGCACTACCTCCAGAACTATCTAGAGTTCACGATGTTTTCCACATATCGATGCTACGGAAGTACGTACATGATGCTTCTCATGTACTTGGGGAACAACCTGTTGAACTACGGGAGGATTTGAGCTTTGATGAACAACCAGTACAGATCTTGGATCGTAAGGACAAGGTACTACGTCGGAAGACGATCCCTCTCGTGGAGATTCTCTAGAGAAACCAGAATGTGGAAGAAGCCACATGGGAGCCTGAGGCTCAGATGCGAGAAAAATTTCCTCATTTGTTTCTTTGAAATTTCGGGACGAAATTTCTTAAGGGGGGAAGGTTGTAACACCCCGGACATTCGAGGACTTTAATATTGTAATTTAATGTATCAATTGACGTTTTTACCCTTGTTAATGGTATGGCCAAATTGTTGACTTTTTGATTGGTGGGTCAAATGGACCCTGACCAATGACCGTGACGTAGTTCGGTACGTCACGAGTTCATAGACAGGTGGAACGTCCATTTCGGACGATCAGGGAAAAAGTTATGACTATCGGAAGTTCAGGGGCATTACCGTAATTGTGACGGTTAGGGCGAAATTGTTGAATTTTCGTTTAACAATTAATTTTCACACGACTCCAGGACCGATAGGTAGGTCTCGACGTCCTGAGTCCGTAGACAGGCGGCACGCCGAAATCGAACTTCGTATGGCTGAGTTACGGGTCTAGAAAGTGAAGGGCAGTTTGGTAATTATTTGAACCAGGGGAATTTTGGTCTTTTTGCCCTGGTTACTGTAGCAAACCGCGGGGGTCATGAGCGGCACCACCATGTGCGGTGGCTCTGAGTGCGATTTGTTTACTGGTGAGTGTGGGTTGGAAAGTATTGATTGTTTAAACCTTTTTGAAGCATGAAACGTGGTCTGATTCTTCCAGCTACACGATCAAATTGATTAATCAAAATTCGAAGCTTTCGGGGGACAAATTTCAGTGGACAAATTGGACACCCACGAGCCTCTGGGACGGCTTGAATTTGTTTAAAACTGATTAGGACATGTGTGAGCATCACTCTGATGCAGAGATAACTGAGAACGGGTGAAGAAAACCAGAGAAGCCATTTCTGGAAAAATTGGAGGGAAAATCGGGTTTTGATTTCTGGTGACTGTTGGACCAAACCAAGGCCTAGTTTAGTGTTCTGGGAGTGTTTGGAACTCAACCGCATCGAAATCGAAGGCCATCAGCCACGGCTGAGCTGGGACGGTGACTGCTATTTTCAGGGAAATCGCAGAGCTTGGGACGACGACCTTGAGGTAATTTCAGACACGATTGATTGTTCATTTTGGTTCGTTTTGATCCTGTTATACTTCCTGTGAAGTTAATTGGACAATGGGTTTGAAACCAGTGAGTTCTGGTGATTGACCCGTTTGGATGATCACGGTTCGAGGGGCCGTTTAAGGATTGGTTTTGGATAATTAATAACTCAGAACTTAAAATAGATGTTTAAATAACATGTTAGGATCAAATTGGATTGAAATCAAGTAGGAATTGACGGGTAATTAACCGGGTCAAGCCGCGGGTGGCAGGCCCGAATTACAGACAAACGGGTGAAGGTGCTGACACTGTAGCTACAGTGTCAGGCGCGTGACTTTCACGTGCAGCCACTTTGGGCGGCGCGTGAGGGCGCGTTGGGGCTTATCTCCGATCACGATCAACATGACTTTTATTCCTCTCATCATTCTGAATATTTGTGGTGAATTAACCATGTTGATCTGAGATAGTTTGAAGGGTCAGGTTAGGGTCGGTTGCCTCGGGAAACGTGTTGACGGTTTCCCCGAACCGGCTTCTGTTTCGAACTTTCTTTTGAATAAATATTAAGGACTTGTAGTGACCCTTACGTGTGAATTGAACTGACAGGAATTGTACGATAATCTCGGTACAGGTCCGTACGCGCAGATTCGCAGCGGAATCGTACAGTGAGTGGGCCCGTTTTCATTAAACCCTTGCATGCTTAAATGTTTTCTGATTTACTTATATGTTAACATGCTGGAATCTATAAATGGTTTTGATGATATTGAGATTTCGGTTATGGCACGTTTCACGGTATTTGGGCATGAGACCCGTTTGATGAAACGTAACGATCGGTTCAGATTTTACCTATGTATACATATATGTTTGCATGTGGATATCAATAAAATGTATTTGGTACTGCACTGTATAGATCCTTCCATATTATATTGTCTCATCCGGATGAGGTACCCCGGAGAGGTCACGGACGTCTAGAACGTCCAGCGTCTACGACGCTAAGCATCGGGGATGCTGTAACCGAACAGGGTTCGGGGATTGAACTCGGAATTGTGACCCGAGTGGCACGCGTAGCCTTGTGATTGTGACCTTATTGGACGTTAGGGACGTCAGACATCAGGGATGTCGGATTGGAGTGTATAGTGCAGTGGCTAAAATTATGGTTATGGTTTTATTACATGCCTTATGATTCATATTATATTATTTATGATTTTAAATGATGCTGCATGCATGTTTGGAAAAAGGAGGGGTAAATTATATGTTTTACTTATCAAACGATTTTATAAACTTGAGTTTCGGTCCACTCACCCTTAATGTTTTTGGTAACCCCTCCAGGTCGTGATACTGAGGTAGAGGAGGAACCTGAGGCTGAGGCATAGATCTACTTCTGCGTACCTGAACCCCTATAGGGTGGTGTACCCGCAGGTTTACTTTAGAGTCGTGCTCGCAAACTTGTAATTTTGGATTTCATCCCTTGTCTGACATCTGTTTAATTCGGATTTGTTGTATGACTTTAATTTGATTATTTATGCATTTGAGGTTTTGAGGTCAAAATTGGTATGAATTATTGGGTGTCAGACGGGAGCAGGGCACGTCCCCATATGGTTCCAGAGAGAATCGGGGCGGGTCCTGTCACGGTTTCCCCGAGCCGGTTTCTGTTTCGAGTTATTTGGATAAATGTTTAAGACTTGTTGTGACCCTTACGTATGATTTGGACTGACAGGAATTGTACGATAATCCCGGTACAAGTTCGTACGCACAGTTTCACCGTGGGATCGTACTGTGAGTGGGCCCGATTTCATTAAACCCTTGCATGCTTAAATGTTTTCTGCCTTACTTATATGTTCACATGCTGGAATCAATAAATGGTTTTGATGATATTGAAATTTCGGTTATGTCACGTTTCACGGTATTTGGGCATGAGACCCGTTTGATGAAACGTAACGATCTGTTCGGATTTTACCTATGTATACATATATGTTTTGCATGTGGATAACAATAAAATGTATTTGGTACTGCACTGTATAGATCCTTCCATATTATATTGTCTCCTCCGGATGAGGTACCCCGGAGAGGTTACGGACGTCTATGACGCTAAGCATCGAGGATGCTGTAACCGAATAGGGTTCGGGGATTGAACTCGGAATTGAGACCCGAGTGGCACGCGTAGCCTTGTGATTGTGACCTTATTGGACGTCAGGGACGTCAGACATCGGGGATGTCGGGATCGGAGTGTATAGTGCAGTTGCTAAAATTATGTTTATGGTTTTATTATATGCCTTATGATACATATTATATGACTTATGGTTTTAAATTCTGATGCATGCATGTTTGGAAAACAGAGGGGTAAATTATATGTTTTACTTACTAACGATTTTATAAACTTGAGTTTCGGCCCACTCACCCTTATTGTTTTCGTAACCCCTCCAGGTTGTGATACTGAGGTAGAGGAGGAACCTGAGGCTAAGGCATAGATCTACTTCTGCGTACCTGAACCCCTGTTGGGTGGTGTACCCGTAGGTTTATGTTAGAGTCGTGCTCGCAACTTGTAGTTTTGGATTTCATCCCTTGTCTGACATCTGTTTATTCTGGATTTGATGTAAAACTTTAATTTGGTTTTTATGCATTTGAATGTTTAAGGTTGAAATTGGAACATTATTTTAGGTGTCAGACGGGAGCAGGGCACGTCCCCATGTGGTCCCAGAGAGGATCGGGGCGGGTGCTGTCATGACAGCTGTCAGATGACGTCATGCTGACATCAGTAGTGACGTCAACGATGACGTCAGCAGGAACTGTTCCTACATTGACTAGGGCGTTGACCGGCGCGTGTGGTCGCGTGTGAACAGTAATTTTGGTGGGACCACCACCATTCTTTAGGTTTCGACGATCCGGATCCAATGGCGGTGGTTTCGGGTCGATCAGAGATCATTAAGTTGGTCAAAATGAGGTTTATTGACTCAGGAAGCGCGTTCGGGCGGCTTTTCCGGGCCGGTTTCAGTCTAGGCTTTCATGGTTAAATGTTAGGGGCTTATATTGACCTTTACCTATACTTTGGACATGACAGGGATTGTACAATAGTACCAGGACGAGGGTATACGTTCGGTTTTCAGCAGGATTGCACTGTGAGTGGGCCCGATTTCATTAAACACTTGCATGCATAAATTTTTTCCGATTTATTTATATGTTCACATGCTGGAATCAAGAAATGGTTTTGATGATATTGAAATTACGATTATGGCACGTTTCACGGTATTTGGGTTTGAAACCCGTCTGATGAAACTTAACGATCGGTTTGGATTTTATCTATGTATATATATATGTTTTGCATGTGGATATCAATAAAATGTATTTGGTACTGCACTGTATAGATCCATTCTTATAATACTGTCTCCTCCGGATGTGGTACCCCGGAATGGTCATGGCGCATTGCCTGCGAGGGGTCATTCTACGGAGGAACCGGACCGTAAAATGACTCAGGAGCAGGATTGCTTATTTGACGTCAGGGACGTTGAGCGTCTAGGACGCTAGGCATTTGAGATGCCGTACCTGAATAGGGTTCGGGGATTGGACTCGAAATTGAGACCCGAGTGGCATGCGTAGCCTTGAGACTGTGACCATATTGGACGTCAAGGACGTTAGACATCGGGGATGTCAGGATTGGAGTGTATAGTGATGTGGCTAAAACTATCTTATGATTTTATTACATGTCTTATGGTTCATACTATATGATTTATGGTTTTAAATTCTGATGCATGCATGTTTGGAAAACGGAGGGGTAAATTATATATTTTACTTATTAAACGGTTTTAATAACTTTGAGTTTAGGCCCACTCACCCTTATTGTTTTGGTAACCCCTCCAGGCGGTGCTACTAAGGTAGAGGAGGATCCTGAGGCTGGGGCATAGATCTACTTCTGTGTACCTGAACCCCTGTTGGGTGGTTAACCCGCAGGTTTATTTTTGAGTCGTGCTCGCAATTTGTAATCTTGGTTTTCATCCCTTGTCTGACATCTGTTTAATTCGGATTGATGTATAACATTAATTTGGTTATTTATGCATTTGATGTTTTGAGGTCAAAATTGGTATGTTAATTTTTGGGTGTCAGACGGGAGCAGGGCACGTCCCCTGGTGGTTCCTGTGGGATTGGGGCGGGTCCTGTCATGAAGTCTCATATCATATATCATAACTGAGTCACAATCTCGATATATTCTACCTTTGACTATACTCTAAGACAAACTATAAACCAACTGGGACACATGCATGAATGTTCTTTCCAAATCCTAAAACCATTCCACTATTCAAAACACTTTTCCAAATCACCTTAGACTATAATCGAAGTCACATTTAATAATCAACTAGGTCTCATGCCCGAAATAGCAGTTCAGGAATCTCCGTGAAAGCATTCAAAACCGATAATAAAATCCTCAATTTCATGCCTCTCCATGAAATCATTCAAAATCATATAAATCCTATGCACATAAAAAACTCGGCCTAAGCCTAAAGTAGCACATAAAACAAAAATATGCAACCAGTGCATCTAAAACCATGTTCATAAAACATATAAAATAATATTCAAATAATATGCAACTAGTGCATCTAAAAAAATGTTCTAGAATTTACCTATCAAGATCGATCTTCACGGGTCCAGTTTCAACCCTTCATCTAGGGTCGTCTAGTGGTCCTCTGTCGTCTGTACTTGTCCCTACCAGCTCGTATAAGTTCAGAGAACGTAACCCAAACGTCTTTGAACCAAAATCCAATTTTTAAACCCATGGCTTACCATTTTCACCGGTTTTCCAGCCACCTCCATGATGACTTTGCCGTCCAGCGCCTCTCACGGCCTCTCTTACTCTATAAGCCACTATCTGTGGTCCTCACTGGCATCAGATTGAGAGGATGAATTTTGGGGGGGGGGGGGGGGGGGGGGAAGTGGTGTTACGGGTAGGATAAAGAAAATGAGAGAAAATGAATGTGAGATGCATGTGTGTAGATGGGAATCAATAGATGAGTGACACTTGTCACTCATTTATTGGTCCCCCAAGATATTTTGGGTCCTACTAAAGTCAAACCAAAATTTACTTATTTCAAAAATCGTGCAATCGTAAATCCTATCGAACTGTTCTAGACCCGTAATTTTTTCGTACAATGTCCGATTTCAACGTGTCTCCTGTCTACGAACTTGTATCATCTCGATCTGCGTATTGGACTTCGATCCTTGTGCATTTGACTTGGGAGGTCAAAAGTCAACATTTTGACCCTTCCAAGGGTAAAATCATCATTTCACTAGCGCATAATATTCGATGTTCGATCCTCGTTCTCAGTGTACAATCAACATCGAACCATGTCCAATTATCATACCATCCAACATGCACTACTCACAGGTGCATACAACACACAAACACAAGGAACTACTCAGGCCTGCTCAAGGACTGCACTCACGCATCATTCGACCACATACCAATATCCAGAATCAAATCCACATACCACCATGATTTTCAGATCTAATACGCCTATCATATGGCTGACATGCCAATCATAATCCAACACGGAAACCTGTCTATCTAGTCTCACCCTTGGGTAGACTGTACACTATACGCAACGTCCTATCTGAGTTCTCCTAGCCCCCTAACCAACTCTAGAGACCACCCAACTTACGTCTACCAAGAAGTACCAATCCTGACATGCAAAAATTCGGATCCTGCAACCATACTGAAAACCTCTAATCTAGTAATCCTCTCAAACCAAAATTAATTTGACTACTTCCGGATTCCATCACATCAACGACTACAAGTACGGGGATAACCTCTACCTGAAAATCAATGAAACTCATCCATTCTGAGTGAATCCAATCTCCATCAGCATCATTTGCTGACGCCAATCCCAACTCGCTCGATCCACAACCAACTCGTTCCTTGACCGTCTCGATTCACAATCCAATCGATCATCGACCAACTCGATCGTATTCGTCGTGATCCACACCTATCACGATTATCCCGATCAACAATCCAAATTGGTCCTCACAATCTCGACCCACAGAGGATTTACACTAGCCCTCTCAGCCTACATGACAAAACCCATAATACCAACAAGGGTCTACCAAAGCTGCTGCTTACTCATCACATTGGGTGACACTAAGCACCTTCTGCTCCTCAAGTCATTCAAATTTGGCACACATCCTAGGTGTCCAGTTCTCATCAATGATACAGAAAATCAGAAGTCTCCATCACCAACCATTAATATATGTTGATAACTACTGTAGTGATCCGCCCACAATATTTCGAGCCAATTGAACCCCAAATCCACTAAGTCCTGTAACTGGACTTGCAATACTCTCGACTCTATCGGTATCTCCTAACAAGGTGGTTGAAAAATGGGTTACATACCCAGGATAACCTCCTCTATACGTGGCAACCACGTAAATCTTGTGTTATCGGAGGAAATTCGGCATAACTTAAAACTCACTCCAAGCTCACTGAGTTAACTGGGGACATCACAACACGTCTTCCACATCCCTAACGACTATTCTATAGTAACTTCCCAACTTACAAGTCGTAACTCACGAATGAGTTCCTCTCAGGATCCCCTCTGTCCCGCTCATCGATCTCTACAATCGCATTATTTCCACTAGAAAACTCAGATTGCTTCTAGCTCCTTGGCATCTGCAACCTTTAGACGCACTCAGCGTCATCCAAAATCATCTAATCACTGCTGGATTTCCATCCAACTTATCTCAATGGAGATGGTATGGCATCAAGACACAATCGCCACCAAAGAAACCACATCGTCTCCTTCGTCATTGAACCATGAGCATACTATCAAATCTTCTGCACATGTCGGAGGAACTCTGCCTCTCAAGATAAACTCCACCTGTCAAGATAAACTCCGCCTCTCGAAATAAACTCCACCTCCCAAGATACAAGGGATAACCATAGAAACATTCCTCGAACGTCACCCAACTCTCAATAGTCTCATCCACATTCGCCGATAGTAATGTCTGCCACGAACCTCATGTAAACCAATCCACGAAACACTCTCCTATAGAGATCAAGCACTCGGCTGGTAACCCATCGCCCATATAATCCACTCAAAAATGTGTAACCCACTGATCGGAGCAGACCGATCCACAAGTACCACTTCCTTGGTAACTTGTTGAACCAATCTCAAACTAGGGTCATTAACGACCTCAGCTGCTACTAACAACACATCCATCTTGACCAATCATCGGTGTTGGATAAAGTAGACATCATAAATAAATATGAAACTCATTATATTCAGTTTAACCTTGCAAGTGCATAAATCGTAAAGATAGTATAACAAATAAGCAAGGGTCGAATCCCAAAAGGACTTGTCTTAACATTTAATCCACATTATTTCTTAGATTAATTAATCAACTTAGATATTTATTAACATTAAAATAAAACACAAACACACACACACATGGGGGGTTTTAAAGATTATTAAAAATAACACATAAAACAATTAATATAAAACAAATAATAAAAATAAATAGGTTATGGCACTCTATCCACCACTAACCAATTGTAGTTCTCCTTAGATTTCGTTGATTAGATTGATATGCATGTATCTGAATTAAGTCCCAGTGCAGGGGTCTGGCTAAGGCTCACCTTACACATATTATCTTCTCTTAGATTGCATGTTTAAGCGTGATGTGCCCGCCTTTAAATAACTATTACCGATGGTGCGTAATAATGCATGAAACATGAAGATGATTTAATGACACTACACTATCCCTAGAAAAGTGATGCGCAATTCTAGTGAGTCATGAGTTTAGATTATGAATAAGATTCCCCTTCTTAAACGTGATGTTACAAATTGCAGGGTGAACACAAACATCGAGGTGATCCGTCAAGCAATTACATCGAAAATTATACACAAATAAGGTAGATAGGCTTATAAGCATAAATTGAGTTCATGAAGCGCAGTAATCCAACAAATCCAGGCATACATAACAACCATAATCAACAGCCAGAAATCTAATTATGAACTAACTTGGCTAGGGCTTCAAAAATCCCTAACCTAAAAAGAAACAACAAAACAAAAGAAATTATAAAATAAAAGACAAAAATATTTCGCTCTTTTTATTTCTGAATGTAAACTAAAAACTCTGAACCTCCAAAAACTCGAACCCCTTTACATAAACCCTAGTACGTCTACTTATAAGAGAATAATTAATCCTCCTCAAAATAGAAGTTTTACAATTAAATTTTATAAGGAAAAGGCTTCCTAAATAATTATGAAATCTAATTAAAACCTTTCCTACAAGTAAAGGGATTAAAAATAAGAATACAAAAGGAAATAGGACCAAAATATTTATACAATATAGAGATTAAATGTGAAAGCAACTTTTAATTATCCTGAAAAAGGAGAAAAATCATAAAATAAAGTTTCAGGGGCATTTTCGGTGGTCAACCACCGAATATAGGTAGTCAAAGGGCGCAAGGCTGTTGTTCTTGGATTTCGGTGGAACGCCACCCAACCGGATCAAAGGGCATCAGAACGCGCATGCCAAAGAGAAAGAAGGTAGATCGGCCGACGGTTACCAAATGGGGGTCCAAGCTAGAGTAACGCGCTAAGTACTCCAGATACTGATTTCGGTAGCTATCTACCGAATCTCTTGTGCCATTTTCTTGCCTTCATAACTTCTTCGTTTCAACTCCAATTTAGGTGATTCTTTCGCTCAAATTCTCGTAATTCCAAACACTATTTGATCTATACATTTCTCACAAAATATATTATTTTCTCCAATTGCATAGAACAAAATATTAACAAAACAAAAGTAAAATGGTATTAAATCATGGATAAAACATGCATAAAATATGACCTAATAATCGGTCACGACTCTGGATGATCACGATACTAGCATCCACTCAACTAGTAACTACTACAGGAGGATCTCATCCACTCGTAACTCCACGGCTCTCAGCCACTGGGCACAAAAAAAACTTGGCCCTCCTAGGGTCCAATGCTACTAACCACGACATCCAATGCCTAACATGACCTACGAATAGGTTCATTCCCACTTAACCTGTCTATTCTTACCCTCAGTCTCAGTTGATGACGAGCTGTCGTCATCATAGAGACATCACATCTGACACATGCGCAATACCACAAAAGCAACCCAGTGCTCTGATACCAAACTATAGGACCCATCCCAATCCCCCTAGATTATCATGGGATGTGCCCTGATCCCGTCTGACACCACGTGCCAGACCAGGGATAAAACTGTAACCCACTTGGGGTTTCCAGAGTGCATAGTGACTTGTGGACTACGCAGCAGCATGTGATGTCTCGGTATCTGCTACAGCCTGCATCCGCGATCAACTTGAAGGGTATCAAAAAATTAAAACTGGGAGTGGACAAAAATAAACAGATATGAAACCATTTAACGAAATGACATTTATACCTTTCAATTAAAAGTATGCATACATCAGAAACCAAGTATCTCAAATCTTTTCTTGAAAGCAAATCATATTGCTTTTCAAATCAATACTCACTGAAAACATAATCAATCAAAGTCATTTCCTTAGCAGGGTCTCATCCCAAAACAAAACCATGTAGGGTCTCCACCCAAATCCAAAATACGTAGGGATTCAGCCCAAATCCAAATCACGTAAAACATCCCAATAGGGCTTCTGCTCGAAACATCGACTCACATCTAAAGTCGTATGAAAACATGATCAATCAATCCTCTTGATTCAATATCCAACAAATCATCTCAATAGTCACGATATTAGCGCTACGCGTGCGACTCATATAAGACCCGTGTCCTGGACGGAAAGGTGAACGATCCCACATTCCTACTAGGGGAATGGTCTGAGAGGTGATTCGTGGTGTGCCTTAAAGGTGTAGGCACACACCTATCTAGCACGAGGCGTTTTGGGAGCTCAATAACTTTGCGTTCAGTTGGAACTCCAAAGTTTAGCGAGTCGAGGCTGGAGCAATTCCATGATGGGTGACCCTTTGGAAAGTTGCACCGTGAGCTCCTGATAACAAACCCATGAGGGTAAGAAGGCCCAAAGTGGATAATATTGTGTTAGAGTTGGGTCCTGACAGAATGGTATCAGAGTTAGACCCCAACTAGGAAGTGTACCAGTGAGTACGTTAGGCCCTAAGGGGGGTGGATTGTAAGATTCGAGCCTTGGAGGGAACGATGAACGATCCCACATTCCTGCGAGGGGAATTTTCTGGGAGGTGATTGGTGGTGTGCCTTAAAGGTGTAGGCACACTCCTATCTAGCATGAGGCCTTTTGCGAGCTCAGTGGCTTTCGGTACGGTTGGAACTCCAAAGTTAAGCGAGTTAAGGCTGGTGCAATTCCATGATGGGTGACCCTCTAGGAAGTTGCACTGTGAGCTCCCGAAAACAAAATCGTGAGAGCAAGGAGGCCCAAAGCGGAAAATATCGTGCTAGAGTCAGGTCCTGACTGAAGAGAGTCGGGTCCTGACTGAAGAGAGTCGGGTCCTGGCTGAGGAAGGTCAGGTCCTAACAACTCAGGATTACACATCCGAGTATACACCCAGACTCGAAGCCCGTGGCTCAATTTCTAATGTGATCTAACTAAGGCTCGGAACCCCTAGCTCGACGTTTGAGCAATGGCATTCATAGGCTCGGAACCCCATAGCTCGACGTTTAAGAAATGTCCATCTCTGACACTCTTGTGCCTGATACTCACCTCCAAGCAGTGTCATTGTGACCTTTCCAAGATCTACGACGTCTGGAGGCTACCATGGCAAGATCTTCGATGTCTGGAGGCTACCACGTTAGGATCTACGACGTCTAACGGGACCAATCACACCATTGAGGATGGTAGTGTGGAAAACATTTTACAACATTTCAAATCATCTCAAAATATATTAATGGGGGTCCATGCCCGGAATATAGTTTCATCAAACCAGTTTCCACAAAACCATCATAAAACAATGTCCAAAAATATTTCAAAAATCCAAAATTCGCCGAATTCTATCAAATCCAACTCGTAAATCTGCAACAGGGTTACAAACCCGAAGTCTCATATCATAAATCAGAACTAGGTCACAAGCCTGATATATTCCACGTTTGACTATACTCTAAGACAAACTATAGACCAACTAGGACACATGCCCGAATATTCTTTCCAAATCCAAAAAACATTCCAATATTCAAAATACTTTTCCAAATCACCTTTGGGTGTAATCCAAGCCACATTCAATAGTCAACTGGGTCTCATACCCGAAATAGCATTTCACGCATCTCCGTAAAATTATTCAAAATTGATAATCAAATCCTCTATTTCGATCCTCTCCGTTAAATCATTCAAAAACATATAAATCCTATGCACATAGAGAACTCGACCTAAGCCCGAAGTACCATATAAAACAGCAATCTCAAAATACGTACAATATGACATTTTCTACGAAAATGCCAAATTATATTCAAATCATATGCAAGCAGTGCATCTAAACCATGTTCATAAAACATATAAAACATGTATGCATGCATCATATTTATAAAGCAAAGTTCACTCACAAACCACCCATGCTGCGTGCTTACAATCCGCGTCGTAAGCCACTCCGAGGCTAATCCACAATCTCTGGGACATCCGGGCCTATCCAAATCATACTCAAATGTCATTATCGACCTATACTAGTCTAAATCATAAACCCTCAAAACTCTCGGAATAGTCAATGCGTCCCAAACATAGTTCTCCAAATGACCTATCAAACGATCTCTGATCGACCTAAAAGCACCACCATTGGATTCAGATAGTCGAAATCTTTCGAATAAGATTGGTTTAAGCTCAAAATTCATTCCCCATGCGCCCTCAAGCACCGGTCAAAGTCTAGTCATGGCAGTCAACGCTAGTCAACGCCGGTCAATGCCAGTCAATGCAAACATCACGCTGGTCAACGCTGACATCACCTGCTGACGTCAACTTGACAACTTTAACACCTGTAAGCTTTGACAACCTGCGATGTGGTACACCTTGGCTGGTGTCACGTGTCACTAGCATGTCTAACACCTCTCTAACACCCTGCCATATGGCACCACCTCACCGGTCCACGTGGTCTGACATCGTTGATGTGGACATGCCACGTCAGCTGCCATGTCACTTGAGAAGCCCTGACACACTGCCATATGGTACTATCTCATTGGTCCATGTGGTTTGACATGGCTAACGTGGACTTGCCACGTTAGCTGCTGACTGCAATGACACCTAGCCACGTGTCACCCTCTCTTTGGCCTCGCGGCCTGATAGGGATGACGTGGACTGCCTCGTCATTACCTATAACCTCTGGCCGGTCGACCTTAAACTCTATAACGGGTTGTTTGACCAGCGACCCTATCCCAACCGTATCTCAGGGGTCCGGCCACCATTTTCCTCTTTTTTTCTTCCTACACACTCGTCTCACTGCCAGGAATCTATCTACGGTGTCAAAATCACGAGAAAAGGCCTAGAATTTATCTGTCAAGATCAATCTTCAAGGGTCCAGTTTCAACCCTTCATCCAATGTCGTGTAGTGGTCCTCTACCGTCTGTTCTTGTCCCTACCAGCTTGTTTGAGCTTAGAGAACATAACCCAGGCATCAAAATGAGACCCAAATATCTCTAAACTAAAATCTAATTTTAAACCCACGACTTACCATTTTCATGGGTTTTCCAACCACCTCCACGACGGCTTCGCCGTCCAGCGCCTCTCACAGTCTCCCTCACTCTCTCAGCTACTCTCTGTGGTCCTCACTAGCATCAGATGGAGATAATGAATTGGAGGAGGGGGTTACAGGTAGGATGAAGAAAATGAAGGAGAGATGCATGTATGTAGATAGGAATCAATGGATGAGAGACAATTGTCACTCTTCTATTGGTCCCCCACAAGACATTTTGGGTCCCACTAAAGACAAACCAAATTCCAATTATTTCGAAAATCGTGCAACCATAAATCTTATCGAACCATTCTAGGCCCGTAACTTTCCCCTATGATGTTCGATTTCAACGTGCCGCTTGTTTACAAACTTGTATCGTCTCGATCTACATAATAGACTTTGGTCTACGTGCATTTGACTTTGGACGTCAAAAGTCACCCTCTCCAAGGGCAAAATCGTCATTTCACCTCGATCGTCCGATAATCCTCGATTAATTCCCAATTAATCCTTGATAATCCGCAATCAATTCTTAATTAATCCTGTAGATTCGGGACAGGTCGTTACAGCCTAGTTTTCACTTATTGGATTTATTGATACATTAAACTAAGTCACAAATGTTTCAGTCCTCAAAGGTGGACTTGGGCCAAAGTGGAAGCAAATAAGATAACTTGGGCTACACAGAGGTCCCATTTGGCTTCTAAGTTGGATCTAGGTCATTCTCAGCCTATGGATTATTTTAGGCAAGTAAAACACGTACGCCTTTCCAACATCCCTAATGAGGCCCGACGACACTCGTAAGGGCAATTCCGTAATTTGCATACTTCGTTTCCAAATTCCGGTACGCGATGTATCATCATCCTTTATGGGGTTACCGCCCACATCCAACCCACTTTTCCCGTCGAAAATGGAATCTGCCTAGTAAACTTTCTTATGAACATTATTCACAATTTATCATACCCTATTCATAATTTAACAACATGTATAACTATGGCCATGAATTTAGCAATTAAAATATTGTAAAAAAGGAATTTGCATATTCACTTAAAATCGTGTTACCTTTATAAAACTTCAAATTTTTCTTAGTATTAACACTACTTTGTTAATTCTTAAAAGTAACCTTAGTCAAATCCAATTAACACCATAAGTACAACAATACCAATGCACACACTACCCCCTTTAACCATGTACCTAATATTCATTTCTCTCACACAATTTAATTCATAATAATTCACCACAAAGTCCATTAATATCCCAAATATTATTGTAGTCAAATTCCTTAATTTTCTCAATTTAAAGTTTAACCCTATAAGTACACGTATACAAATCACGTAACCAAAATCTCCTTAACTTCTTTCATAAGAATTTTTTTTATTTATTGATGTCCTAAGTAATCTTAGGCTTAATTCCCCAAATTTTCTAGAATTAAATTCGAGGTTTAACATATAGACATAACATATCTGAGACTCAAAATAACACTCAAACGATATCCAAATAACTCGAAAATAGTACCATTAGTGTCAGAACTCCAAATTAAGCATCTTTCATGTTGAGCATATCCTGATAACCGATGACATGCGCTCTCACTCGCCGCCTAAATTCGTTGCACGTGGTGGCCACGCTCCACCCAGTCATATTCAACCTTGGAACCGGGTCAACCTGCTCCCTGCATCTTGGGTCACTGATCTGCAACTTGACCTGACTTGAATTCGCTCGCTTTATGACTGATTTTCAAGTTCTAATAGTCAATTTGACTCTCCTTGAATCCAAGATGTAACGCCCCGGAAATTCGAGGAATGTAAAATTGTAAAATAATGAATGAAATGACGTTTTTACCCCTATGAATAGTAAGGTCAAATTGTTGTCTTTTTGATTGGTAGGTCAAACGGACGTTGACCAATGATCGTGACGTAGTTCAGGACGTCCCGAGTCCATAGACAGGTGGCATGTCCAGTTCTGACGATCGGAAAAAAAGTTATGACGTTCGGAAGTCCAAGGGCATTTTCGTAATTTGGATGAAAGAGGGGAAAATTTTGACTTTTTTATTGACAACTGATTTTCACACGAATCGAGGACCGTTGGGTAGGTCTCGATGCCCTGAGTTCGTAGACAGGCGGCACGCTGAAAACGGACATCGGACGGCTGAGTTACGGGTCTAGGAAGTGAAGGGCATTTTGGTAATTTTTGAACAGAAGGGCAAAATGGTAATTTTTGCACGGGTTACTGTTTGAAGCCGTGGGAAACAGAGTCTACATGCCGTGCTTGGTGGTTCTGAGCAAACAAATTGTTTAACCAGTTAGTGGCTGGACTGAGTGGATTGTTTAATTGTTTTGAGGCAGTGGGATGGGCTGAACCAAGCACTAGGCATGGGCACCCTTGTTCAATAGAATTGAGTCTGTTTTGCGGGAAACAATTCCAAAGTGGAACTAAGAGGATTCCCACGGATGTTGGGTCACGGTTCAGTTAACAGAGAGATGGGAATTGAGGGGAGTTCATTTCTGTGAAGTGAAGTCTGAAAACGGGAGAGAAACCAGAGAACTGGAAATCTGAAAAATTGGAGGGAAGAATAGAGTTTAATTTGTGAGGCTAGTTAGACGAAACCAAGGACCTAAATAGCTTTTTGGAACCAATTGGAGTTCAACCATATCATCTCTGAGGTGATTCGACCACGGCTTGGCCAGGAACCCAAGTTCTATTTTTTAAGAAATTTCAGTGTTGTGGACGACGACTTCCAGGTGAGTATTCGTTCAATTGTTTGTGTGTTTTGGTTCGTATTGGTCCTACCAGTGAGAATCGATGGTCGACCCGTTTGGTTGATCACAGGTCGAAGGGTTGTTATAGGACCTATTAAGGTTAATTAATAACTCAGAACTCAAATTAAATGGTTAAGGAAGATCTTAGATTTTAAAACCAAGGAAATCGAGTGGGAATTGGTGTTTAATTGGCCGAGCGTGTGGCTTTCACGCGCATCCACTTTGGGCAGTCCGTGAAGGCGCGTGAAGCCTCAACTCTAGTCACTGTCAACCAGAGTTTTCATCCTTTCAGTATTTTGAACATTTTGAGTTTAATAATCGAGTCGATCGGGGATCGTTAAGTTGGTTAGAATAGGGCCGGTAGCCTCGGGAAGCGTGTTCAGGCGATTTTCTCGAGCCAATTTCAGTTTAAGAATTCTTGGATAAATGTTAAGGACTTGTAGTGACCCTTGGGTGTGATTGGACTGACAGGAATCGTACGGTAGTACCCGGACAAGGTTATACGCACAGTTTTGCAACAGGATTGTGCTGTGAGTAGGCTCGATTTTTATTAAACCCTTGCATGCATAACCGTTTTCACTTTTACATATATATATATATATACATGCTAGAATCAATTAATGGTTTGATTATCTCGAAATTATGGTTATGGCACGATTTACGATGTTTGGGCTTGAGACCAGTCTGGTGGAATTTAAGTACTATTTTGAATTTTATATATACATACATATATATATATATATATGCATGTGGATATCGATGACTATCTTTGGTACTGCACTGCCAGGGGTCATTCTACGGAGGGACCGGACTGTAGGATGACTCAAGAGTAGGATTGCTATGATTGGACGTCTGGGACGTCGTGCGTATGGGACGCTAGGCATCTGGGATGCCGTACCCGGACTAGGTTCGGGGATTGGACTCAGGATTGAGACCCCGAGTGGCACGCGTAGCCTTGGGACTGTGACCTTATTGGACGTCAGGGACGTCGGACATCTGGGATGTCAAGATTGGAGTGTATAGTGTAGTGACTGTGGTTATATTTATGGTTTATTATATGACTTGTGATATCTTATATGATTTTATGGTTTTAAATACTAATGCATGCATGTTTGGAAAACGGAGGGGTAAAATACGGATGGGTAAAAGTATATGTTTTAATTATTAAACTGTTTTATAAACTTTGAGTTTCGGCCCACTCACCCTTAATGTTTTGGTGACCCCTCCAGGCCGTGCTACTGAGGTAGAAGAGGATCCTGAGACTGAGGCATAGATCTACACTGCGCACTTGAACCCCTATTGGGTAGGTTAACCCGTCGGATAACTTTGAATCGTGCTCGGAATTTGTATATTGGATATTATACCTTGTCTGACATCATTTGAATTCAGATTGTATGTATAACTTTATTTCGGATATTTATGCATTTGAACTTTTTAAGGTTAAATTTGGAATGTTGATTCGGGTGTCAGATGGAAGCAGGGCATGTACCCTTGTGGTCCACGGGGGATCGGGGCAGGTCCTGTCAGCTTGGTATCAGAGCACTAGGTTTTGGTCAGCATGCTAGACTAGCGGTCAGTATTAGGTACTTTTCAAGTTAAAGGATGATGTTATCTAATCTATGCCTCTTAACAGTTGGTTATGCATCCGAGGAGAATTCCTCAAGCATGAACTGACGAGGAACTAGAGAGGGAAACGTAATGCGCAAGTATTGAACGGGCTCAGCGATTGGGAGCCACTCCTTTCAGTGGGGGATCAAACCCCGAGGATTCCTATGAATGGATTACTAAGTGGGAAAGGATTTTCACGGTGATGTACTGCCCTCCGGGCAAGCGGGTGACATTGGCAGCCTTCTTATTGGAAGGCGGAGCTTTTCAATGATGGTATGCTCTAGAGATGTCAGGATGATCTATCCACACCACTACTTGGGAGGTTTTCCGTGCCAGATTCTTGGATCAGTACTACCCGCGATCGTTTCTCGCGGCACAGGAGGCAGAGTTCCTGCGGATGGAGCAGGGAGACATGTCCGTTGCAGACTATGAGCAGACTTTTGGGAAACTTTCTCGGTTCGCGGTAGCATTTGTGAGTACAGAAGAAGACAAGTGTCAGAGGTTTGAACTTGGACTCCAGGGAGATTCGGGCTGGTGTGACAGCTGCTAGTCACGCTACTTTGAGAGAAATGGTCGATGCAGCGGTTCGTGTCGAGGCCAGTCTGGCGGCACACCAGGCATGACAGCGTTCAGGTGAGGGGCGACGTCGGGATCGTCCATACCTTGGACCAATGGGCCAGAGGAACACCAAGGGAGGAAGTTACAGAGGAGAACCTTCATCTTTACAAGGTCGTGGCTGGTCAGGTCGACGTGGGGGCTCTCAGAGGATAGGATTGAGGTTCAGCTCAGGGCGGCATTCATCTTGGAGTGGTGCTTCCGGTGGGTCTTCGGACAGGTCGAGGACAGTCAACTGCTTTGCTTGTGGAGGAGCAGGCCACTATGCCCTAGATTGCCCACTGTTGTCTAGGAGCAACGATGCAGGGGCTCCAGTGTTGTGCAGAGTTCGGCTCCCAACACTGTTGGAGGTCGAGGAGATGGAGGTGACCGTGGTGCTGAGCGTGGCGCGCGTGGGCGCGGACAGACTGCGGGGCCTAGGGCTCGCGTATTTGCAGTGACTCAGCAGTAGGCTAGGACGGCCCCATGTGTGGTTACAGGTACTCTTCATATCTCAAACCTTCTTGTACGTGTATTGATGGATGCGGGGGCTACTCACTCTTTTATTTCGAGAAGTTGTTCGGGTATGCTAGATTATGAGGTATCAGCTTTATATAGCGAGATGGGTGTTGGCACACCGACAGGAATCGTGTACTTGGTGAATCAGGTAATTTGGAGGTGCCCGGTGAGAGTAGAGGATGTGGATCTACCAGTAGACTTAATCATTATGGATATCCATGACTTCGATGTGATTTTAGGGATGGATTGGTTATCGGAGCATGGGTCGCTCAGTGATTGTTGTAGTATGCAAGTGATTCTGCGAAGTTCGGGTTTGCTAGAGGTTATCTTTTAGGGGGAGCATGACGGTTCGCTTCCTTAAGTGATTTCTTCACTTGCCGCTACCAAACTTCTACGGAAGGGATGCCAGGGTTATCTGGCACATGTTGTGACGGAGCAGGTTGATACTCCAAGTATCGATGAGATACCAGTGGTGCAAGAGTTTTCGGATGTGTTCCCGGAAGACCTACCTGGATTACCACCACCGCGGGAGATTGAGTTTACGATTGAACTACTCCCCGGTACCCGACCTATATCTCAGGCACCATACCGGATGGCGCCGGCCGAGTTACGGGAACTCAAGACTCAGTTGCAGGAGTTGGTGGATTTGGGATTCATCCGACCGAGTACTTCACCGTGGGGAGCACCGGTGTTATTCGTGAAGAAGAAGGAGGGGAGCCTTCGATTTTGTGTAGATTATCGACAGCTCAACAAAGTGACACTGAGGAACCAGTACCCTCTACCCAGGATCGATGACCTATTCGACCAGTTGTGGGGAGCACAGTGCTTCTCGAAGATTGATTTACGGTCTGGGTATCACCAGCTGAGAATTGCGGGGAAGATGTTCCAAAAACGGCATTTCAGACCCGTTACGGACATTACGAGTTCCTAGTGATGCCTTTCGGCTTGACGAATGCTCCAGCAGCATTCATGGATCTGATGAACAGGGTCTTTCGATCTTACTTGGATAAATTTGCGATTGTGTTCATTGAAGACACCCTGGTGTACTCAAGGAGCGCCAGAGCACATGAAAAACACATACGGTTGGTACTAGGGAAACTGAGACAGAAACAGTTGTACGCCAAGCTGAGTAAGTGCCAGTTTTGGCTGAGCAGTATTGGTTTTCTAGGACATGTGATATCAGCTGATGGGATTAGTGTGGATCCCCAGTAGACAGAAGCGGTGACTAACTGGGCTAGACCGACAACAGTGACAGAGGTACGTAGTTTTGTCGGGTTAGCGGGTTACTATCGGAGATTCGTGGAGGGTTTCTCCAAGATTGCTGCACCGTTGACTCGATTGACTCGAAAAGGGGTGAAGTTCATTTGGGACGAGAAGTGTGAACAGAGTTTTCAGGAATTGAAGTATCGGTTGACCACTGTACCCGTCCTTGCATTGCCGGATAACAGTGGAGAGTTCGTGGTCTTTAGTGATGCATCGCTACAAGGTTTTGGCTGCATGTTAATGCAGAATGGTAAGGTTATCGCTTAAGCATCACGGCAGCTAAAGACTCATGAATTTAACTACCCTACCCATGATTTGGAGTTGGTGGCGGTAGTTCATGCTTTAAAAATCTGGAGACATTACCTATTCGGAGCGACGTGCAGAATATACACCGACCACCAGAGCCTAAAGTACCTATTCACCGAGAAGGAACTTAACATGAGGCAATGGAGATGGTTGGAGCTAATTAAGGATTATGACTGTACGATTGAGTACCATATGGGTAAGGCAAATGTTGTGGCAGATGCACTGAGCATGAAATCAGCGGGATCAATTGCACACTTGAGGTTGGTATATCTCCCTTTGTTAGTGGAACTCTGGAAGGCTGGAGTTATACTGGGGACGGACGAGCATGGAGCTTTGTTAGCCAGTTTTCATGTATGACCAGTGTTGATCGACCGGATCATCGAAGCACAACTTCAGGATCCGATACTCTGTGACTAGAAGGTTGAGGTCGAAGCAGGTGAGAGACAGGATTTTACCATCCGAGGTGATGGAGTAGTTGTGAAGTTGGGCCGATTGTGTGTACCCGCAGTGGCAGAGTTACGGGCTGAGATTCTGGAGGAAGCCCATAGTTCGGCTTATGCTATGCATCCGGGAGGTACAAATATGTACCGTACTCTCTAGAGCCATTATTGGTGGCCAGGAATGAAAAAGGACATTGTAGAGTTCGTGAGCAGATGCTTGACTTGCCAGCAGGCTAAGGCGGAGCGGCAGAGACCTTACGCGTCTATGAAACCACTTCCGATTCCCGAGTGGAAGAGGGACCATATCACCATGGACTTCGTCTTTAAGTTACCAAGGACCCGGAGTGGATTCGACGGAGTGTGGGTGATTGTAGGCCGGTCAACCAAGTGTGCCCATTTTCTACCGGTATAGGGGACTTATAAACCCAAATGACTGGCTCAACTGTTCATGAAGGAAATCATTCGACTTCATGGTACGCCGAAGTCGATCGTGTCTGATCGCGATCCGCGTTTCACTTCCAGGTTCTGGCGGAATTTACAAACCACCTTGGGAACAAACCTACATTTCAGTACTGCTTTCCATCCATAGACCGATGGACAGTCAGAGAAGACCATTCAGACCCTGGAGGACATGATGCGTACTTGTGTGATGCAGTTTCAGGATTCGTTTGATACTCACTTGCCGTTAATGGAATTCGCTTACAACAACAGTTATCAGGAAAGTATCGGGATGGCACCCTACGAGGCACTGTATGGTCGGCAGTGCAGAACACCTATCTGTTGGTTGGAGGTAGGAGAGCGAGTGGCAGTAGGGCTGGAGTTGATGGACGTAACCCAGAAAGCAGTCCGTATTATCAGAGAAAGATTGAAGGCGGCACATGATCGCCAAAAGAGTTATGCTGATTGACGGATTCGAGACTTGGAATTTGAGGTTGGAGATTTTGTTTTTCTGAAGCTATCTCCGTGGAAAGGGATTATCCGTTTTGATCGACGGGGGAAACTGAGTCCACATTTTATCGGACCATACGAGATCATTGAGAGGATTGGACGGGTTGCCTACAGATTGGCACTACCTCCAGAAATTTCTAAAGTCCACGATGTTTTCCAGGTTTCGATGCTACGGAAGTATGTGCATGATGCCTCTCATGTACTGAAGGAGCAACCCATCGAACTCCAAGAATATTTGAGCTTTGAGGAACAGCCGGTACAGATTTTGGATCGAAAAGATAAGGTACTACGTCAGAAGACCATTCCCCTAGTAAAGGTTCTCTGGAGAAACCAGAATGTGGAGGAAGCCACATGGGAACCCGAGGTGCAGATGCGAGAGGAGTTTCCTGACTTGTTTCCTTAAAATTTCGGGACGAAATTTCCTAAGGAGGGAAGTTTGTAACGCCCCGGAAATTCGAGGAATGCAAAATTGTAAAATAATGAATGAAATGACGTTTTTACCCCTGTGAATAGTATGGTCAAATTGTTAACTTTTTGATTGGTAGGTCAAACGGACGTTCACCAATGACCGTGACGTAGTTCGGGACATCACGAGTCCATAGACAGGTGGCACGTCTAGTTCCGATGATCGGGGAAAAAGTTATGACGTTCGGAAGTCCAAGAGCATTTTCATAATTTAGACGAAAGAGGGGAAAATGTTGACTTTTTGATTGACAACTGATTTTCACACGACTCGAGGACCGTTGGCTAGGTCTCAATGCCCTGAGTCCGTAGGCAGGCGGCACGATGAAAACGGACATCGGACGGTTGAGTTACTTGTATAGGAAATGAAAGGCATTTTGGTAATTTTTGAACAGAAGGGCAAAATGGTAATTTTTTCACGGGTTACTGTTTGAAGCCGTGGGAAACAGAGTCTACACACCGTGCTTGGTGATTCTGAGACAACAAATTGTTTAACCTGTTAGTGGCTGGATTGAGTTGATTGTTTAATTATTTTGAGGAAGTGGGATGTGCTGAACCAAGCACCAGGCACGGGCACCCTTGTTTAATCGAATTGAGTCTGTTTTGCGTGAAACAATTCCAGAGTGGAACTGAGATGATTCCCACGGGTGTTGGGTCACGGTTCAGTTAACAGAGAGATGGGAATTGAGGGGAGTTCATTTATGTGAAGTGAAGTATGAAAACGGAGAGAAACCAGAGAACTGGAAATCTGAAAAATTGGAGGGAAAAATAGAGTTTAATTTGTGAGGCGAGTTGGACGAAACCAAGGACCTAAATGGTTTCTAGAACCAATTGGAGTTCAACCATATCATCTCTGAGGTGATTCGACCACGGCTTGGCCAGGAACCCAAGTACCATTTTCGAAGAAATTTCAGTGTTGTGGACGATGACTTCCAGGTGAGTATTCGTTCAATTGTTTGTGTGTTTTGGTTCCTATTGGTCCTAGCAAGCTTCCTGTGAAGTTAATTTGAAAATGGGATTAAAACCAGTGAGAATCGATGGTCGTACGGTAAATGTTTTGGCTCAGTTTAAGACTTCTCGGATAAATGTTAAGGACTTGTAGTGACCTTTGTGTGTGATTGAACTGATAGGAATCGTACGGTAGTACCCGGACGAGGTTATACGCGCGGTTTTGCAACAGGATTGTGCTGTGAGTGGGCCCGATTTTCATTAAACCCTTGCATGTATAACCGTTTTCACTTTTACATATATATATATATATACATGCTGTAATCAAATAATGGTTTGATTATCTCGAAATTATGGTTATGGCACGATTTACGATGTTTGGGCTTCAGACCCGTCTGGTGAAATTTACGTACTGTTTTGAATTATATATATATATATATATATATATATGCATGCCGATATCGATGACTATCTTTGGTACTCGAAATAGGAGCTCACGGACTTCCTATATTTATGTGCTATTCTTTTGTTTCTTCTTTGTACTATATATATTCAGTTGGTCTTCTCCCCTCATTTTCTATCATCGTATCTGCTTCCCTTTTTCTTTTCTTTCTTCCTCACCTTCTCTCTCTGTCTCGGGTGACATTCAGTCATGATTTTTCTTAGTTTTGGCCTTCCACCTCCAAATTCCCTACTTACACACTCAATACAATATATATAACATGGGTAAGTTGTTAGGAAAAGTATATGGAGGGAAAATGAAAATTGTAGAAATTTCTAGGAAACACTAGGTCCTCCATGAAAAATTACAAAACTACCCTTAAGTTCAAAATGACCAAAATGCCCTTATACTATTTAGACCTAAAATAGATATATCTAAATTCCATTTTCAATATATTGCCTTTCTACGTATTCAGGATTTTGAGACCTACATAATGGCTTTCATGAAACATCCACAAGGGGTCCCAATCGAAAAGTCAACATTTGCCCCTACAAGGGTAATCTTGTCATTTTTACTTCATTTTTTATTTCCAACTTTTATTTTCTCGAATATCCGGACCGTTAATCTACCTCCCTTAAAATAATTTTGTCCTCAAAATTTTTAGAATAACTAGTCTTATTTCCATCCTCAAATTGGACAACTGAGTTGCTCAAAATTAATCGACCTTTCAATTCCATCTTATTATATCGCAACTTCATCTAGACATACATAATTCTGAGATCCAGTGTAGCCTTAACTAATTCATATAAACAACCTTACTCAAGGCAACCTTCGAATCATCTTCAATAAGACAACAATACCAAACATAACTCATATCCCACCAATCCATAACTAGGCTCAACCAATAGTATCTTACACACGTGTCACATCACACAATGGCACTACATGTAGGCCATCACCTCAACATCATTAGAGTTAAGTCTGGCACTTAGCTAGATAATATCAATATACCATGGGCTTTTATATGTACTACATGTAGATTAACCACTCAAGATTCAAAGCCCCGCTCGACATCCAAGTGAAAACCGACTTAGGATTCAGAGTCCAACTTGAGGTCTAAGAGAATGAGTTGATTGTTTATAGTTCTAGGCGGTAGAACCAATGGAGTGTAGCTTCAGTGAGGTTAAAGCTGAAGATCAAACATTGTACCTTTTCAAAGAGGTTTTTGAAAGAATTGGAAGATTAGTAGTTGTTGATGTGTGTTACAGGGTCTCCATTTACAATGTACAATTTGATCTTGAGAGGTTTTACCTCTGTCTCATGCTTGTATTGTAGAATGCGTCCGTAAAATTGTTTATGTTTGCCTTGATTTTGGTTGGAGATTTTACCTTCTACTTTCCAGCCTCCAGTTCGTAGACTCACTAGTGGAGTTTTTGGACAACGTCATTATACTTGGGCGATTTTGATTGTGTTTCGATCCACTCAGCAATGGGTCGGTGACTCACACTACTGGTGCTCCTTCCTGACCTTTCAACGGTCCTTGATCTTCTACTAGATATGGCGATTATGGAGTTAGCTTCGTCCTCTGGAAGGTGTGAGCTTACTCACAAAATTTGATCTTCCCCGGGTTGTGCTGGACCTTTCTGATGCTTTGCTCTCCTCAAGGCTAACCTTGATAGAGAGCGCCTTCCTTGAGATAGAAGAGGAAGATGAGGCTATTCTAAAATTCTGAGATTGTTCATCGAATAGCTCAGCCGAGTAGGTTGAATCAGAATGTGTCTTCTATCTAGAAGCTCGCGAGCGTCAAAAGATTTATATACTTGAAGGTTCGGACTCGTCTGTAGGGTGGATGACCATTTGTATAGACAATTTTGGTCTGGGTGTCTTAGGGCAACATGTCCCCTGTTTGGCATTGGTAGCAACAAGTCCCGCTCAGTAGATGATCGTTGTCCCTTCAGCTCCTCCTTAGTGTATTGGAGTATAACGTTGGTGTTTAGATGTTGACCTCCCCACACATGTTTTTTTCTCGTGATGACAACGTTACTCTACTGGAGTTCGACCATCTCCATGTGAAGAAACCTCATCATTTCAAGCATAGCCTCTAAAAGCATGTTGGTTTCGTTTCTGTTTCAATCTTCATAGGGAGTGTATTTTAGCTCACCATCATCTGACTTGGAAACATTTGAATCCGCAGGTAGATGAAGTGGGGATATGTAAGCTAATGATATGAATTACTTAGAGTTCCCTTAGACCGTACCAAATATTTGATTCGAAACAGAACCTAATGTGATGAAACCCTACTGGGTGTTGGTTCGCTTTCTTCTGAGCTTGTCAAGTGACTTGCGAGAGAGAGAGAGAGAGAGAAAGAAAAGCACTATACCAGTGGGGTTGGGGCCTAATGGGCTCTGATGCTTAATGTAATGACCCGTCCCGGAAGTTCAGATTAGATGAGTGATTAGTGGTGGATTAGCTGAGTTAATCGGTGTTTAGTTGGTTACTTTTGGACTTGGGCGTAGAATGACGATTTTGCCCCTAGAATGGACAAAAAGTTGACTTTTAGTTCGGGCGGTCAATTGGGCATTCACCGATGACCGTGACGTAGTTCGAGACGTCACGAGTCCGGAGATAGGTGGCACGCCCGATTCCGACATCCGAGGAGGAAGTTATGATGTTCGGAAGGTAGAGGGCACTACCGTAATTTAGTTAAAATAGGGGGAAAAGTTGACTTTTCACTAGACACTTGGTTTTCACGTAGACCGAGGATCGTTAGGTAGATCTCGTCGTCCTAAATTCAACGACAGGCGGCATGCCTTCATCGGACATTGGACGGGCAAGATACGAGTCTAGAACGGCGAAGGGTAAAACGGTAATTTTGATTCATAGGGGAATTTTGGTCTTTTGGGTGCATTGGGAATTGGGCCAATCTGATAAGGCCAAGTGTACAGGTGCAAGTGGATATTTTTGGAATTGGGCCATGGGATTGTGACACGTGGAGTGTGTGTAGTGTGTTCTAGGGTGTTACACGGTTCAAATTAATTGGGTGAGTCGTGTTTGTGGTCGTGCAATTGAAGAAAACAGAGACTGAGACTGAGGGAGAAATCGATCAGTTTCTAGGCAAGGGTGTGAGTGTTGGTGATTCAGTTAGAGTGAGTAAAGAGGGGTTGTGAAGATGGTGAGTGTCAGGGAAGGTTTGAAGGGTCGCGTGAGTGTGTGCGGTGAGTGGAAAAAATCAGAGAACAGAGAGGGTGTTTGGCGGTGGTGGTGCTGCTATGTTTGATCACTCGAGACTGGAGGTGGTGTCCAAAGGACGGAGGAGGATTAGACATAACCACGGTGGAGCTCACGGCGGCGGCTTGAGCACAGGTAATTTCTGGATTTCTTCTGTTTGCTCTGTTTATTCGTTTTGATTCAAACGGTTAGTCGTGAAGCTAGTGGCTGGGTCGAGGTGTCTGGTAGGTTCTAATCGACTCCTTAGGTCCTTAGGAACCTGTTAATATCGAAGCCGTGATGGGGGGTGACACGGGTGGCCAGATAGAAGAACAGGGGTTTTGGTTGGTCACAGGTTCGAACTAGGGACGATGGGTTAGAGGTAGGAATGTTGTGTTTGGTTGAGGGGAATAGGTTGCTTAGGACAGGACGAAGCTTTTGGGCTTGGAAGGAAGGGAAATGGGGGATGGACGGCGGAGAACCGCCCTCGCCGGTTTAGACCGGTCGAATAGTTGAGGAATAAGATGAACAGTACTCTGTGTGCAGGCGCGTGAGGCCGACGCGCAGCCACTTTGGGCGGTGCGTGGTGGCGCGTGGGGCATTTTCTGGGGAACCTTCCAACTAGGTTTTTGGTCTAGATGTTGTAACGAATCTTTTGGGATAGGTTTCGGGTTAATCGGACGTCAATTCGAGTTAGTTCCGCGGGATCGAAGTTCTAGGGTTTCGTTTTACGTACGTTTGAAGTTCAGGAAAATTGGGGAAAATTAGGAGGACCTTCATTAACATGTTAGTGACGTATTTTGGTGATTGTTGACAGGATCGGGAATCCCCGAGGCGGACGAGGAACGTACGGGACGCGAGTGACGTACCCGGGAATTGTGAGTGGTCCCCTTCTCTTTAAGTGAGCATTCATAACTGTTTTTAATTACTTGTTTTATGGTTTTACATGTGATTTCATGATTATCGAATATGTTTTAACTGTTTATTATAATTGCACGTTTTTCGAGAAAGCTACGGTTTTCAGCACGTTTTACGAGGAAACTTTGATTTCTGATTTCCATGCCATGATTTTGGGATTTCAAACGATAAGTGATTTTCAATGATTATAAGTGGATTGAGACATGATTTCATGGTCAAGGGTTTTCGGTTTTAGAATCGGATTTCGGAAAGTGGAATTTGGTTTTAAAGTTGAAAAGTGGATTTCCGGATTTGGGTTCGGAATGACGGTTCTGATTGCCAGGAAGGGCTTCAGACTAGTGATTTCGGTTTCGGGTTTGGATATGGATTTAGAAATGGTTTTCAAATGGTTTTGGATTGGATTTTCTGGATCTGGTTATTGGGTTTAAAGACACGGATATTGTGATTAACGGGGGACGGGCCCGGATTGGGTTTAAAGACCCGGACTGAGTTTAAAGACTCGGAGTTTAAAGGCTCGGATATATTGATATTCCCCTGTAGGCCTGTTGAGTTTAAAGATTCGGAGTTTAAAGACTCGGATTATTGAGGCCTGGATTGAGTTTAAAGACTCGGGAGTTTAAAAACTCGGATAGGTACAGCAGCTTTGATCGAAGAATAATGTTGGTATCTATGATTTTCATGATGTGATGTTTTTTTTATGATGATTCTGCAACTGTTTTTATGATACTTCTGATGTGAGTTCCATAACTATTTTTATGACGATTCTTATGCGATTATAACTGTTTCCCATAATTGGTTATGCATGTATGGTTTCAAAACGGAGGGCCAAACCCTGGTTTGTTATAAAGTGGTTTTTGAAACTTTTCTTCTTCTTGGTCCACTCACACTTTCTGTTTTTAATTGCCCTCCAGGTCATGGAGTTAGCTCGGGGGTTGACGTTGAGGCAGCGTCGGAGGAATAGAGTACTCGAGAGTGACCCCGCGGTGGTTGAAATTTTCTGTATATCGATTTTGTTTTCCTTTGTCGGTACTATGCTCTGTATAACGCTTGACTTGTGGATGTTTTAAATTCTCCTGCGTCTGACAATGTAATTGTGGTCTTCGTGAGGTTATTTCGGTCTTTAGTTTTGGGTTGTCAGACGGGAGCAGGATTTACCTCGGTTTTCAGGGTGGAACTGGGGTGGGTCCTGACAATTGGTATCAGAGCATAGGTTTGTGGTTTGTGTCTGTTGCAAGGTTGTGTTTAGGTTGTCTGATTCATCTATGCCTCTTTCAACGGACGATTGACTATGCCTCCGAGAAGTGAACCCCATCCACGACCTGAAGACGATGCATCGAGAGGGACAGAGAGTGCTACGATTGAGCGAGCCCAGCGGCTCGGGGCTACGACTTTTAGTGGTGGGGCAGACCCTGAGGAAGCCCATAGGTTGATCACGAGACTTGAGCGGATTTTCGCAGTGATGCATTGCCCACCGGAGGATCGAGTGTTACTCACTACTTTTTTATTGGATGGTGCGGCGTACGAGAGGTGGTATACCCTCGAGTTGTCTGGCTGGGATGCCCATACTGTGACCTGGGGGACGTTTAGGGAGCGGTTCCTGGATCAGTATTACCCACGTTCTTTCCGCGATGCCAAGGAGGCGGAGTTTCTGCAACTCCAACAGGGGAGTATGAGTGTGGCTGAGTACGAACAGAAGTTTCAGATGTTGTCTCGTTTTGCTCCTGCGTTTGTTGCTATTGAAGCCGAGAAGTGCTGTAGGTTTGAGTTGGGCATGCGAGGTGAGATTCTAGCCATAGTGACGGCTGGATTGTTTGCGACCCTCCGAGAGTTGTCGGATGCCGCGGTGAGGGTTGAGGCTAGCTTGCCGGTACGACGCCGGGAGCCACCTTTGTCTGGAGCTTCGAGCCAGAGGTTACCGAAGATGGGCAACATCAGTGGAGCATCGTCGGCGGGCGATGATCATTTTGGTAGACCTGGTAGTTTCCAGAGTACAGGATTCCGTGGTTACCGAGCACAGCCGACTCCGCAAACCAGTGTGACATCTGTTGCGTCTATAGGGAGACCGGGTCCTTCTGGTCGGGATGTGTGTTACTACTGTGGGGAGCGAGGTCACTTCCGACGTGACTGTGCGTTGTTGCCACAGGAGGGTGGTGTAGGCCGAGGAGCGGCAGAGCCAGGATGGAGCATGGCTTCAACCTCAGGGACAGCTGGCACTAGAGGAGGTGGCAGTGCCACCAGTAGTTCGAGGGGACGTGGTAGATCTTCAGGACCCTAGGCCCGAGTGTTTGCGATGAATCAGCAGGAGGCTCAGTCAGCACCTGGTGTAGTGAAAGGTAGTTTTACTATCCTTGGTTGGGTTCTGCCTCTTTTTGTTGAATCTCGGGGTAGAGTTTAGGAGTTTTCCCCTATGTGACTTGAGACGGAAGGACTTGGAAAGGAGTGACTAACTGATCGATATGAGGTTATTGAGAGAACCCCCAATCTAGGAGTTCCTTTAGGACTTTGTTGATTTATTCCGATAAGGTGGTCGGAGTAGTTGAGGAGGTGAGCCAGAAGATAGGATTCCCTTTTAGGATAAGTAAGCAGGACTGGATCGATTTGGGTTAGAATTTGAGTTGGTTTCTAGAAGGTGCAGGTGGTTGTACGTGAGGATGTACTCTATGAACTCTATTGGGTACTCTAAATGAGGTATTTTAAAATACCTTTGTTTCTTTACGTTCGAAGAGTTTCCCTTGCGTATACCCTGAAGTTCTAGTCGTACTGAGAGAGGGTCAGAAGTGTTGAACTGGTAATAGGGGTGTTGTGAAATACCCAAAGTGGAGATGATAGGTTGGAAACTGTTCAGAGTAGATGGTTTGGCGAGAATTGACCACCAGATAGGAGACCCCACACCTAGGTACGAGCTGTGGAATTTCGGGGAAGAAATTCTTTTAAGGACGGTGGATTGTAACGACCCGTCCCGGAAGTTCAGATTAGATGATTGATTAGTGGGGGATTAGCTGAGTTAATCGGTGTTTAGTTGGTTACTTTTGGACTTGGGCGTATAATGACGATTTTTCCCCTAGAATGGGTAAAAAGTTGACTTTTAGTTTGGGCGGTCAATTGGGCATTGACCGATGATCGTGACGTAGTTCGGGACGTCACGAGTCCGTACATAGGTGGCACGCCCGATTCCGACATCCGAAGAGGAAGTAATGATGTTCGGAAGGTTGAGGGCATTACTGTAATTTAGTTAAAATAGGGGGAAAAATTGACTTTTCACTAGACACTTGGTTTTTACGTAGACCGAGGACCGTTAGGTAGATCTCTTCGTCCTGAGTTCAACGACAGGCGGCATGCTTTCATTGGACATTGGACGGGCAAGATACGGGTCTAGAACGACAAAGGGTAAAATGGTAATTTTGATTCATAGTGGAATTTTGGTCTTTTGGGTGCATTGGGAATTGGGCCAATCTGATAAGGCCAAGTGTACAGGTGCAAGTGGATATTTTTGGAATTGGGCCATGGGATTGTGACACGTGGAGTGTGTGTAGTGTGTTCTAGGGTGTTGCACGGTTCAAATTAATTGGGTGAGTCATGTTTGTGGTCGTACAATTGAAGAAAACAGAGACTGAGACTGAGGGAGGAATCGATCGGTTTCTGGGCAAGGGTGTGAATGTTGGTGATTCAGTTAGAGTGAGTAGAGAGGGGTTGTGAAGATGGTGAGTGTCTGGGAAGGTTTGAAGGGTCGAGTGAGTGTGTGCGGTGAGTGGAAAAAATCATAGAACAGAGAGGGTGTTTGGTGGTAGTGGTGCTGATGTGTTTGATCACTCAAGGCTGGAGGTGGTATCCAGAGGACGGAGGAGGATTAGAGGAGTCGCATAACCACGGTGGAGCTCACGGCGGCGGCCTGAGCACAGGTAATTTCTGGATTTCTTCTGTTTGCTCTGTTTATCCGTTTTGATTCAAACGGTTAGTCGTGAAGCTAGGGGCTGAGTCGAGGTGGCTGGTAGGTTCTAATCGACTCCTTAGGTCCTTAGGAACCTGTTAATATCGAAGCCGTGATGGGGGGTGACACGGGTGGCCGGATAGAAGAACAGGGGTTTTCGTTGGTCACGGGTTCGAACTAGGGACGATGGGTTAGAGGTAGGAATGTTGTGTTTGGTTGAGGGGAATAGGTTGCTTAGGACAGGACAAAGCTTTTGGGCTTGGAAGGATGGGAAATGGTGGACGGACGGCGGAGAACCGCCCTCGCCGGTTTAGACCGGTCGAATAGTTGAGGAATAAGATGAACAGTACTCTGTGTGCAGGCGCGTGAGGCCGACGCGCAGCCACTTTGGGCGGTGCGTGGTGGCGCGTGGGGCGTTTTCTGGGGAACCTTCCAACTAGGTTTTTGGTCTAGATGTTGTAACGAATCTTTTGGGATAGGTTTCAGGTTAATCGGACGTCGATTCGAGTTAGTTCCGCGGGATCGAAGTTCTAGGGTTTCGTTTTACGTACGTTTGAAGTTCAGGAAAATTGGGGAAAATTAGGAGGACCTTCATTAACGTGTTAGTGACGTATTTTGGTGATTGTTGACAGGATCGGGAATCCCCGAGGCGGACGAGGAACGTACGGGACGCGAGTGACGTACCCGGGAACTGTGAGTGGTACCCTTCTCTATAAGTGAGCATTCATAACTGTTTTTAATTACTTGTTTTATGGTTTTACATGTGATTTCATGATTATCGAATATGTTATAACTGTTTATTATAATTGTACGTTTTGCGAAAAAGTTACTGTTTTCAGCACGTTTTACGAGGAAGCTTTGATTTCTGATTTCGATGCCATGATTTTGGGATTTCAAACGATAAGTGATTTTCAATGATTATAAGTGGATTGAGACATGATTTGATGGTCAAGGGTTTTCGGTTTTAGAATCGGATTTTGGAAAGTGGAATTTGGTTTTAAAGTTGAAAAGTGGATTTCAGGATTTGGGTTCGGAATGACGGTTCTGAATGCCAGAAGGGCTTCAGACAAGTGATTTTGGATTCGGGTTTGGATATGGATTTAGAAATGGTTTTCAAATGGTTTTGGATTGGATTTGCTGGATCTGATTATTGGGTTTAAAGACCCGTATTGAGTTTAAAAACTCGGAGTTTAAAGACTCGGATATATTGATATTTCCCCCGTAGGCCTGTTGAGTTTAAAGACTCGTAGTTTAAAGACTCGGATTATTGAGGTCTGGATTGAGTTTAAAGACTCGGGAGTTTAAAGACTTGGATAGGTCCAGCCGGTTTGATCGATGAATAATGTTGGTATCTATGATTTTCATGATGTGATGTTTTTTATGATGATTCTGCAAATGTTTTATGATACTTCTGATGTGAGTTCCATAACTGTTTTTATGACGATTCTTATGCGATTATAACTGTTTCCAATAATTGGTTATGCATGTATGTTTTCAAAATAGTGGGTCAAACCCTTGTTTGTTATAAAGTGGTTTTTGAAAATTTTCTTCTTCTTGGTCCACTCACACTTTCTGTTTTTAATTGCCCTCCAGGTCGTGGAGTTAGCGCGGGGGTTGACGTTGAGGCGGCGTCGGAGGCATAGAGTACTCGAGAGTGACCCCAGGGTGGTTTAAATTTTCTGTATATCGGTTTTGTTTTCCTTTGCCGGTACTATGCTCTGTATAACGGTTGACTTGTGGATGTTTTAAATTCTCCTGCGTCTGACAATGTAATTGTGGTCTCCGTGAGGTTATTTCGGTCTTTAGTTTTGGGTTATCAAACGGGAGCAGGATTTACCTCGATTTTCGGGGTGGAACCGGGGTGGGTCCTGACACTTAAGTCAATAAGCGAGCTGGAGATCAATAAGAAGATCAACAGCATAGAGACAATGAGTCAAGTTTGTGTGTAGTGTGAGAGAGAGAGGTAAGTACCTTTGAGAGGTTTTGAGGGGGGTATTTAGAGTAGCAATGAATGCGACAGTTGGCCACTGTTGATATAGGGTTCAAGTTATCTGAAGAGATGTTGTCACGTGCCCCACAGATCCAGGATATGTTCCAGGTGCCAATAGATCTTATGTCATGTCAGGGGATCGTTGAGAGTTGTCAAAGGATCATACCAGGGGTGCCGATCATACTAGGGGTGCCGATCCGTGCTTGCCGATTAGGGCTGTCTAGTGGTCAGGCTTTAGGCTTGGCCTGATGGTGCTTGTGGGCATTGCATGCCAGATGGAAATGAGCCTAATGATCACATGGTGGTAGATCACATGTTTTTGGTGTTGTTGGTCATGCTAAGTCTGGTTGGTCGATATGGTATCGACAATCACTTTATTTGAATAAATAGTGATTCAAAATTACTACTTTTCTTTTAAACTCGGCTTTAGAGTCGTTTTTGGGTGTGTCATGTATGAGATACATCATTATTAACAAGAGTTGTCAAAGTAATATATTATTTTTTTATTAATTTTTAAATCTACCATATACCCTTACATACATGAGTACAACCCAATTTATTTATTTATTTTTGCAATGTCTATTACTAAATATCGTTGGTTGTTGCTCGATGGTTTTTGATAAATATCATTGATTGTTGTTGCTTGATGTCTTTTATTTTCTATTGCTTGCTTGCTCCCCATGCATCTTAAATATATGGAATTTTAAGAATGTTTTAAATTGGATGTGCTAGACTTTTCTTATGCTTTAATTTTTTGTATTTTGATTAGAATGTATAAATAAGAACTTTAATATTGTGAATGTATGGATGAATGAAATTTGTTTGAAAGTATAATGTCCCTAATAGAGATTGTGAATATTTGTATGGAGGAGTTTTATGATGTTTTTGTTGGAAATATGATTATTTGAGTCCATATGTTATATGTATTACATAAATTTTATTATGCTTAAAACTGTCTGTATTGATTCAAACCAAATCATTACCATTGGTTTGGTTCGAAACAGTTTCATTTCTAATTCTAAAAAATTCAAACCGTATCGAATTGTTAATGTTTTAATAGTTTGAGTTTAGATATTATCAATATCCGCATTGAATTACGTCGTGTCTAGTCCTACTTAATATGGGGTTGGGGCCTTACGTCTGGTATTTGTTGCTTTTATGTTGGGGTGACAATTTTTTACACGATTCAAAACATGCATGAAAATTATTCAAGTCAACTTTCATGATTAACCCGTATAATAACATATTAACTTGATTAATAAACGGGTTGTGAAACCATAAATCACCAGAAAATTATGCAGCTGCCACGTGGCCCATAACTCTTTAATGTCAATATTACCCTTGGTAAATACGATAACGACATCACACGATCTCCGCATTAATTTAATATATTTATCAATTAAATATATTAATTAATCAGATCAATACGAATAATAAATAATCTCTCCCGAGTTATTTATTATTATTTATATAGTTAATAATAGTGATTTCTCTCGGTATAATAACCTATTAAATATTACTTCCTTCAACCAATCAGATGCTCCGGTGACACACGAGACTCCACTATAAATACAGAGCCTCACTCACCTCTAAAGGTAATTCAAAAATTTATGCCGAAATTCTGCCAGTTTATTTCTCTCGATTAAACTAACAATCAATAACTAGTACTTTCATTGAGAGCCGAATTGAGAAATACTCAATGCATGCTCTCCAGCTTTTTCAAGAAAAACTTCATTAATGTTCAACATTCATTGTTCATCGTTCTTCGTTCTTCGTCTATGGCAAGAGCTTGAAGGATGAAACAATCTGACAGGCTTGTCGCTTTCTTCACAACGACTTATGATAAGAGCATCCTCCTCAACGGAATCCCAGTGGTTCATCGAAATCACTCCTAATGGGAACTGCGACCTGTTATGCAATCAGAATTTTCCATGATGCAAGAAAGGGTGCTAGCCCGTGGATACGATGTCCAAGTCATCTCAAAGCCACTCGGTACCGACGTACTCCCCGACATCAATCCACTTCTCGCATTTCGCGTGACGACAACCTTCTCACTTGCGAATGAGCGACTAGCTAGAAAGGCGCCACATCAACCCCCAAATTGGCTCCATACTGACGCAGAACTTCAAAGACTTATGAACAACCTACATCATGCATGAGGACACACTCAAACCCATGAAGGACACGGCGTGACACCTTGCCACTAAAGCTCGAGACATAAGTCTCAATGCACTGCATGACATGCACTACACTAGGATGCGCTCAAATCCATGAAATACAAGGCGTGAAACCTTGCCATCAGAACTCAAGACGTGAGTCCTAACGCTCTGTACACTATGCACGACGATGCACCCGAGCCCACATAATCTGAGACGTGACAGCTGACCACCAGAGCTCGAGGCATAAGTCCCAACACCTTATATGACATGCGCAAGTGCTACAACATTCGTACCCACAACACGACTCATCACATCAAGTCGAATAGCTAAACAGCCAAGACCAAGTCCAATCAGAGCTCCTACAATGATTTCAAAGAGGCCTCGAAATGTCAGAAGCTGCTAAGAGGTGCATCACAACTCGCAAAGGGCAATGGAACCTCTTAAAACGCACTAGCAAGGAGCACGCCAATCGCTGGACAATGTCCCGAGATGTGTCGTTAAGCGATTTTGGAGAAAAAAAGACACACCCATTGAGTAAGGAGTCAACGACATGACGTGATGACAGGTCCCACCCCGATTATCACCTCGATAACCGGGACGAACCCTGCTCCTGTCTGACAAACACACTCAAAAGACCAAAATAACCTCAACAACCACAGAGCATACATTGTCAGACCAGGGAGAAGTTATAATACAACTAGTCAACAGTAATACAGAGCATAGTAATAGTACAGGATAAAAACAAAAGTCCTACTGTGAGCTGACTAAAAGCGCAACGAGAAAACTCTATGCCTCTACCTCTGCCTCAACGTTAGCCCCGACGCTTGCACCACGACCTGGAGGGTAATTAAAACCATAAAAGTGTGAGTGGACTAAAAATAAATAAGAGTTTCAAAAACAGTTTTTATAAACAAACCAAGATTTTACCCTCCATTTTAAAAACATGCATGCATAACTAAGTATCAGAAAACAACTATATAAACCGTATGCTAATCGTTATGAAAACATCATCATAAAAACATGAAATACAAAATATCATTATCCAATCGAACCTGTTGGATCTATCCGAGTCATTAAACTCCCGAGTCTTTAAACTCAATCCAGGCCTCAATATGATCCGAGTTTTTAAACTCCTGAGTCTTTAAACTCAACAGGCCTACAGAGGAAAATCATAATATCCGAGTCTTTAAACTCCTGAATCTTTAAACTCAATCTGGGTCTTTAAACCAAATCCGGGCCCGCCCTCGTGATATCATATCCGGGTCTTTAATCCCAATAACTAGATCCAACAAATTCAATCCAACCCGTTTTTAAATCATTTCTAAATCCATATCCAAACTCGGATTTGAAATCACTATTCTGAAGCCATGCCGGTGTTCAGAACCATCATTCTGAATCCAAATCCGGAAATTCATTTTTCAAGCTTTAAAACCCAATCTCGATTTCCAAAATCCGATTCTAAAATCGAAACCTTGATTATCAAAATCATTGTTTTAAAAATCATTTGTAATCATTGAAAAAAATTCATGTATTTAAATCCCAAAACCATAGCATCGGAATCATAAGGAAATCGTATCTCGTAAAACGTGCCGAAATATGTATAAATCTAAGAAACATCTCGAAAATCGTGAAATTATGTAAAATAGATATAGAATAACCAATAACATAAAATCATATTTAAAAACATGGAACAAGTAGATAAAAACAGTTATGCATGCTCGGTTAGAAAATAAAAGTCCACTCACTAGGTCTGAACGCGTCAATTGCGCTCCGTACGCTCGTCGACTGCCTTAGGAATATCCCGACCTGTCAAATACCACAATTTCGGGTCACAAACACTTCATTTAATCTCTCACTAATTTCCCCAATTTTTCGGGATTTTTTAAACGTAATTAAATTAACCCTTAAACCTTCGGACACTCAAAACTCATCCGAGACGGTGTCCGATCGACTCGAAACTTATCCTAAAATGTTCGTTAGATCGATTAGAGTGAAAACCGTGTTGAACACTTCCCTAAAACATGCTCCACGTGCCCTCACGCGCCGTCCAAAGGGGCTGCGCATGGGAGCCACGCGCCTGCTACAATGTCATCGTCAACCTCCAGCCAACCCGGTTCAGACTGGTCCAGACCGGTCCGGTCCAACCGAGCCGGCCAGGCCAGTTTTCACCCATTTTCAGGCCATTTTTCAGTCTTTTGGTCACCATCAGTTTCGTCCTTGAATTTATGATTGATTATACTAACTAAAACACGAAATGAAGCCCTAAACCTTACCTCCCAAACTTCGAACCAAAACTCAGAAATTCCCTGTTATCTGATTCCGGCCACCTCGAGCTTTTCCAGTCACGGTTTCGAGTCCTGGTGCACCTAGGTAATCTCCTAATACGATAAACAACCACACAGTGGTTCAATAACACGTCAAAACCAATAATTCCTCTTTAAACATTTTATGGAAAACAAAGGAAACCAAAGAACTCACCTGCTCTCCGACCTCCACCGTGGCCTCCACCGTGGTTCTTGATGTCCAAAATCACTCCTCATCTCACTAAACACCACCACAAGCCCAACTTCGATGGGTTTGATCGATTGAGGTTCACGATCGTGCACGGTTGCTTCTCTGTTTTGTTTTCTGGTTTTCTCACTAATCTACTCACACAACCCTCCAACCTTTCTTAATCACGATCAAACAACACACTAGAACGACTATGATCACTCACTCCAGCCCAAAGCACTCACACACTGAAAACTGATCGATTAAACTCACGGTCTTAGTCTCTGTTTTTCTCATTTGTCCGATAACAATCCAATTTAAAATTGGCTTAATCGTGAGAGTATGCTGGAAGCCTCTAGGAAATGGCCAGGTGTCTATCACCTTGTGGACTCAGCCCAAAAATATCCAATCCAAGCTTCCCAGATGTCCTTATCCAGTTGAACACATTTCCCTAGGTGTTAAAAGACCAAACTGCCCCTGAAAGTTCAAATTACCATTTTACCCCTCACTTTCTGGACCCATAACTTGACCATTCGACGTCCGATGACGGCGTGCCGCCTGTCGTTGTACTCAGGATGTCGAGACCTATCTAACGGTCCTCGATTCGCGTGAAAACTAATGGATAAACAAAAAGTCAACAAATTCACTTTTTAAAACCAATTTATGAAAATGCCCTCGACCTTCCGAACATCATAACTTCTTCCTCGGTCGTCCGAATCGAACGTGCCACTTGTCTACGGACTCGTGACGTCCTGAATGTAACAACCCGTACCTTCGGGAAGGGTATAAATGTAATTTTGTAAAATTTTTGTATATAACGGGCGATTTTGCCCTTGTGAATAGTAGGTCAAAAGTTGACTTTTCGATTTACCGATTGGATGACTGTTGACCCTTAACCGTGACGTAGTTTAGGACGTCACGAGTCCGTAGACAGGTGGTAGGTTCGATTCGGACAATCGGAGAAAAAGTTATGACGTTCGGAAGATTGAGGGCGTTACCGTAAATTTGATTAATTGAGGAAAATGTTGACTTTTTGGAGGACTTGTGATTTTCACGTAGACCAAGGACCGTTAGATAGGTCTCGACGTCCTGAGTACAACGACAGGCGGCACGCTGTCATCGGACGTCGGACGAAACATTTACGGGTCTGGAAAGTGTGAGGGTAAAATGGTAATTTGTGTATGAGGGGCATTTTGGTCTTTTCCCTCAGCCCAATCAGATAAGGGCAAGTGGCAGGGATATTTTGTGCTGACCAAGGAATGATGGACACGTGCAAGGGGCTGGATGGTTCCAGGGGTTACTAAAGTGTGCACGGCCACACTTTGCACGTTTTCAAACAGTGCATTTGTTCGAACAGACAGAGAAACAGAGGAGAAGAAACTGGGAGAGATTGATCGATTCAGTGCAAGGGTGAGTGAAGAGTGAATTGAGAGAGTGATAGTGAGACGAGGGTGAGGTGTTGATCGTGATTTGGGGGAGAAACCGTGCACGGAGAGACAACGGTGGTACAGCGGAAGTCTGAGAAAACAGGGAAGCCGTGAGACTGTGGCATTGGTTGTGCCGTGTGGTGGATTGATTCAAGCCAATAGGAGGCTCAGGTGGCTGTAGGAAGTTCAACGAACACCGTGGTACACGGCGATGCACACGGCGGAGACGGAATCGAAGGGTAAGCTCGATTCCCCTGTTTTCCCGATTTTCTTATTTTTCAAAGTCGTGGAGTTAGGCTTAGAGTCGAGGGATTTTGGAGGCCAGGGTGAGACTCCTGGAGGTCCCAGGAGTCGTTTGGTTGCGGTGCCGTGACGGGGGAGGACCTGGGCGGCTGGCGACCAAAACAGGGACCACGGGCCGTCTGTTTCGAAGCCGTGAACTGTGGGTTTTAGGCCGTGACTGTTCGAAGTAGGGACATGGTTAGCTTGTTTAGGAAGGGATGAAGCTATTGGGATTGGTTTGGACGGAATTGGTGGCTGAACGGAGGAGAACCGGTCACGCCGGTTCAACTGTGTTGAACCGGGTGGCTCGAGGAAGGAGAAGCACTGTAGCAGGCGCGTGAGGCCCACGCACAGCCACTTTGGACGGCGCGTGGAGGCGCGTGGGGAGGATTCCGGCCAAGCTTACAACATGGTTTTGGTTCTAAATGTCCTAAGGAGTTCATTGGTATGGTTTTCAGGTGAATCGGACGATGTGAGGAGGTTGTTCGGGAATCCGGACGGTTTAGGGTCTAGGATTAAAATATTAATAAATTCCTGAAAAATTGGGAAAATTAGGGTTAGTATCCTTGATGTGTTTGTGACCCTATTTGGTGCATATTGACAGGACGGGAGGCACCCGAGACGGTCGAGGAGCGCACGAAGCACGATTGACTCGTTCTGAGCTGTGAGTGGACTCTTTCTTTTCTTTAGAGCATGCCTAACTGTTTCATTGATGTTGTATGTTATTAAATGTGTTTTTATGCTTCTTAATGATGCTTTTATATGGTTGATATGTTTGCACGTTTTACGAGATATTCTGGGATTTTACACGTTTTACGAGAAAAGCTGATTTTCGGATTTTGATGCCAGATTTGTGATTTGAACCTATAAATGTTTTCTGATGATGATAAATGGGTTATGAAATGTGATTTGTGATTTCCTGTGGTTTTTGGTATAATAATGGATTTCCGAATTTGGGTTCGGAATGTCGGTTCTGAACGCCGGATGGGCTTCGAACCGGTGATTTCGAATTCGAGTTTGGCGAGGGATTTAGAAATGGTTTTCAAATGGTTTGATTGGATTTGCTGGATCTGGTGATTGGGTTTAAAGACCCGGATACTGATTTGAGGGGGGACGGGCCCGGATTGAGTTTAAAGACTCGGATATTTACGATATTACCCCCGTAGGCCTATTGAGTTTAAAGACTCGGGAGTTTAAAGACTTGGAATTATATTTGAGGCCTGGTTGAGTTTAAAGACTCGGATAGGTCCAGCAGGTTTGATCGGAAAATGATAGTTTGACGTTCTTGGGTTATGCTATGGTTCCGATATACATACTATGATTTCTATAACTGTTTTTATAGTGTTTCTGTTTCTTATGATGTTTCACGTTATGATTTTCTAATTCTTAGTTGGGCATGCATGTTTTTCAAAACGGAGGGAACAAATATTATAGGTTTTTCTTATCTTTGATTTGATGATAAATTGAATTTAAAACTTTTAGTCATTCTAGTCCACTCACACTTTTGGTTTTATATTTTCCCTCCAGGTCGTGGTGATAGTGCTGGGGTGAACGTTGAGGCATATATTGAGGCATAGAGCTTACGACGTTCTTCCGTTGCGAGACTAGCATAGTAGGATTTTGTGCCCATTTTTGTAGAACTGTGCTCTGACTTACAGTTGTATATATTTACTCCTTCGTCTGGTAGTTATGCTTATTGTTGTATAGAGGTTATCTTGGTACTTTAGGTGTGATTGTCAGACGGGAGCAGGGTTCGTCCCGGGTATCGTGGCGATATTTGGGACGGGTCCTGACAATTGGTATCAGAGCATAGGTTTGTCGGTTTGTGTCGTATTTAGGTTGTTTTACTGACTCTATGCCTCTTTCAGCGTACGTTAGATCATGCCTCCGAGACGTGAACCCCCTCCACGACCTGAAGATGAAGCGGCGAGAGGGACTGAGAGCGCTTCGATTGAGAGAGCCCAGTGGCTTGGGGCTACTACGTTCAGCGGTGGGGCCGATCCAGAGGAAGCTCACCGATGGATCACCCGGCTTGAGCGTATTTTCGGGGTGATTCATTGTCCTCCATAGGACCTGGTCTCGTTGGCTACGTTTCTGTTGGATGGAGCAGCGTATGAGTGGTGGTATACGCTGGAGTTGTCCGGCTGGGATGCACATACGGTGACATGGGAGACGTTCCAGGAGCGGTTTCTAGATCAGTATTATCCCCGCTCTTTTCGGGATGCTAAAGAAGCAGAATTTCATCAGTTGAAGCAAGGGAACATGACAGTCGCCGAGTATGAGCAGAGATTCCAGATGCTATCCCGATTTGCTCCTGCATTTGTGGCGACCGAGGCAGAGAAGTGTCGTCGGTTTGAGTTGGGTCTTCGAGGAGAGATTAGAGCCATTCTGACAGCCGGCTCATTTGCTACATTCTGGGAGTTGTCTGATGCTGCTGTCAGGGTGGAGGCCAGTTTGCTTGCTAGGCCACAGTACTCGGGTAGTGTTCGACTCCGAGAGCATTCATTTCCGGGAGCATCGAGTCAGAGGACCCCGAAGCGGGGTAATTTTGGTGGTTCGTCATCGGCTGGTGGAGCCCGGTATGGCAGACCAGGCAGTTTTCAGGGCTCTGGATTTCGAGGAGCTAGGGCACAGCCGACTCCTCAGGCGAGTGCTACTTCTGTTGCTTCTACTGGGAGGCAGACCGGTGGACCCAGTAGGGATGCTTGCTACTACTGTGGAGAACGAGGACACTTTCGGAGGGAGTGCCCGTTGTTAGCTCAGGAGGGTGGAGCAGGCAGAGGTGCAGCAGAACCTGGATGGAGTACTGCTTCAGTATCAGGGGCAGCATGCCCTAGGGGTGGCGGTGGTGCCACGAGCAGTTCTAGAGGGCGCGGTAGGTCATCGGGACCTCAGGCGCGAGTTTTTGCTATGACCCAGCAGGAGGCCAGGTCAGCACCGGGAGTGGTGACAGGTACACTCACCATACTTGGTCACACCGTTTTTGCTTTGATAGATCCCGGGGTGACCCATTCCTTTATAGCTCGGAGTTGTAGTTTGGTGACGGAGAGGGAGGTGTCTACTTTGGATTGTGCTTTAGGGGTGAGTACACCTATTGAGGAGGTGTTGGTAGTGACTCAGGTGTTGAGAGAGTGTCCGGTGAAGGTAGGTGAGGTTGAGTTAATGGCAGATTTGTTACTATTGGATCTACGGGATTTTGATGTTATCTTGGGCATGGACTAGTTGACGAGACATCATGCTTCTATCAAATGTTTCGATAGGAGAGTGACTTTTCGGAGTCCAGGATTACCAGAGATTACGTTTCAGGGGGATCAGCGTGCACTTCCTACTGGAGTAATTTCGGCACTCGAGGCTAGTAAGCTGTTGCGTAAGGGGTGTCAGGGTTATATAGCCCATGTGGTGGATACTCGTGCTTCGCCAGTAAGGGCGGAGGATATACCAGTGGTACGGGAGTTTCCCGATGTTTTCCTCGAGGAGTTTCCAGGATTACCACCTCATCGAGAGATCGAGTTCACGATTGATCTTTTACCAGGTACACAGCCTATCTCACAGACTCCTTATCGTATGGCACCTGCAGAATTGAGGGAACTTAAGGCCCAGTTGCAAGAGTTGGTCGATATAGGATTCATTCGACCGAGCATGTCACCTTGGGGAGCGCCTGTATTGGTTGTGAAGAAAAAGGATGGAGGTTTGAGATTGTGTGTTGATTACAGACAGTTGAATAAGGTAACCATTCGGAATAAGTATCATTTACCCCAGATTGATGATTTGTTTGACCAGTTAAAAGGAGCACATTACTTTTCGAAGATCAATCTTTTCTCCGGCTACCATCAGTTAAGAGTTAAAGATGAGGATGTACCGAAGACAGCTTTTCGGACCAGGTACGGACATTACGAGTTTGTAGTGATGCCTTTCGGATTGACTAATGCCCCAGCAGCTTTTATGGACCTCATGAACCGAGTGTTCTGGTCGTCTTTGGATCGTTTTGTTATTGTCTTCATTAACGACATTTTGGTGTATTCGAAGAGTGCAAAGGCGCACGAGAAACATCTGCGGATAGTGCTTGAGACCTTGAGAGAGCATCAGTTGTACGCGAAGTTGAGTAAGTGCCAGTTCTGGTTGACCAGTGTTGGATTCTTAGGCCATGTGATTTCGGCCGAGGGCATCAGAGTGGATCCCCAGAAGGTGGATGCGGTAGCAAATTGGGAACAGCCCAAGATGGTGACTGAGATCAGGAGTTTTCTGGGTTTGGCAGATTATTATCGGCGTTTCATTGAGGGTTTTTCTATTCTTGCAGCACCGTTGACGAGGTTGACTCGGAAAGGTGTTCGATTTGAGTGGGGTGAGGAATGTGAACAGAGTTTTCAGGAGCTTAAAAGGCGGTTGACATCTGCTCCTGTGTTTGCCCTTCCAGACGACAGTGGGGAGTTCGAGGTGTATAGTGACGCTTCTTTGCAAGGTTTGGGCTGTGTATTGATGCAGCACGGGAAAGTGATTGCTTATGCTTCTCGACAGTTGAAACCCCATGAGATGAACTATCCTACACATGACTTGGAATTGGCGGCGGTGGTTCATGCACTGAAGATTTGGAGACATTATTTGTACGGTGAGAGGTGCAGGATTTTCACGGATCATAAGAGTTTAAAGTATTTGTTCACTCAGAAGGAACTGAATCTGAGACAGCGCCGATGGTTGGAATTGCTTAAGGACTACGACTGCACTATCGAGTATCACCCAGGGAAGGCTAATGTGGTAGCCGATGCTTTGAGCAGGAACTCAGCTAGTACCTTGTCGCATTTGAGGACAGTACGATTACCGTTGTTGGTTGAGCTCCGTAGGCTGGGAGTAGGGTTGACTGTGGATGATCAGGGAGCACTCCTAGCGAGTTTCCACGTGCGACCTGTTTTGATTGATCAGGTTATTGATGCTCAGTTTGAGGACCCCATTTTGGGCATCATACGTATTGAGGTCGAGGCTGGAGAGAGACAGGACTTTGAGATTCGCGGGGATGGAGCCTTAGTTAAGGATGGACGGTTATGCGTACCTGAAGATGAAGCCTTGAAAAAGGTGATCTTGGATGAGGCTCACTGTTCAGCTTATGCGATGCATCCTGGTGGGACCAAGATGTATCGTACACTTCGAGAACATTACTGGTGGTCGGGGATGAAACGTGAGATTGCAGAGTATGTCAGTAGATGCTTGATTTGTCAACAGGTGAAAGCTGAGCGGCAGAGACCCTATGGAGCAATGCAACCTTTGCCGATTCCCTAGTGGAAATGGGATCACCTGACGATGGATTTTGTATTCAAGCTTCCCAGAACACCAAAGGGACACGATGGTGTGTGGGTGATCGTAGATAGACTTACGAAGTCTGCTCATTTCTTGCCAGTACGGGAGAATTTCAGGTTGACGCAGTTTGCACAGTTGTTTATAGATGAGATTATCCGGTTGCATGGGACTCCAGAGTCGATAGTATCTGACAGAGATTCGAGATTTACTTCCCGCTTTTGGCAGAGCTTACAGGAAGCTTTTGGGACAAAGTTGCATTTCAGTACTGCTTTTCATCCTCATACCGATGGACAGTCTGAGCGGACTATTCAGATTCTCGAGGACATGATGCGAGCTTGTGTTTTGCAGTTTCAGGGTACTTGGGAATCACATTTGCCTTTGATGGAGTTCTCCTACAATAACAGTTATCAGGAGAGCATTGGGATGGCTCCTTATGAGGCGTTATACGTGCGACAGTGTCGGACTCCATTGTGTTGGACTGAGGTTGGTGAGAGGCGATTGACTACTTCTGAACTGGTGGACCTTACACAGGAAAAAGTGGCATTGATCATGGATCGATTGAAGGCAGCTCAGGACCGACAGAAGAGCTACGCCGACCGTAGGATCATAGATTTGGAGTTTGCAGTAGGAGACTGGGTTTTCTTGAAGTTATCTCCTTGGAAGGGAATCGTACGGTTTGGCAGACGGGGGAAGTTGAGTCCTCGTTACATTGGACCTTATGAGATTTTAGAGCGGATTGGTCCTGTTGCTTATCGGTTGGCCTTACCAGCAGACTTGGAAAAGGTACATAATGTCTTTCATGTATCTATGCTTAGAAAGTATATACGGGATGATTCGCATGTTCTGGAATCACAACCTGTTGAACTGAGGGAAGACTTGAGCTTTGAAGAACAGCCAGTAGCGATTTTGGATCGGAAGGACAAGGTCTTACGACGGAAGACGGTCCCCTTAGTTAAGGTATTGTGGAGAAATCATCAAGTGGAAGAAGCTACTTGGGAACCCGAGGCCTTGATGCGTGAACAGTACCCTTACTTGTTTCACTGAATTTCGGGGACGAAATTCTTTTTAGGGGGGTAGATTGTAACAACCCATACCTTCGAAAAGGGTATAAATGTAATTTTGTAAAAGTTTTGTATATAACGGACGATTTTGCCCTTGTGAATAGTAGGTCAAAAGTTGACTTTTCGATTTACCGATTAGATGACTGTTGAACCTTGACCGTGACGTATTTTAGGACGTCACGAGTCCGTAGACAGGTGGCAGGTTCGATTCGGACAATCGGAGAAAAAGTTATGACGTTCGGAAGATTGAGGGCGTTACCGTAAATTTGATTAATTGAGGAAAATGTTGACTTTTTGGAGGACTTGTGATTTTCATGTAGACCAAGGACCATTAGATAGGTCTCGACGTCCTGAGTACAATGACAGGCGGCACGCTGTCATCGGACGTCAGAAGAAACATTTACGGGTCTGGAAAGTGTGAGGGTAAAATGGTAATTTGTGTATGAGGGGCATTTTGGTCTTTTCCCTCAACCCAATCAGATAAGGGCAAGTGGCAGGGATATTTTGTGTTGACCAAGGAATGATGGACACGTGCAAGGGGATGGATGGTTCCAGGGGTTACTAAAGTGTGCACGGTCACACTTTGCACGTTTTCAAACCGTGCATTTGTTCGAACACACAGAGAAACCGTGGAGAAGAAACTGGGAGAGATTGATCGATTTAGTGCAAGGGTGAGTGAAGAGTGAATTGAGAGAGTGATAGTGAGACGAGGGTGAGGTGTTGATCATGATTTGGGGGAGAAACCGTGCACGGAGAGAAGACGGTGGTACGGCAGAAGTCTGAGAAAACAGGGAAGCCGTGAGACTGTGGCAGTGGTTGTGCCGTGTGGTGGATTGATTCAAGCCAATAGGAGGCTCAGGTGGCTGCAGGAAGTCCAACGAACACTGTGGTACACGGCGGAGACGGAATCGAAGGGTAAGCTCGATTCCCCTGTTTTCCCGATTTTCTTATTTTGCAAAGTCGTGGAGTTAGGCTTAGAGTCGAGGGATTTGGAGGCTAGGGTGAGACTCTTGGAGGTCCCAGAAGTCGTTTGGTTGCGGTGCCGTGACGGGGGAGGACCTGGGCGGCCGGCGGCCAAAACAGGGGCCACGGGCCGTCTGTTTCGAAGCCGTGAACGGTGGGTTTTAGGCCGTGACTGTTCGAAGTAGGGACATGGTTAGCTTGTTTGGGACGGGATGAAGCTATTGGGATTGGTTTGGACGGAATTGGTGGCTGAACGGAGGAGAACCGGTCACGCCGGTTCAACTGTTTTGAACCGGGTGGCTCGAGGAAGGAGAAGCACTGTAGCAGGCGCGTGAGGCCCACGCGCAGCCACTTTGGACGGGGCGTGGAGGCGCGTGGGGAGGATTCCGGCCAAGCTTCCAACATGGTTTTGGTTCTAAATGTCCTAAGGAGTTCATTGGTATGGTTTTCGGGTGAATCGGACGATGTTAGGAGGTTGTTCGGGAATCCGGACGGTTTAGGGTCTAGGATTAAAATATTAATAAATTCCCGAAAAATTGGGAAAATTAGGGTTAGTATCCTTGATGTGTTTGTGACCCTATTTGGTGCATATTGACAGGACGGGAGGCACCCGAGACGGTCGAGGAGCGCACGGAGCGCGATTGACTCGTTCTGAGCTGTGAGTGGACTCTTTCTTTTCTTTCGAGCATGCCTAACTGTTTCATTGATGTTGTATGTTATTAAATGTGTTTTTATGCTTCTTAATGATGCTTTTATATGGTTGATATGTTTGTACGTTTTACGAGATATTCCGGGATTTTACACGTTTTACGAGAAAAGCTGATTTTCGGATTTTGATGCCAGATTTGTGATTTTAACCTATAAATGTTTTCTGATGATGATAAATGGGTTATGAAATGTGATTTATGATTTCCTTTGGTTTTTGGTATAATAATGGATTTCCGGATTTGGGTTCGGAATGTCGGTTCTGAACGCTGGAAGGGCTTCGAACCGGGGATTTCGAATTCGAGTTTGGCGAGGGATTTAGAAATGGTTTTCAAATGGTTTGATTGGATTTGCTGGATCTGGTGATTGGGTTTAAAGACCCGGATACTAATTTGACGGGGGACGGGCCCGGATTGAGTTTAAAGACTCGGATATTTACGATATTACCCCCGTAGGCCTATTGAGTTTAAAGACTCGGGAGTTTAAAGACTCGGATAGGTCCAGTAGGTTTGATCGGAAAATGATGGTTTGACGTTCTTGGGTTATGCTATGGTTCCGATATACATACTATGATTTCTATAACTGTTTTTATAGTGTTTCTGTTTCTTATGATGTTTCACGTTATGATTTTCTAATTCTTAGTTGGGCATGCATGTTTTTCAAAACGGTGGGAACAAATATTATAGGTTTTTCTTATCTTTGATTTGATGATAAATTGAATTTAAAACTTTTAGTCATTCTAGTCCACTCACACTTTTGGTTTTATATTTTCCCTCCAGGTCGTGGTGATAGCGCTGGGGTGAACATTGAGGCAGATATTGAGGCATAGAGCTTACGACGTTCTTCCGTTGCGAGACTAGCATAGTAGGATTTTGTGCCCATTTTTGTAGAACTGTGCTCTGACTTACAGTTGTATATATTTACTCCTTCGTCTGGTAGTTATGCTTATTGTTGTATAGAGGTTATCTTGGTACTTTAGGTGTGATTGTCAGACGGGAGCAGGGTTTGTCCCGGGTATCGTGGCGATATTTGGGACGGGTCCTGACACTGAACTACGTCACGGTCATCGGCCAACATCCGTTCGACTTGTCAATCAAAAATTCAACATTTGACCATACTATTCACAAGGGTAAAATCATCATTTTTATACAAATCTTTTCCAAATTTACATTTTTGCCCTTTTTGAAGGTCGAGGTTGTTACAATCTACCCCCCTTAAAAGAATTTCGCCCTTGAAATTTAATGGAATAAATAGGGGTACTGTTGATGCATTATGGCCTCGGGTTCCCAAGTTGCTTCTTCTACCTTATGATTCCTCCACAATACTTTTACCAAGTGAACCGTCTTCCACCGTAGCACTTTAACCTTACGATCCAGAATCTCTACAGGCTGCTCCTCAAAACTCAAATCCTCTCTAAGTTCGACAGGTTATGCTTCCAAAATGTGAGAGTCATCCCGAATGTATTTCCGAAGCATAGACACATGAAAAACATTATGTACCTTAGCCAGATCTGATGGTAATGCCAACCGATAAGCAACAGGACCAATCCTCTCCAAAATCCCATAGGTTCCAATGTAGCGGGGACTTAACTTCCCTCGTCTGCCAAACCGTACAATACCCTTCGAAGGAGATAGCTTCAAGAAGACTCAATCTCCTACCTCAAACTCCAGATCCCTAATCCTACGGTCGGCATAACTCTTCTGTCAGTCCTAAGCTGCTTTGAGTCTATCTATGATGAGTTCAACGTTTTCCTGGGTAAGGTCTACCAACTCTGAAGCCGTCAATCTCTTTTCACCTACCTCGGTCCAACACAACGGGGTTCTGCACTGCCGTCCATACAAAGCTTCAAAAGGGGTCATCCCAATGCTCGCCTGGTAACTGTTGTTATAAGCAAACTCTATCAAGGCTAGATGCGACTCCCAAGTACCTTGAAACTGTAAAACAAAGGTCACATCATGTCCTCCAAAACTTGGATGGTCCGCTCTGACTGCCCGTCGGTCTGATGATGCAAGGTAGTAATGAAATGTAGCTTCGTCCCAAAACCCTCCTGCAGACTCTGCCAAAATCGTGAAGTAAACCTCGGATCCCTGTCGGAAACTATCAATTGTGGAGTACCATACAATCGGATGATCTCATCGATAAACAACTGCGCAAACTGCGTCATCCTGAAGTTCTCTCACACTCGCAAGAAATGAGCTGACTTCGTGAGCCTATCCACAATCACCCATACGCCATCATGACCCTTAGACGTCCTGGGAAGCTTAAACATGAAGTCCATCGTCAGATGATCCCATTTCCACTCTCAGATCGGCAGGGGTTGCATTGCTCCATAGGGTCTCTGTCGTTCGGCTTTCACTTGTTGATATATCAAACATCTACTGACGTACTCAGCAATTTCACGCTTCATACCTGACCGCCAGTAATGTTCCTGAAATGTATGATACATCTTGGTCCCTCCAGGATGCATCGCATAGGCTGAACTGTGAGCCTCATCAAGGATCATCTTCTTCAGTGCTTCGTCCTCCGATACACACAACCGTCCTTCTTTCACCAAGGCTCCATCCTCACGAATTCCAAAATCCTGTCTCTTCCCAGCTTCAACCTCAAGCCGAATGATGCCTAAAACGGGATCCTGAAACTGAGCATCGATAATATGATCAATGTCAGGACCCGACCCTCCTCGGTCAGGACCCGACTCATCTAGCACCATATTGTCCGCTTTGGGCCTCGCCCTCACGGTTTTGTTTTCAGGAGCTCATGGTGCAACTTCCCAGGGAAAATTCCATCTTTGCCCTCGTCGGGGCTATCAGAGTGCGTCAGGATCGTAGGAGGAGGGGAGTGATGTCTCGTCTCTGCTACAGCCCGCATCCGCGATCAACCTGAAAGGCATTAAAACATGAAAACTGTGAGTGGACAATTTAATATTTTAATAAAACATTTTCACCAAAGAAGATTTATGCCCTTCAATAAAAATATATGCATGCATTCCAAAAACCATTTAGCAAAACGTTCATAAAACCATTTATCAAACATATCAAAACCTTTCCAGGGTTCATGCTGGTTCCCATAAACCGTCATGAACCATAAATCCATTTGGGTCCTCGACCCGAAATCATAATTCAAAACCCGTAGGTCAAATCAATAGGGACTCGGCCCAAATCACATCACGTACGGGGTCTCCGCTCCCAAATCATTTTCTAATCATAAAACATAGGGTTTCCGCCCTCAAATCTCGTATACGGGGTCGCAGCCCCAAATCACCTTTCATAAAACCACATACGTATCGACATACGTATAACCCATCCGAGGCACTTCCGAGAAGATGCCAACTCGGGGCACACAACCCCTAGGGAACACATCTCCGATATAGTCACGATTTCAATCATCTCTATCTAGTGTGCACACTACTCGGGGTCTCACTCCGAGTCTTCTCCCAGGAATCTCCATCTGGGAGGCTCAATCTCTGGATCTAGTCCGAGCTCTCTCTATGGATCTAGTACACATATCCCTTCGGAATCTGGTCCGGGACCACATAATATCTAGTAACCACCACTCCTGGAACGGGATCCCTATGGGGATACCCATTCTGGTCTGTGGATCGTGACTCTCTAGGTCGACGCTGGAGGAGACCATATAATCATATGGAGAGTTCATTCATTTTCAAATACTTTCTTTCTTTCTCAAATCACTTTTCAACTAGGTCTCATACCTGATTCATCTCAATAGGATTCCTCGAATCCAATTCAAATCCATTTCCCAGGCCTCGGCCTAAATCCACAGTTCAACAGGGTCTCATGCCCGAATACTCATTTCATAAATCAAACTGGGACTCAAGCCCGATTTCACAATCAACAAGGCCCTAAGCCCGAACCATGACTCAATAGGACCTCACGTCCAGTTTCACAACCAACGGGGCCTTAAGCCGGAAATCTCAACTAAATGGGTCTCAGGCCCGATATCATCAATCAACGGGGCATCAAACCCGATAGTACTACTAACTGGGCCTCAAACCCGAATCGTAAACCAACTGGACCCTCGGTCTGATCGTATAGCTCTAATGGACCCTAGGTCCGATTCCTCGTAAAATCAAATGGACTCCAAGTCCGAGAGTTGTAATTCAAATGGGTCTCATGCCCGATTTCATATTTCCAAATCCAAAATCCGTTTATTAAACCCTCGTTGAAAACATGGTACGCAAAGGTACGATACAAAGCCGAAAACCTCGAAAAACGTGCACATATGTCGATCCTAAGCTACCACAACCAAGTGCACTCAAGGCAACACAAAACATGTATTAAAAGAATTTATAAACATTTATGCATGCATCAATTTCGAAAGAAGGGTCCACTCACAGGCCGTCCGAAGCCGCGCCTCGATACGTGTGCCTTCATCGTCTCTTGGGTCAAACGTCGCCTACGGGATTCCCGAACCTGTCCAAATTAATTTAAAGGGTTACTAACTACTTATATAAACCCTCACTAAAGCCCCGTAATTTTCCAGAATTTCTAACTATTTTTAAAACCGAACCTAAACCTTCGGACAGCCCGAAACATATAGAAACGATGTCCGATTGACACGAAACTAGTCCCAAAATGTTCGTTACATCGAATAGATGATTTCGTATGTTGGAACCTTCCCCAAATTCCGCCCCACGCGCCCACACGAGCCGCTTGAAGTGGTTGCGTGTGGGCTTCACGTGCCTGCTACAGTACCCGTCTTCAACCTCTCGACCACCGGTCTGAACCGGCCGGTTCGACCCGTTCCTGCAACTGGACCGAGGTGACCGGTCCAGCCCATTTTCTCCCTATTTTTCGGTAAATTTTCCTCCATTTCAATCCCTAAATTCTTCTTAATCTCCTAGGAACCTAACCTAATTAATTAGGGCTCCTAAAACCCACGAAACCCGACCGGACCAATTTTTCCTCTACGGTTCAATTTTCCAATCTCCTCCCCAGGCTTCCCCGACGTCCAAACCTTCACCAAACCGTCCTAAAAACTCCCTAGGAACCTCATTAACTCAGCCCAAACATCCACACAAGCCCTAACAATCGAAATCGAAAAATTGAATTAAAAAGGGTAAAACCGATTACCCGATTGATTTTCCTCCTCCGCCGTGGACGGCGGCCCTTCTTGGCCAGCCACCACGTCCAGCCAGTCCTCAGTTCATCCTCCGTCCTCTCACAAATGGTTTTAGGGTTGAAGGTATGGATTGGATGAAAGGGTTAATCGGGTTGGGTTTGGAAAACATGGAAAATGGGATGCACGGGTATGGTTTTGGTGCGTGAATGGATGAGGTTGGCCAGTGGATGAGTGACACTTGTCACTCATCCATTGGCTGTCTCAAAAGCTGGGCCCACTAGAGACAAAACTGCCCTTTTTGTCTCGGAAAACGTGTCGTTATGAAAATTACCCCGAAACTTCCGTGAATCGTAAATTCGCCGTCGAACGTCCGAATTCGACGTGCCGCCTGTCTACGGATTTGTATCATCGTGATTTATGTAACGGTCTTTGGCCCTCGGCCATCGGACGGCCCGGTCAAAAAGTCAACTTTTGGCCTCCTATTCACCCAAATTACCAAAATGCCCTTGGGCTTCCGAATGTCATAACTTCCTTCTCGGACGTCACGAACTACGTCACGAACTCACGACGTCACGAACTACGTCCCGGTCATCGGTCAAAATCCGTTTGACCACCTGAACAAAAAGTCAACGATTCGCCCATTTTAAGTACAAAATCGTCATTTCGCCCGAACGTCCGATAATTCTCGTCTAATCTCCGATTAGTCTTGCTAATCCGTAATTAATCCTTAATTAATCCCGTTAATTCGGGACGGGTCATCACAATCAACCAAGAAAGGTCGTACATGGAAACTCGCTAGTAGCGCTCCCTGACTATCAACAGTCAAATTCACTCCAATCTTACGGAGTTCAACCTACAAGGGCAACCGAACCATCCTCAAATGTGACAAGGAGCTAGCTGACTTCCTACTCAGGGCATGGGCTACCACATTAGCTTTCCCCGGGTGATACTCGATGGTGCAATCATAATCCTTAATCAACTCTAACCATCGGCGTTGTCTCAGATTCAGCTCCTTCTGAGTAAAGAGATACTTCAAACTCTGGTGGTCCGTGAAGATCCTGCACCTCTCACCAAACAAGTAATGTCGCCAAATTTTCAACGCATGAACCACCGCTGCAAGCTATAAATCATGAGTGGGGTAATTCACCTCATGAGGTTTCAACTGTCGAGAAGCATAAGCAATCACCTTCCCATGCTGCATCAACACACATCCCAAACCCTGCAAAGAGGCATCACTGTATACCTCGAACTCCCCACTATCATCCGAAAGGGCCAACACAAGAGCAGATGTCAACCGCCTTTTAAGATCCTGAAAACTCTATTCACAACTCTCGCCCCAGACAAATCGGACTCCCTTCCTAGTCAGCCGTGTCAACGGAGCAGCAAGAATGGAAAATCGCTCAATGAAACGCCGATAATAACCAGCTAACCCCAAGAAGCTTCTGACCTCAATCACTGTCTTAGGCTGCTCCCAGTTCGCTACTGCCTCAACCTTCTGAGGATCCACGCTAATACCCTCGGCTGCTCAACTTCGTATACAGTTGGTTCTTCCTCAGGGTGTTAAGCACCATCCTCAAGTACTTCTCGTGCGCCTTCGCACTCTTCGAATACACCAAAATTTCATCGATGAACACAATAACGAAACTATCCAGGTATGACCGAAGCACTCGGTTCATCGGGTCCATAAACGCCACTGAAGCGTTAGTTAATCCAAATGGCATCACCACAAATTCATAATGGCCATACCTGGTTCGGAAAGCTGTCTTGGGTATGTCCTCCTCTCTGACCCGTAGCTGGTGATATCCAGAGTGAAGATCAATCTTCGAAAAGTACGGTGCTCCCTTCAACTGATCAAACAAGTCATCAATCCGGGGTAGGGGATATTTATTCCTGATGGTTACCCTGTTCAGTTGCCTATAGTCAATACACAGTCTCAAACCTCCGTTCTTTTTCCTGACAAACAAAACTGGAGCTCCCCAAGGAGACACACTCGGTCGAATAAATCCCGTATCAACCAACTCTTTTAACTACGCCTTTAATTCCCTCAACTCAGCTGGCGCCATACGATAAGGAGTCTGAGAAATAGGTTGCATACCTGGAATAAGGTCGATGGTAAACTCGATGTCTCTGTGAGGTGGCAATCTTGGAAAATCCTCCGGAAAGACTTCTGGAAACTCCCGCACTACCGGAATATCATCCGCCCTCAATGGCGTAGCACGTGTGTCCACCACGTGAGCCAAGTAGCCCTGGCATCCCTTCCTTAGCAACTTGCTCGCTTCCAAAGCCAAAAAAACACCAGTAGGTAGTGCACGCTGATCACCCTAGAACGTGGTCTCCGGTAACCCTGGACTTTGAAAGGTCACCCTTCTATCGAAACACTCGATAGAAGAATGATGCATAGTTAACCAGTCCATCCCCAGAATAACATCAAAATCCTGTAAATCCAAAAGTAACAAATCCGCCACTAACTCAACATTGACTACCAACATCGGACACTCTCTCAAGATCTGATTCACCACATACACCTCACCAGTAGGCGTACTCATACCCAAATCACAATCCAGTGTAGACACGTCTCTCTCCGCAACCAAACCACAACTCCATGATATAAAAGAATGGGTAGCCCCGGGATCTATCAAAGCATGTATATCATGTCCAAGTATGGTAAGCGTACCTGTCACCACTCCGGGTGCTGATCGAGCCTTCTGCTGCATCATCGCAAAAACTTGGGCCTGGGATCCTGATGATTGGTTGCGTCCCCTTGAACTACTAGTAGCACCACCACCACCTCTAGTGCATGCTGCCCCTAAAACTGATGTCGTACTCCGTCCCGGCTCCGCCATACATCAGCCTACACCACCCACCTGGGGTAACGATTGACACTCACGCCAGAAGTAACCTTGCTCTCCACAGTAATAGCAAATGTCCTGACTGGGTCCACCACTCTGACTCCGAGTAGAAGCAACAGATGTCGCACTCGCATTCGGAGTCGGCTATGCTCTAGCTCCTCGAAAATCGGAACCCTGAAAACTGCCTGGTCTACCAAACTGGGCACCACCCGCCGATGAAGTACCACTGTAATTGCCCTGTTTTGGGGTACTATGACTCGATGCTCCAGAAAAAGAATACTCACGGCGTCGCACACCACTCGAGAACTGTGGTCGTGTCGGCAAACTAGCCTCCACCCTCAACGTAGCATCTAATAACTCTCTGAAGGTAACAAACGATCCAGCCGTCACAATGGTTCGAATCTCTCCTCGCAGGCCCAACTCAAGCCTGTGGCACTTCTCAGCTTCCGTAGTCACAAAACAGGAGAAAAAAGGAAAACATCTGGAACCTCTGCTCGTACTCGGCTATTGTCATGCTCCCCTATTTAAGCCGAAGAAACACTGCCTCCTTGGCATCGCGGCACGAGCGGGGATAGTACTGATCAAGGAACCACTCCCGAAATGTCTCCCAAGTCATGGTGTGGGTGTCCCATCCTGACAACTCAAGCGTATACCACCACTCATACGCTGCACCGTCCAACAACACTCGATCCTCCGTGGGGCATCGCATCACCGCGAAAATCTGCTCAAGTCGAGTAATCCACATGTGGGTTCCTCAGGTTCTGCCCCACAACTAAACCTCGTAGCCCCTAGCCGCTGGGCTCGCTCAATCGTAGCACTCTTCGCATCTCCCACAACGTCTTCTGCAGGTCGTGGAGGAGGCTCACGTCTCGGAGGCATAATCGATCGTACTCTGAAAGAGGCATAAAGTCAGTATAACGACCTAGACACAACCACTTGCCAGGCACAAACCGTCAACCTACGCTCTGATACCAATTGACAGGACCCACCCCGATTATCACCTCGATAACTGGGACGAACCCTTCTCCCGTTTGACAAACACACTCAAAAGACCAAAATAACCTCAACAACCACAGAGCATACATTTTCAGACCAGGGAGAAGTTATAATACAACTAGTCAACGGTAATACAGAGCATATTAACAGTACAGGATAAGAACAAAAGTCCTACTGTGAGCTGACTAAACATGCAACGAGAAAACTCTATGCCTCTGCCTCTGCCTCAACGTTAGCCCCGACGCTTGCACCCCGACCTGGAGGTTAATTAAAACCAAAAAAGTGTGAGTGGACTAAAAATCAATAAGAGTTTCAAAAACGGTTTTTATAAACAAACCAAGATTTTACCCTCCGTTTTAAAAACATGCATGCATAACTAAGTATCAGAAAACAAATATATAAACCGTATGCTAATCGTTATGAAAACATTATCATAAAAACATGAAATACAAAATATCATTATCCAATCGAACCTACTGGATCTATCCTAGTCTTTAAACTCAATCCAGGCCTCAATATGATCTGAGTCTTTAAACTCAACAGGCCGACGGGGGAAAATCATAATATCCGAGTCTTTAAACTCCCGAGTCTTTAAACTCAATCCGAGTCTTTAAACCCAATCCGGGCTCGCCCCCATCATATCATATCTGGGTCTTTAAACCCAATAACCAGATCCAGAAAATCCAATCCAAACTGTTTTTAAATCATTTCTAAAGCCATATCCAAACCCGAATTCGAAATCACTATTTCGAAGCCATGCTGGCGTTCAGAACCATCATTCCGAATCCAAATCCGGAAATTCCTTTTTCAAGCTTTAAAACCCAATCTTGAATTCTGAAATCCAATTCTAAAATAGAAACCTTGATTATCAAAATCATTTTTTTAAAACTCATTTGTAATCATTGAAAACAAGTCATGTATTTAAATCCCAAAACCATAGCATCGGAATCATAAGCAAATTGTATCTCGTAAAACGTGCCGAAATACGTATAAATCTAAGAAACATCTCGAAAATCGTGCAATTATATAAAACAGATATAGAATGACCAATAACATAAAATCATATTTAAAAACACGGAACAAGTAGATAAAAACAGTTATGCATGCGCGGTTAGAAAATAAAAGTCGACTCACTAGGTCCGAACGCGTCAATCGCGCTTCGTACGCTCCTCGACTGCCTCAGGAATATCCCGACCTATCAAATACCACAATTTCGGGTCACAAACACTTCATTTAAGCTCTCACTAATTCCCCCAATTTTTTGGGATTTTTTAAACGTAATTAAATTAACCCCTAAACCTTCGGACACTCAAAACTAACCCAAGACGATGTTTTTTATCGACTCGAAACTTGTCCTAAAATGTTCATTACATCGATTAGAGAGAAAATCGTGTTGAACACTTCCGCAAAACATGCTCCATGCGCCCTCACGCGGCGCCCAAAAGGGCTACGCGTGGGAGCCACGCGACTGCTACAATGTCATTGTCAACCTCCAGCCAACCCGGTTCAGACCGGTCCGATCCAACCGAGCCAAAGAGGCCGGTTTTCACCCAATTTTAGGCCATTTTCAGTCTTTTGTTCACCACTAGTTTCGTCCTTGAATTTATGATTGATTCTACTAACTAAACCACGAAATGAAGCCCTAAACCTTACCTCCCAAACTTCGAACCAAAACTCAGAAATTCCCTATTCTCTAATTCCGGCCACCTCGAGCTTTTCCAGTCACGGTTTCAAGTCCTAGGGCACCTGGGTAATCTCCTAATACGATAAACAACCACACAGTAGTTCAATAACACGCCAAAACCAATAATTCCTCTTTAAACGTTTTCTGGAAAACTGAGGAAACCGAAGAACTCACCTGATCTTCGTCCTCCACCGTGGCCTCCACCGTGGTTCTTGATGTCCAAAATCACTCCTCAGCTCACTAAACACCACCACAAGCCCAAATTCGATGGGTTTGATTGATTGAGGTTCACGGTCGTGCACGGTTGCTTCTCTGTTTTGTTTTCTGGTTTCCTCACTAATCAAACTCACTCAACCCTCCAACCTTTCTTAATCACAATCAAACAACTCACTAGAACGACTATGATCACTCACTCAATCCCAAAGCACTAACACACTGAAAACTGATCAATTAAACTCACGGTCTCAGTCTCTGTTTTTCTCATTTGTGCGATAACAATCTAATTTAAAATTGGCTTAACCGTGAGAGTAGGCTCGAAGCCTCTAGGAAATGGCCAGGTGTCTATCACCCTGTGGACTCAGCCCAAAAATATCCAATCCAAGCTTCCCAGATGTCATTATCCGGTTGGATACATTTCCCTAGGTGTTAAAAGACCAAACTGCCCGAGAAAGTCCAAATTACCATTTTACCCCTCACTTTCTAGACCCATAACTTGACCATCCGACGTCCGATGACGGCGTGCCGCCTGTCGTTGTACTCAGGACGTCGAGACCTATCTAACGATGCTCGATTCACGTGAAAAATAATGGTCAAACAAAAAGTCAAAAAAATCCCTTTTTTTAACCAATTTATGAAAATGCCCTCGACCTTCCGAACATCATAACTTCTTCCTCGGTCGACCGAATTGGACGTGCCACCTGTCTACGGACTTGTGACGTCCCGAACTACGTCACGGTCATCGGCCAACGTCCGTTCGACCTGTCAATCAAAAAGTCAACATTTGATCATACTATTCACAAGGGTAAAATCATCATTTTTATACAAATCTTTTCCAAATTTACATTTTTGCCCTTTTGAAGGTCCGGGTTGTTACACATGACCTCCTAGATTGCAAACGCCTGCTCAAGTGGACAATCAATGACGGTTTGAGACGTTGTGGCCTTCACAGAGAGAAGGATGGGACATACTTACTGGCATTCTTACACACTTCGACAATGGAGATTTCGGGAAGCCGACACTACCTCACTTGAGGCTACTCTCGCCCTCATTGAGGCATACTACATGTTGGAGACATAAAAAAGATGCTGGATTAATGCCTCCAAGGAATTCAATGTGATGTTGGTCTGGGAGACGACTTTCGATACCAGATTCAACCATACATCATCAATTTCATGTGTTGGACCTTGTCCCATGACACACCTCCAAGCGACTCCGAAAAAGAAAGTTGTACACTTGGAGTACAAGTGCAGCTTAGACACGAAACCTTCCCCATGCGAAGCACACGAAGCCTTCACCACGTGAAGCACTCCAAGTCTTCGCCCTGCGAAACACACAAAGCCTTTGCTACGCGAAGTACTCGAAGTCTTTGTCACGCGAAGCACTCTAATCATTCGTTATGCGAAGCACTCTAAGCCTTCGCCGTACGTAGAACTCGAAGCCTTCGTCATGCGTAGCACTCGAAGCCTTCGTCGTGCGTAGCACTCGAAGCCTTCGACGTGCAAAGCACTCGAAGCCTTCGCCCCGTGGTGAACTCCAAGCCTTCGCCATGCGAAGCACTCAAAGCCTTCGACATGCGAAGCACTCCAAGCCTTAGCCATGCGAAGCATTCCAAGTCTTCACCACGTGAAGCGCTCCAAGCCTTCTCCATGCGAAGCATACTAAGCTTTTGCCACGCAAAGCTCACTAAAGCCTTTGTCACGCAAAGCACCCGAGCCTTCACCACATGAAGCACTCAAAACCTTTGTCGCGTGAAGCACACAAAGCCTTTGTCATGCGAGACATTCGAAGCCTTTGACACTTGAAGCACTCGAATCCTTCGCTGTACGAAGCACTCGAAACTTTCGCCACGCGAAGCACTCGAAACCTTCGCCACGTGAAGCACTCGGAACCTTCGTCATGCGAAGCACTAGAAGCCTTTGTCATGTGAAGCACTCGAAGCCTTTACCACGCGAAGCACTCGAGGACTTCACCTACAAAGGACTACAAGAACCTCTCCAAAAAGAAAAGTATAGCCTTCGCCTTGAAGATCTAAGTCGTCACCTCAAGGAAATCGACGACTAAGTTCAATATAGTTAACTAAAAATGAGGAACATAGTACTCAAGAACAATCCCAAGGATGTATAGTTTGTACCCAACCAAATGGACTTGCTAGACTTTGAAAAGCTACTAAGGATCGCTTCCCAACCCCACCAAGGGGAGCAACAACCGGGTCATGTCATGACAAATCTTGGGCAAATGTCTTAGTGCTATCTTAGTGCACGTGACTACAAATTCCAGCACATAATTTTGAGAATAATTCAGTCGTAGATTGCTCAATTTTAATCACCCTGACATGATCTTGAAGGTTCTAAAAAGTTACGGAAGTCAGCTTTCCAACTCCGTTGATCTCACTCAATTCCGAGTTGTGATGAGTTCCCTGCGAACATTTTTGTACACAAAGGTCAATTGCATGTACCAGCACACGAGCACAAGATTCGACCGATCTTACAAAGCTCAAATTTTACTTCCTTGAAGAGTGCTTAATGGCGTCAAAAAGGTACGGAAGTCAACTTTCCAATACCACCAATAGGACTCATTTCGGAGTTAAAACGAAGTCAAAAGACCAAATTTACTACAAAAAGCTCAAATCTGCCAAAAATCACAAAACACTCGGAAAAATGGAAGGCTTCTATTAATGAAAATTAAAGAATTTGGCAATTCACAAGTTGAATGCTCACACATGTATTCAATGCTAAGATCGAGCTACGAGCCAAAGAGAATCATGAAGCTCATCATCAGGAGCGGCACGACCTCAGAGTCTCTCCGTTAACCTATGAGCAAGCCTTGGAGGCCTTCAATCATCCCATCGTGGACTTCCAGTGACACATCGTCCATGACCTTCTTCAAACAATGTGGGCAACCTCCTCAACATCGCCTACTTGGCATAGTTGGCTTAACAAAAGAAACTTCACCACTGCTTGACTCGGCGACGGCTACAAAGCAGCTTGGCTTTCAACTCCAAGACGAAACAATGGTTTGGTGTCATTTGTCTTCACGCCACTTGGCTTCAGGGTCTAGATGATGGCATCTCCAAGCTCTCTTCCTTCAAATAGGCGATGATGTACGACGTCTCGAGGTTTGCAGGGGCATGATCGTTCCTCCATTCTATGTTCCACCTTGCTACACCCCATTTTGAGCTCAACAAGGCCTTGAAGATCAAGTTTCTAGAAGGTCATCCGTCATCCAAAGAAACTTCTTGGAAAGCTTCAGTTACTTCATGGCACCACATGCGCTTCGCCTCGCATCATGGAAGCCTTGCTTTGAAGATGAAGTACATCTCACCTTGTAGCTGCAACACACATTTCCTTGTAGCTAGAACAAGCCTCATACTAGGTTGTGACACGTCGCACTCCAAGTGATGGGCCTCATCGCCTCGCACTCGCAGCATGCCTCGCCTTACACTCTGCTACACCTCGTTTGGCACTCTGTTGTACCTCTTCTTGCACTCTGCTATGTTGTGACACGTCGAACTCCAAGTGATGGGACTCCTCGCCTTGCACTCGTAGCATGCCTAACCTTGTAGTTGCACCATGCCTCGCCTTGTAGATGCACCATGCCTCGCCTTGGACTTTGTTGCACCTCGCCTAGCATTCAAATACACCTCGTCTTGCACTCTGATGTACCTCGTCTTGCACCTTTCTGTACAAGACGTTGCACCTCGTCTTGCACTCTGATGCACCTCGTCTTGTACTCTGTTGCACCTCGCCTTGCACTCCGTTCCACCTCACGTTGCATTCTACTGCACCTCCCCCATTGAAGGCCTTGATTTTGGCTCCGCCCGCACTTGAAGATGACAAGTGCGTCAATGTGCAAAGTTCTTCCATCCACAAAGCACTACAAGCATGTCAACTGGAGGAGCGTCTTGATGTCAAGTCTGTCATCTCTTGAAGTAGGAAGCTCTAACAAGTCTCGGGCACGCCACTAGATGGTACTCCACAAAGTGAGGTCTTCAACACTACAACAGAAGTATGCCTTCATACATCTTGAAACGATCGTCTCAAAGAGTAGAGCGCACCGCCGCTTGAATCATTGCAATCGGACATCCCCAACTCTTAAAATCTGCAAAAGATTAATATACTATTTTTTGAAGGATACGGCAGCAGCAGAAGAAAAAAAAAATAATGAAAAAAAGGTTGACTTCATTATAGTCAAAAAGTTAAAGCAAAAAAAAAGTTGCACCACGCACGACAAAAGAACAACAACAAAAAAGTAACAAATGTTAAGATCTTGCAGCGGAAAGAAGAAATGGAAGAAAGTCGCATGCCTCCAACTGCAAGCACACGCCCTAGCGCCAAGTCTGCTGCCCAACAGCCACAATTGCTGCATGGGTCCTCCCGCTTGGCCCCTGTAGTAGCTTCTTCCTCGACAAACGTGAAGGATTGCATCAGCCCCTTTTCCATCAGTTGGTCACAGCCCCCAATCCCTGGCTCTCTGCCCATTCATGTAGTTGGGTAATTTTTTTATTACCACTATCAAAGCAAAAATCAGCGAAAAGCACAACAAAAGGAAAAAAAAAATTTCTACCTCCTTACACGGTGTCAGACTTCTTTCGGCCTTCAACAGCTTGACAGAAATCAATTTTTCTTCTTCTGGAAGGCCAATTCTAGAGTTTATTTTTTTATTAAAGATGAAGGTCAAATGCCCTCATTTAAATAAAGAGGACAAGTAAACCCTAATTACCTGGCGGGCTCTGAAGACCAACTCAAAGAAAAACTTCAAGCCCAAAATTTTCTCATTGGGACAAGATCGAGGTCAATCAAAATTCCAACTGCTCGAAGAAAAGCAGAGTCCTACTCTCGGGAAAAATAAAAAAGGGGTTTATTGGGACCACAATAAAAATTACATCTTTTAGGATTCTCTGAATTCCTAAGTGATGTGGGGGCATTTGTGGAACCATAAATCACCAGAAAATTATGCAGTTGCCATGTGGCCCATAACTCTTGTAATGTCGATATTACCCTTGGTAAATCCGATAACGTCATCACACGATCTTCACATTAATTTAATATATTTATCAATTAAATATATTAATTAATCAGATCAATATGAATAATAAATAATCTCTCTGCGAGTTATTTATTATTATTTCTATAGTTAATAATAGTGATTTCTCTCGGTAGAATCACGTATTAAATACTATTTCTTTCATCCAATCAAATGCTCCGGTGACACACGAGACTCCACTATAAATACAGAGTCTCACTCGCCTCTAAAGGTAATTCAAAAACTCATACCGAAACTCTGCCGGTTTATTTCTTTCGATTAAACTGACTTAGGCATCAGAGTGTTCATGATTGAACCCCCCCCCCCCCCCCCCTCTCTCTCCTTAACCCCGATTATTTCTTGTTATTGTGTGTAGGGATCAAGATGGAATTCTACAAGTCCGGACAATTTTTGCATCAACACGGGTGATATATATTAACTTGTTTAATAAACATGTTAATCTCTAACTCATATATCTACTGATTTACGAACTTATATACTAATTAAATAGTATAGTTTAGATAATTTAAATATGTTCAATAAGTCATAGACTAATTAATTTTCAAACATGACCTATTTAACACGATTGGATATATTTAAAACACGACCTATTTAAACAGGTCAAGTTCAGATTGGATATATTTAACACGATTACTAAACATGTCGGATTTAGGTTGGTTATATATGAATAAAATAGAATTCATGATACAATAGGAATCTAACATGACACCATCCATTACCAAGCCTATTATGTATTGGACTTTCTTGTATCCAAAGCATTTCTACTGTTGGCCTATTTACTAAATGAGTTATGCGAGTTACTAGATTCATGAACTTTCTTCTATCGAAAGCAATTCTACTGTTGACCTATTTACTAAATGAGTTATGCGAGTTACTAGATTCAAGAAAGATTCATAAACTTTCTTGTATCGAAAGCATTTCTACTGTTGGCCTATTTACTAAATGAGTTATACGAGTTACTAGATTCATGAACTTTCTTGTATCGAAAGTATTTCTACTGTTGGCCTATTTACTATATGAGTTATGCGAGTTATTAGATTCATGGACTTTCTTGTATCCAAAGCATAGCATTTCTACTGTTGGCCTATTTACTAAATGAGTTATGCGAGTTATTAGATTCATGGACTTTCTTGTATCCAAAGCATTTCTTCATTACTAAGATTGGACTCTCTTGTATCCAAAGCATCTCTCTTGTATCCAAAGCATTTCTACTGTTGTCCTGTATTTATTGACGCCTGGCTGCGTCCAATTGAACGACGTGGGAATGTTGGTTTTGTGATCCATCCAACCCACCTAATAAATACGACAAAGTCAATTATTTCAGTTAAGATGGATCCCCAAAAATATGATTTGAAAAGATAAAGCTAATCCACCATTCCAAATTTCTAAACATTGAACATCACTGTAAAATCATAAAATAAAAAAAAATAATAACGGACTAGAAATAAAATGAAAATAAACACAAGTGTTTACTAATATTCCTATTTAAGAAAGACAAATTAGAGAAATCATATTCGTTAAAGTTGATATGATCAAATTCGCCCGAGTTTGAAATTATTAGCCTCCATTTGAAGCTAATTTAAAAGATTTTACTGTTGTTCTATTCAATGAATTTTTAATTATAATTTTGTCTGTAAATATAAAAGTAATATGAATGGCATTAATAATTATCCGTAAATGATTTCTAATTTCTCTCTATATTCAATTTTATTGACACAAATAAACTTAAAATGCTTGCACTTGGCTTTCCGACGGACTTGCACTCGGGAATTAGTGTTAAGAAGACCATGTTGGCTGTTGCAAACTTCTTCAGCAGCATATCATTATGGATATGTAGCCCAAGTGACGGAAGCTCTGAAACCTCAAATAAGTCATATTTGCCCTTAAAAAGAGGGTGACCTGGGTGACAACTGACAACTGACAAGATCTTCCTGCACAAAAGATTAAGGGGTGTGACAACAAAGATGATAAATAGAGACGAAATTATAATATAATTCAAGATTGAGACCCATAAACGAATAATAAACGGTGTTAAAACAGTTCTGGCAATGTCTTTTTTTGAAAAACCAGTTCTGGAAATGTCTTTTTTTGAAAACCCAGTTTTGGCACTGTCTATGTAGAGACATTTCTATTTACTACGTAATGAGAGGCTTTAGATTTGGGGTTGAGCTATCTCGTATATTCAATATAAAAAAAGGGGGATCTATCTCGTATATATAATTTTCTTATTTTTTGTATACGAGATAGATCGAGAGATTTGGGCATCAAACAATACACTAAAAGTGGTAAATCAATAAAAGTGGTAGGCTTATCTACACCTTCATTCGAATAAATTGTTGAAGAATCTCATATCGAAAGAATCCAAAAAGAAAATGCAATTAATAATGAGTGATTATATTCCACTCGATCAACATGGAGCCTTTTGTGATAAAACTCCACGCATGTCGGACCTTATGAGTGATACTGGAAAGTTGGGAAAAATATCGGTGTTAGAAAAAGTGGGCGGCTGACCCGATTCTATAATCTTAACATAGTTTTTGAATGAATTTGATTGTGCCAAAAATTGGTCGGTCTTGGCCCGAATTATCAGATTTTACTACTTACCCTTGTTTATGTACTTAATGAACAAAGTAGCACTTGCTCCATGTATGACCTACTAAGTTTTAGTACTGCATGAAGGGGAGGGTTGAACAATCCTACATCGGAAAAATATAAAATAAAAAAATACAATATATAGTGATTGGTTTTATCCCAAATAATATCGAGATCTTTTTTTTATAATACCCACACCTTTTGGACTATATAGGTGGTATTGGAAAGTTGAACAAATAATATCGGTGTTGGAAAGTATAGGTCGCTAGACCAATTATGAAATCTTAATAACTTGAATTTTATTGGGAATTAAAAATGAATTATATTGATACTTCTTCATAAGGATGATATGAGACACATACGTGTTGATCAAATTTTCCAACAAAGAAAACAATTAGCTGATTATAAGGAATCCAAACTAGGAAACAACTTTAACTAGGTAATGAATTTTAACTAGTAGACACTTTAAATTAGGTAGCATAACTCACGTCAATACTCCCCTCAAGTTGGCGCATAACCCTGTGCCCAATTGGCCAAGTGAATCATTGGAAACCTTCCTGGATAATACATGCATTAAGGTATATGCCAACTGTTTTCTACCGTACAAATTAACCCTGGGTATATCGTCCTCAAATACCATCTTGTCTTGTATCATACCAAATAAAAAAAATTGATTAGTAAAACCGAATGGATGACCGATACTGTACCGATACCGTACCGATTTCAATTGGCGGTGTGGGATCAGTTTCGATGATAAGGAATATCATCCCGTACCAAAACCGAATCGGTTTCATAATTTTTTTAAATTAATTAAAAAATTAAATTAAATCAAAAAAAATAATAAAAATAAAAACCCTAACAAAAAAAATGGAACACGCCGGGTATATTCCTCACTTGATTTCCTGATCAATTGCAACACTTGAATTTTTCGAAGTCTTGGAAATATTGGAGGGATTTTCTAAATTCGGGTAGTCTTGAGGCTTTGATTAGGTGGTTCTTAATTTTTAGGTGATTGAAAATGAATTCTTTAAGGTTAAATGTTCTTGAACTCTTTGCCATATGAAGATAATTAACCTAGAAGAGCCTTGTGGGTGTATAAATTTGATCACTATCAATGCATGAGTCATGACATGTGCGGGCAGCCCTTATAATCGTTTAGTGCTATTGGACTATAGGATCATAATGCTCGCTTCACATGACCAAGTGAGAAGACTTGCGTGTGAAGTTTATGGGCATGGTGGCTATGTTACTATTCTTAGGGTGGTAATTATGGTCATTTTTCAGTAGAAGCTAGGAAATCGAGATATATCCAAGGATAAAAATATCGATATCGACGGATATATCGCTAGTTCAAATTTACGGATATCTCGTTCCAAATATTGGTATCGTTTACGGTCAACAAAAATGACGGAAATTCGGTCTAAAAGTTGAAAATTTGGAATGAAACTTTGGGAAAAACTTAAGTACCTAATAATGATTAGATAAGACTAATAAAAATTATAAAATGAGTTTGATATAATAATTATATGACGAAAAACATGATTAATATGATTCTGACGATGACTAATAATATAAAATTTTAACCATAAACATAAATTGAAGTGAATTATTATAATAACGTTAATATAATTAAAAACATAATAATAAGCATAATAATTTATTTATATTTACCAAGACACAAATTACAAAGTGTATTGGACTCCATCTTACATGCACTTCCACTCGGCATATTACAAAGTCTATTATACATACAAATTATTAGATTTTGATAATGACGAATAATAATAATAATAATAATAATAATAATAATAATAATAATAATAATAATAATAATAATAATAATAATAATAATAATAATAATAATAATAAATTACAATCATGTTATTTCAAGATAAACTTTAATAATAATAATAATAATAATAATAATAATAATAATAATAATAATAATAATAATAATAATAAATGGAGAAAAATAATTACATTATATATAAAAAGGAAAAAGATGATTGTAATTTTATTATTATTATTATTATTATTATAATTCGTCATTATCAAGTTTTCCATCATATATAATGTAATTATTGTTCTCTTTATATTCATAAGCTCCTCCCATCAAAGTCTATTGGACTCCATTTTACTTGCACCATCAAGTTTTCCTTTTATTATTATTATAATAATAATAATAATATAAAAAAAAGGTTAAAAAAGCTTTGTAATTTAGGTTGAAAAAGGTAGATAATTAGAACACTCTTGAACATTTTAGGGCGGAGACAGAGAAGTCGAGAGAGACCCTAGAGGTGGTCGCTTCGAATATGAGAAACAGAGAAAGAGAGAGGTCCTAGAGGCCGTCGATTGGGTGAGGCCGTCACCTGGATGAAACCGTCGACTCGGTAAGGTCGTCACCTAGATTAGACTGTCGATTGGGTGAGGCTGTCGAGGTTGGCTACTGCTACTTCGTCGATTGGCTGGTTGGCTGGTTGGCTGCTGCTCCTCCGTCGACTGGGTAAGGCCGTCGAGGCTGACTGGCTGGCTGTTATTGCTACTGCGTTTGTGAGAAGAGGATGGCTGACGCCATGAGGGTGTTAATTGAAGAGGGATGGAGATAGAGAACAGAGGAGTGAGTGATGCTTCTAACTCAATTTATCCTTGAGGTTAGTATTCCAATTCTGATTGCAAAGGTGGGTGAGTGATTTTTGTTTTTGTCCAAATTTGTTGGTTAGTATTCCAATTTTAGTTTTTTCCTCTCAAATTTAACAATTTCTGTAGATTCGTGAATGCGAGCATTATTTTTTTCTTTTGAATTTTCTTGCTGGAAATGTTGAATGATGAATGCTTCTGATTTAGAATTTCTATTCATCCGTGAATGTTTCTGATTTTGGTGCTTGATGGACATTATTCTATTCATTAGTGAATGCTTTTGATTTTGAATTTCCTGGAATTGTTGGACAATATCGTCTAAAATCGTTGATGTCGGGGAATATCGTCGATATTCTACGATATTCCCCGAAATCAACGATTTTGGGGGGAAATTTTCCTTCACCCTTTTCTTATATGCCGAAGGTCGGAAAATCTGATATATCCGGCGATATATCGACGATTTTTCCGACATTTTCATCTGTGGATATATCTTTGTTCCTGTGATTTGAAGTTGGTAGTGAAACAGACTGATTACAAATTGCTATTAGTTTATGACTTATTGTTCGTAACTAAAATCTTCAAAATTGCCTATTTGAGCATTAATGACATAATTAAGGGTCAATTGGGGTAACCAAATAATGTTAGGTGGGTTACAAACCAGGGCAAATCTTTTAACCCAATAACTCCTTAGTTTCCCGCATTTGATTCCGGATTAGGATGATTATTATTTAGGAAGTTTTATTTATGGTAGATAATTTTTGCACAAATTTTGGCTTAATTTTTTGTTGAGTAATTTTGGCTCAAAATCGAAATAGTACCAAACACAATTAGTACGGTACGGTACAATATCAATTTCATATTTTGGAATACCGTACCGTATCAAACCGGTTAAAATTACCTGGTACGGTTCCGATATCACCTACATACTGAACCGTATCGAATCATACTCAGGGCTAATACAAATGGTATATTAGTAACCTTTTCTACTATCTTCTCCTTAATAAATTGTCTATTTCCTTCAACATGCTTAATTATGTCATTCTGATTTGGATTATTTGATATCTCCCTAACAGTTTAATTATCACAATAATGTTCCATGGACTTCAGTGATGAAAAGTAATCTCAAACAAGAGCATGCTTAGCCAAGAAGCTCACAAACTCCCTATATCATACCCATGTACCCTGCTTCAACTGCCAATCTAGCCACTATATTTTATTTCTTACTATACCATATAACATAACCAAATTACCTCCAACAAAATTGAAGTAACTAAAATTTAAACGCCTATCCATTATATTGCATATCCAATCTACATTTGTATATCCAATATGTCAGGACCCACCCCGGTTTCACCCCGAAACCCGAGGTAAATCCCGCTCCCGTCTGACTCCCCGACACAAAACTCCAGTAAACCTCACCTCTGACCCAGTCAGACGCAGGAGTAATTAAATAAAAGATCCCGAAGTTGTCGTTTACAGAGCCTAGTACAAAAATACAAAGAAACAAAATCCGACAAGAGATACACACACGCGGAGGAAAACTTAAGCACTCGAAAATCCCGCTCGTCACTTCGATGCCTCAGACACTGCCTCGACGTTAAGACCTCGCGCTAGCTCCACAACCTGGAGGGTAATTTAAAACAAAAGTGTGAGTGGACCAGAAAGTACAAAAAGTTCAAAACCACTTTATATGAAAACCGAGTTTAACCCTCCGTTTTGAAACCACATGCATAACCAACAGTTATGAACACAGTTATAAAATAATCATTATAAAACATCATAAGAAACAGAAACACTATAAAATATCATAAAAAAAACCATAGCATGAGTATCAGAAACTGTATCAAATCCTCATTTCCCGATCGAACCTGCTGGACCTATCCGAGTCTTTAAACTCCCGAGTCTTTAAACTCAATCCAGGCCTTAATCATATCCGAGTCTTTAAACCCAATAGCCAGATCCAGCAAATCCAATCCCAAACCATTTGAAACCCATTTACCAAATCCTCATCCAAACCCGAATCCGAAATCACTGGTCCGAAGCCCTTCCGGCATCCAGAACCGTCATTCCGAACCCAAATCCGGAAAAATATCCATTTCCATACCAAAACCACATGTAATCACAAATCATATTTCATAACCCATTTATCATTATCAGAAAACCTTTATAGGTGGAAATCCCCAAATGTGGCATCAAAATCCGAAAACCAGCATTTTCTCGAAAAACGTGCAAAATCTCGAAAACGTCTCAAAAAACGTGCAAACATCTCAATCACGTATAATCACGTATATAAAACCATCAAAAATGTATATAAAAACAGTTATGCATGATCGAGTTTAAGGAAAGGGTCCACTCACAGTACTGAGCCCTACTCGCGTCCCGAACGTCCAGCCCGTTCCTCGGCTTCCTCGGTAAATCCCGATCCTGTCGATCACCATCAAATTATGTCACTAATACGTCTACGACACAACTACCTAATTTCCTTAAAATTCCCCGAACCAAAGACTTAAAACCCGGGACCCTAAACATGCACCCTCGCGGAACTAAACTCAAACGACTTCCGATTGACCCGAAACCAACTCCATTGAACTCACGATAGCTCCTAGACCAAAATCCATATTGATCACTTTTCCATCCGCCGCCGCCCGCGCCCCCACGCGCCGCCCAAATTGGCTGCGCGTGGCACTCACGCGCCAGCTACAGTGCCATCTTCAACCTCCCGCACTGTACTGAACCGGCCGCCGTAGCTTGAACCGGCGAGAAGCATTCTCCACCGTCCGGCCACCATTTCAGCCCCTTCTTTCACCTGCAGCTTCGTCCTGACCAACCCTATCGATTCCCCAACTCCGTTCACCTCGACACTGTCCCTAGCCCGTCGACTAAACTCAAAACCAGACGGCCAATGTCCCCTTGTTTCACGACTCCTCTACTCCGGTCACCTCCCGTCACGGTGGTGACACCAGACGGTCCCTAAGACCTCACTGAACCTAGACCAAACCTCCGTTACCCTCGACTCACCCCCAAACTCGTCGACTCACCGTTTGAACTTCACGGCCAAACAGAGCATCAGAGTGCTCATCACCGCCCGAGCTCCGCCGTGGACACCCCCGTCACGGCAACCATCCTAGTCGACACCTAGGACCTCCCTGAACACTATCCCGACCTCCAATCCTCTCGACTCTCAGCCCAGACCCACGACTTTCCAAATGAACATCACGGGAAAAACAGAGCAGGAAGACTTACCCTTCGGTTGCAGCTCCGTCGTGCCGCCGTGCACGATTGCACCACCAAGTCACCACCACCAGCTCACACTGACCTCCCTGTCTCTCCCTCACTCACCCGCACTCAACACCAACCAAGATCCTTCCTCAATTCTCCCTCACAAACTCACTCTGTTTCTCTGTGCTTGTCGAAGAACCACACACGCACACACGGGTTCACCCAAGTAGTTAGGACCGCACACACACAGAAGAACCCCCCAGAACCCACTACACAAATGCCATGTGCCACAATCCAGTCCATCCTTATCCCACCTGCTTAAACCCCAGCCATCCATCTTGCTTCTCTCTGCACAAATCCCCAAAAGCCAAAAAGACCAAAATACCCTCCTGTTTTACACATTTTTACGGTTTTACCGAAACTTCCTAGACCCGTAACTCTCGTCTCGTAAGTCCGATGAATACGTGCCGCCTGTCATCGAACTCAGGACGACGAAATCTATCTAACCATCCTAGGTCAACCTACCAAAACTCGATTATTCAAAAAGTCAACTTTTCCCCCTAATTTACCCAAATTATGGTTATGCCCTCGACCTTCCGAACATCACAACTTCCTCCTCGGATGTCGGAATCAGGCGTGTCACCTGCCTATGGATTCGTGACGTCCTAAACTACGTCCTAGTCACCGGTCAACACTCAATCAACCTCCCAACTAAAAGTCAACTATTTGCCCGAACTAGGGGCAAAATCGTCATTCTACGCTCATGGACCCATCGGGACCACCTACCCACTTCTTAACCTCAATAATCACACCTTATTCACTCTACTAATCCCGGCTCTCGGGACGGGTTGTTACACAATAACATCTAGATGCCCCTAGATTTCTGAATATCAAACCTTTTCCTAGGGGTTCTTTCAAATAACACAATATCCTCATAAACGATGCTAAGTGATCCTCAATGGGAGTGCATGAACTAACTACTGACGGTAACTACATACACGATATTCGATATGGTGTGGAATATGTCCATGTTGGTTCACACTTGATCCTGAAAGATTACAAAGTGATAATTAAGGACAATATGAGCTTCAGTTAAAGCACACACTAACATACCCCGTCTCTGTCGATAGGTCTAAAACATACTTTCCTTGAGACATGTAAAAAAGAAAAGTAAGATAACGAGTTGTGGAGCCCAAAATCACCTAAAAATTATGGAGTTGTCACGTGGTTCATAGTTCCTAAAATGTCCAAATTACCATTGATAATGGCATTAATAGCTCACAAACACCCACAAATTAAATAATGTATTTACCAGCTAAATATATTATTTCATCGGATTAAAACATCAACTATATTAATATTCTCTCCTAGAATTAATTGTTATTATTCTTAATAATAGATAATAATTATTAATACTAAATTTCTATAATTATCATCCAAATGAGTAATTATTATAAGTATTACATTATATCTTTTATTAAAAATATATTATTAATTACAAATCAACCTACCAATCAAAACTTTCTGTGACTCTCAAGGCTTTCCTACAAATAGCGAAACTCGTCTCATTTTTAAAGTAACTCATTTCTTTGTCTATTGTTTGCTGTTTATAAGGATTGTGAAGAGTTTTCGATCCGAGTACAACTTCTGTTTCAACAATTGGTGCTTTCATCGAGAGTCGAATTGAGAAATATTCAAGAGGAGCTCTCACGTTCGTTCATCGTTCATCAATGCTGTTCAATGTTGATAAACTTTGTTCATCGTTCATCATACTTTGTTTGTCGTTCATTGGCACTGTTCGAAGTTCTAGAATGATGTTCATCGTTCGTAACTTTTTTGTTCAGTCCTCGCATTCAACATGATTAGGACTCGTTGATCTGTTTGATCAGTTGAGGATGGTGTTTCAAATTCCTTAACTTAAACTAGGAATGGAGCTCACACTGTGATTCCCAAGCCTTTTCCATGCGAAGCGTCCAAGCCTTCGTCATGCGAACCATCCAAGCCTTCACCATGCGATCCATCCAAACCTTTGCCCCTACGAAGCATCAAAGTCTTCCTTAGGGAAGTAACTCAAGCCTTCCTCTTGGAAGCACTTAAGCTTTTCTATAAAGCACATCAAGCGCTCTTTTGAGAAGCAATCAAAGCCTTCTTTAGGAAGCACATCAAGTCTTCGTCTTGGAAGAACTCCAAGCTTTCCCCTACGAAACAACCAAGTTTCCCTCTTATAAGCAATTCAAGACTCTATACTAAGCCTTTTGATGAAAGAAATAAAATTACTTTTCATTGAAGACAATACAATGCCCTTCTATGCAAAGCCCTTCTCCGAACGGCAATTAGAGTAAAAAAATCTCACAGTGGGTGCTCATGGTTGCAATAAGGGCATTTGAAAAACCAACAAGTTTGGAAATTAATTCAAACAAATGAAAGTTTTGAAGAATAAGCTTTACACATGAATCTCAAAATTCTACTTAAACAAAATTTTCATTACTTTATTCGAAAAACAGTTGGCAAATCACATATCGATTTCTCAAACCAATTATTCAATATAGAAATGCAAATACAATCATGGAGAAAAAGGCAACTAATCTCTGGGGATTCTAGGGGCAAAGCATCAATGCACATTGCCTTTTGGAACTCGGCCCAATCTTTAGTTGAATGTAAGGGAACGATGTCCAAAATGAGACATCAACATGTCCACCTTCCCTAACCACCAGCTCAGGTGTAGGTTTAGGATCAAGCTCTTTTTCGAGCTCCAGCTCCAACTCTTCGGTAGTTACTCCACTGCAACTCATTATACCCAACTTTCGCTCCATATTTTTCTTTTGAAGCAAAGTTGTGGGGGCATATGATAGCAAAAACCAGCCAAGTCTCAATTTTTGGATTTCCACCTCTGTTGGATTTCCACCTCTAAGGGCTTGGCCAAGTGCTTGAAAGGATTGACGAAATTGTTGGATTTCCACCCCATTGAATTTCCACTTCCAAACGCTTGACCAAGTTCTCAGAAGGATTAACAAAAAAAAAATTCCTCTGCTGGATGACCTTGTTGGGTTAGAGCAACTAGGAAATGCCCTTGAATAGACTTGGAAGGCATTCAAGACTTGGCTTATCCTCAAGAGGCATGTTAAGTATTTGTTTATTGTTCTTCTACAAGATGGCACCAATTTTCAGACACAATGGAGTGCTCAAACACTACTTGACCAATCTTTTAGAAGGCCTTCTACCATCCAATTTTTCTGAGAATGAAACTTCAGTCATCCTACATGGAAGAGCACCTTTCGCCAAGCTCCACAAACCGTCATTTGGAAAGGCAATCCAATTGCGAACTTTCCTAATTGCCATGAAAATGCACCTTTTTTTAGTCATAAAATGATTGCCTTGAAAAAAAATAAAAAAGTTACCATTCGAACTGTTGCCAATGGATATCCCCAACTCTCAGAATATGCAAAAAACACAGAGATGCAATTGAGGAAATATTTAATTAGATATATATTTTTTTGAATTATAAAGTTATATATATAAATATATCTATAAAAACTCCAAGTAGCCAGCAGTCCAAGGAGCTAGCAAAAAAGAATCATGTGCTTGAAGTGGGGATCACCCATAAAAAATAAGCTATAAAAGCTTTCCATGTGGCAACGAAAGAAGCCGAGGATAAGGATTGAAAAAGCTCTAATGCCCCACTGCATGTGTTTCTGCATGATAGCCTAGGCATCTGACTTCCCAATCACTGCCCACCAAGTGGTAAAGGTTGACTGAACGACTGAAGCAGTTGACACGGGTTGTCAGTTCACTTGTCACGGTCTCCCACGTGTCGCTATGCTAACGTCACCCCAACGTTAGATTCTATAGTAGCCAATAATGGCTTCCTCCTGCCTGCTCCTCGTTGTCTACTGTTAGCGTGAGGTAAGCACGCACCAGACAAAGTTATAGATAATACTGCTCCACCTGCTGTCTGACACCGGCTGCAGGAACATGATAAACACGCACCCGACACAAAGCTAATAATGTCAGCTATCTCTCGTCACGTGTCAATGCGTGAGGGGCATATACATTTTCTGACCCAACAAAAGCTACCACTCGCCTTCTTCTTTCTGCTTGATATCGGTGCTTGCCCTACACGCTCCTGCTATAGTCTCGCCAGTCAATGCAGCACCTCTACTTTTGTCCATGATGTCCCATGGTGGTGCACATACACCTAACGTGACTCGCATACACCTAACGTGACTCGCCATACCACCTTTCAGCTTCGACATTGTTAATCTTTATCTCTGATCACAAGGCTCCATGATTGTATGTATTGTGAGAAAACTACACACTCTGATGTCCCTTTTCTCATTTTTAAAGAGTGATTAAACCTATTTTTCACCTCAAACCAAAACAAGCAAAAAAGGGACAAGGATAATATTTTACCTGGGCCATGAATGCAGAGTCATACCATTTCCAAACATCAGCTAAAATCTTTCATATATTCTTCACCCAAACAGAATGAAACTAGGCACCGTTTAAATAAATAAAAAAACCCCCCAAAACATTAAAAATAGAATTAATTTCATTTTTAATGAAATTATGTCAGGACCCGACCCTCCTCGGTTAGAACTCAACTCTAGCACGATATTATCCGTTTGGGACTCCTCGTCTTCACGGTTTTGTTTTTGGGAGCTCACGGTGCAACTTCCCAAGCGGTCACCCATCATGGAATTGTACCAGCCTCAACTCGCTTAACTTTGGAATTCCAATCGAACCCAAAGCCAATGAGCTCCCAAAAGGCCTCATTTAGATCAGAGTTGCATAGCGGCCCACTGTATCTAACACGATATTGTCCCCTCTAGACTCACTGGTCGAACCAGCCCAGCCCGCAGGGTTTTGTTCCCGGGAGCTAAAGGTGCAACTTCCCAATGGGTCACCCATCATGGGATTGCACCAGCCTCCACTTGCTTAACTTTGGAGTTCCCTAGGAATCCAAAGCCAGTGAGCTCCCAGAAGGCCTCGCGCTAGATAGGTGTGTGCCTACACCTTTAAGACACACCACCATTTACCTCCCAAACCATTCCGCCCTCGCGGGAATGTGGGATCGTTCACCGTTCCGTACAGGACACAGGTCTTACAAATTAATTGTCATTATTGGGAGGTTAAGTTTCTTAAGGATTTGGGTCAAAAAACAAATATCCTTTTTTTTCACACACATAAAGCCCGGAACATATCATCTTGATTCTAAGCTCAATAAATTTTCTCAACATGGAAATGGAGCAAGACAAAAATATTGACAATCATGGATACCGATGATTCCAAAAAATGTACATCCCTTAGGATTTTCTGAATTCTGAAGTGATGTGGGGCATTTGTGGAACCCAAAATCATCTAAAAATTGTGGAGCTACGACGAGACCCAAAATTCCCAAAATGTCCAAATAACCCTTGGTAATGATATTAGCGGTTCACAAACACCTGCACATTAAATAATGTATTTACCATCTAATTATATTATTTAATCAATTAAAGTTTCAATTATATTAATATTCTTCCCGATAATTAATTTTCATTATTCTTAATAATGGACAATTATTAATATTAAATGGTTATAATTATCATCATAACGAATAATTATTATATTTATTAAATAATATCTTTTATTAAAAATATATTATTAATTACAATTTCAACCAACCAATGCTCCATGACTCCTAAGGCTTTCCTATAAATAGCAAAGCTCATCTCATTTTCAAGGTAACTCATTTATTCGCTTCAAATTATTTTCTATTTCTCTCTTAAAACTAACTTAGTCATCGGAGTATTCTTGGTTGAACAACCCCCCCGGCTTCAACCTTAATTTTGATTGTCTCTTGTTTGCTGTTTATAAAGATTGTGAAGACTTTTCACGGCGAGTACGAATTTTGCTTCAACACAAGTCATTTCAATTTCCATAAAATATTTCAAAGCTCCTAAGTCCTTCATTCCAAAGTACTTATGTAAATTGCCAATTTCATCAACCCGTTCACCTGTAACAACCATATCATCTACATAGTTTATTACCAAAATAACTTTGCCACCCCTACAATTGATGAATATGGTATAATCTGAATTACTTTGATGATACTCATACCTCTTCATTGCGGTTGGCTTTGTGACTGGAGATTGGAATAAGAAGCCTCTGATTACTGGTGCTTCTAAGTGTCCCTTTTTAGACTTCAATCTTGTTGGAAGTATGGTTATGAACCTTGGTTTTTCTCAAGCTTTGAGAGTGGGTTTCCTAGACCTTCTTGTAGCGGGAGATTCGCTCGTGTTAATTCGATGTATCTTTGGTGAGAGAAAAACACCTTAGAGATTGTAGACCTTGCATCTTCAACATTAAGGGGATGTTTACTTAGGGTAATGAAAATAAAGTAAATGGCAATGATTCCTATTATAGAGTATTCTTGTATTTACTTGCAAAATAAAAAAATTTAATGGGTGGGCTCCACATGACATCTTTAATGTCATTGCCCATTTTGGGGTAATGGGATTAATTAGGGGTAGGTGTTAATCATTCCCATTGCCTATTTTAATTTTTCTATTTACCAAAATTACCCTACAATTTTTATAATAATTACAAAATTCAATTACAATAATCACATGAAGATTTTAATTTGTTTTATGCATGTCTAGAGTTAATGACTTTTTAGGTAGACTATGACTTATATAAAATTTAGTGAATTTTAATTACAGTGATTATGAATTTATTGACGTTGTTTGTTTTACTAGCATGTTGTTTATATTGTTAAGTGATATGGGCTTAATTGGACGGCTGGTCCTGGAGTGGGATTCAAACATCTAGTAGTATGGAAGAAACTATCCTTCCTTTTTCTTTTGGTTCACTATATTCTTAAGCTATGAATGAGATCTAATTTAATCATAAACTCGGTTTATCTATTCACCTCAAGTATATCTCTACACATGTAAAAAAAACCAATTTTTTTTTTATTTTTTAATAAATATAATCATTCAGAAAATGAAGGACACTTTATTAATTAATTAATTAATCGAATCTTTTAGAAAATGAGTTTTGATGTGATTTGTGGTAGAGAAGAAGAAGTTAAGAAAATTGGAAAAAATAAAGTACATTTTAGTAATCAATTAATTTTCATTCCGTTTGATAATGGTTAGTAACTAATAACAATGAAAAGCATTCTCATTAATGTTCTGATTATTTTTTGTTAGTAAAAACCTTAATGGGGATGATTACCCACTACTCTAATTGTCTAGTTCTCTCTTTACTTATTAATCCTATTCTTGGGAAGTAAACGGGCTCTAAAATCCTAGCATCCCACTTTTGTTCCATCTCTTTCAAACATGCTTCCTGGGAAGCTAATTTTAGCATATCCTTTTTGTAAATTTGTGTCATGGTTTTGAGGAACTACATGTGTGGATTAGTAGTTTTTCTTCTTCTGTACGTATAATAATCCTTTTTTATCACCTTGCTTTAGGGTGCTCTCAGAACTTTGTTTTGTAGTTAAAAAAAAATAAGACTTGGCTATGTAATTATAAGTGAATATCGGAATTATCTTTTACAACTTATGTGATTCTAAAGTAATATATAGGTTTACTAGTAAGATATGTATGCATGTTGCTGCAGGGCTATTCAATTGATCATGAACTTAATTTCTATATAAAATGATATATAGAAAAAGATTTAGGATATGATAAATATTCAAAAAATGATTAATTATTTACATACATTATCATTTATTCAGTCATATTATTTCACATGTGTTATAGCCAATGATGAAAGCATCGATTTTGATGGAAATATGATAGCTCGATGTATGGATATATTGATAGATATTTCAATATTGATATCAATATAGCTGATTATCAATTAAAATATTGAAAATGGATTCATAAACTTGGAAATGAAAAGGAAAAAAAAGGGCATAAGAGCTTTGAAATTGATGATTATTCAAGATGAGGACTATTGCTTTTGAACTATGCTTTCTAATGTAGAGAAAGGGTGTAAGTAAGGTAGGGTTTTCGCAGTGGGGTCTTCTGCAAAGGTGGCAGGTGGCGCCATAGATTTCCATTTTGCGGCCTTTACACTAGTAAGGGGGACATTGAACTCAACCCTCAATTGGTAGGGATGTCTAAGAGACTATGAAAGGAGAGTGTGAGGTTGAGTGATGATGAGGCCACAACAGTGATCCCCTCAGTAGCTACCAAGTCGATGTCGTCTATCAAGGATATACTCTAGAATACAAATGTTTTTAATCCTCAGTAAAAGGTGAAGAATCTTAAGGTGCCTGTGGAGGATTCGTGGGCTCCGAAAAATGGTGACTACGTGATTTAGGAGACGATGAATTAACATGACCCATCCTGATCCCCCTGGACCACCCAGGAATGTGCCTTGCTCCCGTCTGACAACAATCCTAAAGAAGGCCGAAAATACCCTTAACGGGTTTAAATTCAAATAAGAAGTTTAACATATCCAAATTAGGGTACTACATTGTCACACAAGGGATAAAGCACTAAAAAATGTGAGCACAACTATGCCTCAGCCTCCGGATCAGCCTCTACCTCTGTGTCACGCCCTAGAGGGGTCAAGAAAACAATGAAAGTGTGAGTAGGCCGAAAATAAAAAATATTTCAAAACCATTTATAATAAATAATAAAATACTGTTTTAGCCCTCCGTTTTCAAACATGCATGCATTTGAGTCAAAAGATAGATAATCATAACTAAATCGTAAATTATATAATCACACACAGAATATATAGATATAACCACAATAATAATGCACCGTATACCCCAACCCTAAGATCCCAGATTCCCAATAAACTCACTGTCCTAAGGCTACGCGTGCCGCCCGGGATCTCAATCCCAAGTCCTTCCTTGGGTCCACCAGTGTCTGGGTATTCCCGGATCTTTGCCCGGGGTATATCCTAGATATATATAGCAATCCTGATCTTGAGCCTCTCTACGGTTTTTCCTGTAAAGCGACCCCTCTCAAGAAATGTGTCGTGACTACTCCAAGCTATCTAGTATCTAGATGAGACAGTAATCCAAAAGGTCGGTATGTACAGTGCCCATGCGTCTCCACGCGCGGGTAAAGTCAATGTCAACGCGGACGTCAGCAAAAGTCAACGGTCAAAGTCAACAATGACGTCATCTGACACCTGTCAGGCCTGATAGGTGCCACGTGTTAGCAACCAGGTGGTCCACGTCACTGACATGTCAGTGACACGTGGCACTCTCTGATTGGTCCACGTCACTGACATGTTAGTTATGATTGGCACTTACATGTGACACGTGTCACTCTCATACTGGGCCACATATCTAAATGTCCGACAGGGTGATGACGTCAGCTGATGACATCATCATCCTTGACCTCCAACTGGATCCCTGTAACTAGGTTGCCTAGACTCGCGACGTGACCCGGTCCTAAAACCCTTATTTCTCAACCATTTTAGTTCCTGTTTCTTCCTACTTTCTCGTCTCAAGCCCCATAATAGATCTACCTAAACAAAAGCCTGAAAAACAGAATAAAAACATACCTTAGATCTATGAATAGCCTGTACGTTCCTCCCTCATTTTCCCTCAACTCCAACCACCACTTGCCTCAAAAACGACCTCCACTAGTTCGCCTTACTCCCTAGAATAGTTTAGAGTCCATCAAATCCATCAACACATGTCGAAAAGTGGTTTTCCAATTTTGAACAAAAAATGGGTGTGGTTTCGGGTTTCTCACCTTCTCGCTGTGTCTTCGTCGCACACTGCCTCATAGTCGTCCTCGTATTCTCACTCTCGTCTCACTCTTACTCACCCAGCTGGTGAACGGTGAAGATGATGATGAAATATGGTGATGGTTATGATGTTTATGTGTTTTGGGTTGGTTGGTTTCGGTTTGCACAGAGAACAATTGAGAAGAAATGAGATGCATGAATCAAAATAGATCCAAATGCATCGAAGGATGGGCTAATGGGGTGGGTGACACTTGTCACTCATCCATTGGTCCTACTAGATATTTTGGCCAATTGGATAAGAACAACTGTACACCCGTCTCGTTTTGAATGAATAGTGTGAATTTCGGTTTCGCGACCATAAATTTTTCGTCTAACGTCCGATTCCAACGTGCCGCATGTCTACGGGGTTGTGACGTCCCTATCTATGTTATAGTCATTAGTCAAAGTTCAAAATATATACAGAGTCAAAAGTCAAAATTTTCCCCTACTAGGGACAAAATAGTCATTTTACATTAATTATCCGAAATTACAAATTAAATAAGGTTCAGGTTGTTACAATCTACCCACCTTACAAACATTTCGTCCTCCAAATTCACTTAAATAAATATGGATACTGCTCCCTCATCTGGGTCTCTGGCTCCCATGTGGCTTCTTCCACTTTATGATTCCTCCACAATACTTTTATTAAAGGAATTGTCTTGTTCCTCAAAACCTTGTCCTTCCGATCCAAAATATGTACTGGTTGCTCCTCGAAGCTCAAATGTCCTAGGTTCCAAAGGTTGTTTCAGTAAGACATGGGATTCCTCACGCACGTGCTTCCAAAGCATCGATACATGGAACACATCAAGCACTCTAGCAAGTTCTTGATGTAAAGCCAACCGGTACGCTACCGAACCAATCCTCTCGGTAATCTCATATGATCCAATGTACCTGGGACTCAGCTTCCCACATCGACCAAATCGAACAATTCCCTTCCAAGGAGGTAATTTCATAAAAACCCAATCTCCGACTGCGAACTCTAAATCCCTGATTTGTCTTTCAGCATAACTCTTCTGGCGATCATGCGCTGCCTTCAGCCTCTCCTTGATAATCCAGACCCTCTCCTGGGCCATGTCCATAAGATCTGGTGTCAATGCTGCCCTCTCGCCTACCTCAGTCCAACATACAGGCGTCCTACACTGCCGACCACACAGTGCCTCATAAGGTGCCATCCCAATACTCGCCTGATAACTATTGTTGTAAGAAAATTCCATCAAAGGAAAAAGTGTATCCCATGAATCCTAGAACTGCAGCACACAAGCCCTAATCATGTCCTCTAATGTCTGAATAGTCCTCTCCGACTAACAGTCAGTCTGCGGATGAAAAGTCGTGCTAAGGTGTAGGTTCGTACCAAGAACTTTTTGTAGACTCCGTCAAAATCTCAAAGTAAACCTCGGATCCTGACCTGATACTATAGACTCTGAGGTACTATGTAGTCTGATGATCTCGTTTACAAATAAGTGAGCCAATCGGTTAGGCTTAACCGTTTCACACATAGGTAGAAAATGTGCCGACTTCGTCAATTTTTCCACAATCACCCAAACTCCATCATAACCACTTTGTGTCCTCAGCAGTTTGAATACGAAATCCATCGTGATGTGATCCCACTTCAACTCAGGAATCGGAAGTGGCTGCATAGCTCCTTACGATCTCTACCATTCTGCTTTCACTTGCTGACAGGTCAAACACTTACTAACAAACTCAGCGATATCCCTCTTCATTCCAGCCCACCAATAATAATCCCTAAGGGTCTGATACGTCTTCATCCCTCCTGGATTTAAAGCGTAAGCTAAACTATGGGCCTCCTCCAAAATCTCCTCCCACAACTCTGCCACTGCAGGCACACATATACGACCCTGCTTCAATAAAGTTCCGCCGTCCTTGATAGTGAAATCCTGCCAGTCACTCGCTTCAACTTCCATCCAATAGATACACAATGTAGGATCTTGAAGCTGAGCTTCAATGATCCAGTCAATCAAGATTGGTCATACATGAAAACTGGCTAATAGAGCACGCTCATTGTCTAGCCTAAGCATGACTCCAGCCTTCGGGAGCTCTACTAAAAATGGTAGGTACACCATCCTTAAGTGTGTAATCAAACCCGCTGACTTCTTACTCAAAGCATCCGCTACTACATTAGCTCTTCTCGGATGATACTCAATTGTGCAGGCGTAGTCCTTAATCAACTCCAACCACTGTCTTTGTCTCAGATTCAGTTCCTTCTGTGTAAACAAGTGTTTCAAACTCTGGTGGTCGGTGAAGATCTTGCAAGTCTGTCCATACAGATAGTGCCTCCAAATCTTTAAGGAATGTACTACTGCCGCCAACTCCAAATCATGAGTGGGATAGTTCAACTAATGTGGCTTTAGTTATCGGGAGGCATAAGCAATAACTCTCCCGTGCTGGATCAGTACACAAGCCAAACACTGTAGTGATGCATCGATGTACACCTCGAACTACCCACCATTATCTGGAAGTGCAAGAACTAGCATACTAGTCAACCGTCTTTTCAACGCCTGGAAACTCTGCTCACATCGTTCATCCCAATTAAACTTAACCCCTTTTCGGGTCAATCGGGTCAAAGGAGCTGCAATGGTAGATAAACCCTCTACAAATCGCTGGTAGTATCCTACCAATCCCACGAAGCATTGAACCTCAGTAACCGTCTTAGGTTTTTCCCAGTTTGTTACCGCTTCCGTCTTCTGGGGGTCCACACTGATCCCCTCAGCTAAAATAATATGACCCAAAAAACCAAAAATGTTCAGCCAAAATTGACACTTGTTCAACTTAGCAGACAACTGGTTCTTTCTCAGCAACACCAACCTCAGATGTTTCTCGTGCGCTTTTGTACTACTCGAATACACTAAGATGTCATCGATGAATACGATCACAAACTTGTCCAAGTACGATCTAAACACTCGATTCATCAAATCCATGAATGCAGTTGGTGCATTCCTCAATCCAAATGGCATTACCAGGAATTCATAATGTTCATATCTCGTCCGAAAAGCAGTCTTCAGAACATCTTCTTCAGAAATCCTTAGCTGATGATACCTTGATCGTAGATCAATCTTAGAAAATTACCTTGATCCTCATAGCTGATCGAACAAATCATCAATCCTGGATTAGGGATACTTTTTCCTTACCATCACCTTGTTAAGCTATCGATAGTCCACGCACAATCGTAAATTTCCTTCCTTCTTTTTGACTAACAACACTGGTGCTCCCTATGGTGAAGTACTCGGTTGGATGAATCCCAGATCCACCAACTTCTGCAGTTGAAATTTTAGTTCCCGTAACTCAGTTGGTGCCATACGATACGTCCCCTATGATATTGGTCGTGTTTTGGGGAGTAGTTCAATCGTGAATCGATCTCCCGATGCGATGGTAGACCTGGTAAGTCTTCGGTAAATACATCTGGAAATTCATGTACCACCGGTATATCCTCGGTACTCAATGGAACATCACGTGTCTCCACAACATGTTCCAAATACCCCTGACAAGCCTTCCGCAATAATTTAGTAGCTGTAAGATCAGAAATTACCTTAGGTGGTAAAACTCCCCGCTCTCCTTGGAAAGTCACATCCAGTAGACCAGGACTTCGCAAGGTCACTAGCTTACTATAACAGTCAATAACTGAACAATGATCCGTCAGCCAGTCCATCCCCAAAATGACCTCGAAGTCATGCAAGTCCATGATAACCAGATCAGCAGTCAAGTCCACATTTCCTACTTTCACCGGACAATCCTTTATCACTTGGTTCACTAAGTAGATAGCTCCCATCGGTGTACCAACACCCATCTCACTCTCTAGTGCTGACACCTCACGATCCATCATACTCGCACAACTCGGCGAAATAAAAGAATGTGTAGCTCCGGGGTCCATTAATACATTAATAGAAATATTGGAAATAGTGAGTGTACTAGTCAAAAGCAATGGGAAGTCCTTGGAAAAATGTCCCGACTCCCCACAAGCAAAGCAAGACAGTCTTCTCGACCCTGAAGAGCCCACTGAAGTGTAAGACCCGATCTTGGAAGCAAGAACATTGAGCAAGACCCTTGAGCTTTGAAAGGCAAGATCGGTGAACAGTCCCACATCGCTTGGGGAGGGAAAGGGGAGGTGTCTTATATGTGTGGGCACGCATCTATCTAACACAAGGCCTTTTGGGAGCTCACTGGATTTGGATTCCTTGGGAACTCCAAAGTTAAGCGAGTTGAAGCTGGTACAATCCCAAGATGGGTGACCTACTGGGAGGTTACACATGAGCTCTCGAAAATAAAACCGTGAGGGCTAGGCCCAAAGTGGACAGTATTGTGCTAGATCGGTCGGGTTGTGAAAATTTGGTATCAGAGCCGGACCCCCAATCGAAAGTGTGCTATCGAGGATGCTGGGCCCCAAGGGGGTCGATTGTAAGACCCAGTCTTGGAAGCAAGAACGGTGAGTAAGACCTGTGAGCTTCGAAAGGCAATATCAGTGAACAATCCAACATCGCTTGGGGAGGGAAAGGTGAGGTGCCTTAAATGTGTGGGCACGCATCTATCTAACACAAGGCCTTTTGGGAGCTCACTGCTTTGGATTCCTTGGGAACTCCAAAATTAAGCGAGTTGAGGCTGGTGCAATCCTAGGATGGGTGACCTACTGGGAAGTTGCACATGAGCTCCCGAAAACAAAACTGTGAGGGCTAGGCCCAAAGCGGACAGTATTATGCTAGATGGGTCGGGTCGTGACAGAAGTACCACTAGTAGCTGTCTACTGTGGCATGTAACACGACCTCGGTCCTATGCTCTGGGGACTCGAATATCTGCCAAACCGTCCATGGCTAGGAAAAGATAATCTCCCTCTATAATGTCCTCCCTTCGAACCCTTGTGGCTCGAAGGTCCAAGATACAGAAGATCCCTGTGTTGTCCCTCATTGGATGTCTGCTGCTGCGCCGATAAACTGGCCTCCACTTGCACTGCTGCGTTAGTCAAATCTTTTAGGGTGGTGTGAATCGATGTCGTAACAATAGCACAGATATCCCCCTTGAGTCCCTGCTCGAAGCGGCGACACTTATCCGCTTCGGTCCTCTCATAAGAAAAAGCAAATCGAGACAGCATCAAGAAACTCTACTCATACTCCGTCACAGTCCAGATCCCCTACGGGAGCTGCAAAAACTCAGTCTCACGAGCATCCCTGAATGATCATGGATAGTACTGGTCTAAGAACCGCTCTCTGAACACCTCCCAGGTTGTGGTGTGGACACTCTATCCCATCATCTCAAGTGCGTACCATCACTGGTATGCACCGCCAACATGTAGAAAGGTAACCAATAGTACACGCTCCTCAGGAGGACAGTGCATCACAGTAAAGATACGTTCCTATCTAGTGATCCACATATGAGCTTCCTCAAGGTTTACTCCCCCACTAAAAGTTGTTGCTCCCAACCGTTGGGCCCGTTCAATACTCGTACTTTCCATTTCTCTCGCTAACTCTTCCTCAGTCCGTACACGAGGGTCGCGTCTCAGAGGCATGACCAACTGCTAAGAGGGGTATAGATTGGTGATGAAATTTAAAGCGTTGTACAATACATTATACTAGTGCTCTGCTCTGATACCACCTTGACATGACCCATCCCGATCCACCTGGACCACTTGGGAATGTGCCCTGCTCCCGTCTGACAACAACGCTAAAGAATAACGAACATACCCTTAACGGGTTTAAATTCAAATATAAAGTTTAACATATCCAAATTAGGGTTCTACATTGTCACACAAGGGATAAAGCACTACAAAATATGAGCACAAATATCCGTTTACAAAACGGTGCTCAAACTACCCAACACGGGTAATTAGGTGCGCAACAAAAAAACAACTATTCCTCAGCCTCCAGATCAGCCTCTACCTCTGTGTCACGGCCTAGAGGGGTCAAGAAAACAATGAAAGTGTGAATGGACCGTAAATAAAGAATATTTCAAAACCATTTATAATAAATAATAAAATACTTTTTTATTCCTCCGTTTTCAAAAATGCATGCATTTGAGTCAAAACATAGATAATCATAATTGAATCGTAAATTATATAATCACACACAATATATATAGATATAACCACAATAATAATACACCGTATACCCCAACCCCGACATCCTAGATGTTTGGCATCCCTGATGCCCAATAAACTCACGGTCCTAACGCTACGCGTGCTGCCAGGGGTCTCAATCCTGAGTCCTCCCTTTGGTCCACCAATGTCCAGGTATTTCCGGATCAATTCTTGGGGTATATCCCCGATATATATATATATATATATATATATATATATATTAATCCTCATCATGAGCCTCTCTACGATTTTTCAAGTAGAGCGGCCCCTTTCAGGCAATGCGCGGTGACCCCTCCAGGGTACCTAGTGTTTGGATGAGACAGTAATCCAAAAGGTCGGTATGTACAGTGCAACAGTATATAACAGGACCCGGCCCGATCCCCCTTGGGGACTACCGGGGGCAAGGCCTGCTCCCATCTGACGTGTAATACAAAGTACCACAACTACCCTTACTAGGGTTATTTTACCACAAATACTCTTACTAGGGTTCCAAAATACACACCGGTGTTTTTAAATACAACAGTAATGACAGACAAGGGATAAGAGCATTAGGTTCGTACTAATAATACAAATACAAACACCTACCCCCGTATGGTGAATAAAACGCAACAGTGCTAATTATCCCTCAGCCCCGGAGTCGGTCCCCTGCTCAGTATCACCGCCCGGAGGGTCACGAAAACAGTCAAAGTGTGAGTGGACCAAAAATAAATCAGTTATAACAATTTTTGAAAATAGATATAATCTAACCCTCTATTTTACAAACATGCATGCATTCAAGGTAAACGTATAAACACAGTTAAATCATACATATAAGTATCTATACATATACATATATCGATACAAGCGTACGTCTGGAAGTAACCATCAGTGAAACACAACATATATATAACCCATCCTCGACATCCCAAATGTCCAACCAATGCCAGTCACGATTTCTCTACAGTACGCGTACTACTCGGGGTCTCATCTTTGAGCCTACCCCCTAGGATCTACAACGTCTAGGGTGGTCTTACCTCGAATCCCAACATGTCCGAGATGATATCATAACTCGCACTCATAGACCTGAATCATGACAACTCCAGAATCATCGACGTCTGGAAGAGACTAACTGTACATAAAGGAGGGCATATATACGTGTGAAAACATGCAATTCAATAACATCACAATTGAAATCTGTCTTTTTCAGATCAAAACCAACCACTATTTACATTGGGACTAGGCCCGAAACCTTCCAAAACCACGTTCAGATATCCATTTCGAAAGCTCGTTTCTCGAAAACCGTTCATACCGGATCACTGATCAAATCACTTGAATCAATTTTTCATTTAAAACTCCGCAGACCCCAAAACATGGGTCACACCGCTACAAAATAGGTCTCAAGCCCAAAAACCTCAATTTTCCACAAAAATCTACAACATAGTTCGCAACCAATGCTTCAAATATATAAATTCCATACTTTCCAACAGATTCAACATAAATCATTTAAGAAAACATGTAAAACGGTTATGCATGCATTTCAGTATAAAACAACAAGTCCACTCAAAGTCAATCCTTGTTGCGCTAACAAACAGCCTAAACTTGTCCCGAAGCTAAACACAGTCTCCAGGCCTGTCCAAACACATCCAAAGGTCACTAATTAACCCTAATAGGTCTAACATCAAACCCTAGAACAAAACTGGCCCGGGAACGCGTCCTGAACATGCTTCTTGAGGCTTCAAACCTCAATTTTACCTATCTACCGGTCTCAAATCGACACGAAACCACCGCCATTGAATTTAGAACATTAAAACCTTGAAAAAGGTGCTAGTCTCACCTCGAAACTCATGCCCATGCGCCTCCATGTGCGGGTCAACATGTCTGGTCAAAAATCAACTGTCAACTATGCTGACGTCAGCATGACATCATTGATGATGTGAGCATGATGTCATATGACAATGTCCGACTAACACGTGTCAAACTCTAACAGGGCCACGTGTTAGACTCTGACATGTGCCACGTGTCAGGCTTTGACAGGTGCCACATGTCAGGCTCTAACAGGTGCCACTTGTCAGGCTCTAACAGGTGCCACGTGTCAGTAGCATACTAGTCCACATCACTGACATGTTAGTGACACTTGGCATCCTCTTATTGGACCACGTCACTAACATGTCAGTGCTAACTGTGCATTAACATGTGACACGTGTCATGCACTGAGCAGTCCACGTGTCATGCACGTGGTATCCTCCGTCGATCACGGTACCGTCAAGCCTGGTTCTGGGTTCCCGTCTCTCGTACTAACTTAAGCAACATTCTGGGCCCTTAGACTCACTCAACACAACCTAAAAATCCAAAACCAAACTTGACCCAATTAAGAGTTTCAGGTTTCTTACCTATGAACTCCTTCTCCGCCGTGGGCCGCCGTTCTCATCCTCTGATTTACCGTCCAAAGCTCTCCTTGTTACTCTGCAGGTTCACCAGATGAAGATAAAGGTTTATGGGAGAGGGTTGATGGTTGTGTGTGTGTGTTTGCAACGACTTAGTGCAAGGTTCGAATGAACAAAAGAGAGAGAGAGAATAGATACATGCATCCCAATCATTTGGGTAAATGGGCTAGTTAGATGAGTGACACTTGTCACTCTTCTGTTTGGTCCAAGGAATCAGTTGACCAATCGAATAATGCCACTTGGCCCAAACGTCTCAAAAAATGTAATAGTAACCCTCGAACTCCATGACCCGGAACTTTCACATCGAGCGTCCAAATTCGGCATGTCGCCTGTCTACGAACTCAGGATGACACGATCTACGTAACAGTCAAAGTTCGACATCAAAATAGTGTCTCGAGTCAAAAGTTAATATTTTGCCCTGACTAGGGGTAAAATGGTCATTTTACACGAAATTTTCCAATTTACAAATAAACAGAAAATCTGGGTCGTTACAATATAAACCAATAACATCCCTGTTTTACTCCAAAACCAATCACTATAATATCCATATGGGTCTCATACCCAAAACAATGTAATACGTATAAAACATCGATGCATAAGACCCAAAGTAATCTAGATCCAAGCAAATAGTAATATAGTTAAAACAGTTATGCATGCAATCCATTTAGAAATCAAAAGCCCACACACTAACAGTCCTTCCAGCGCAATCGAACCACTTAAACCTATTCTGAAGCTATGTCATAGTTTCCAGCCTGTCCAAAACATAGTCAAAGGTCACTAAAGGACTCTACAAGTTCATATCTAAAACCCATAAACCGTCCCAGCCCGAGAACCTACCCTAAGCATGCTTCCCGGGGCTTTAAACATCAATTTGACCTATCAAACGATCTTTGATTGACCCGAAACCACTACCATTGGATCCGGATCGTCGAAACCTATAAATTTACACTGTTCCCACCTCAAAATTTGTACCCACTTGCCCCCACGCGCTGGTCAAATTCAAAGTGAACACTTACCAAAAAGTCAATGCTGACGTCAGGTTAACGGCCAAAGTCAACGCTGACGTCACTGCTGACATCATCTGATAGCTGTCACGGCTAACACTGATTAGACTTGATAGGTTCCATGTGTTAGCAGTCGGTTGGTCCACGCCATTGCCATGTCAGTGACACGTGGCACCCTCTGATTGGTCCACATTACTGACATGTTAGTTCTGACTGGGCACTAACATGTGACACGTGTCACTCTCCTACTGGGCCACTTATCTGACACTCTCACATGGTGATGACGTCAGCTGATGATGTCATCTACTCTGACCTCCAACTGAATCCCTATAATCTAGTTCCCAAACCCGCGACCCAACCTAGTCCTAAATCCCTTATTTCTCAACCATTTTAGTTCCCGTTTCTTCCTAATTTCTTGTCTCAATCCCCTTAATCGATCTACCTTAACAAAAGCTTGAAAATGTACTAAAAACATACCTTAGATAGATGAACAGTAGCCCGTACGTTCCTCCGTCGTTTTCTCTCAACTCCGGCCACCCCTTGCCTCGAAAACAACCTCCACGAGTTTTCCTTAGTCCCTAGAATAGGTTAGAGTCCATCATATTCCTCAACACACGTTGAAAAGTGGTTTTTTGATTTTGAACCAAAAATGGGTGTTTCGAGTTTTGGGTTTCTCACCTTCCGTTCGTGTCTCCACCGTGCACAACCTCACCGTCTTCCTCATTTTCTCACTCTAGTCTGACTTTCACTCACCCAGCTAATGAACGGTGGAGATGATGAAGAAATAGGGTGATGGTTATGGTGTTTGTGAGTTTTGGGTTGGGTGGTTTCGGTTTGCACAGAGAACAATTGAGAGGAAATGAAGAGTTGCATGAATCAAAACAGATCCAAATGTATGGGAGGATGAGCTAATGGGATGGGTGACACTTGTCACTCATCCATTGGTCCCACCAGATATTTTGGCCAATTGGATAAGAACAACGGTACACCCGTCTCATTTTGATTGAATAGTGTTGATTTCGCTTCTGCAACCATAACTTTTCCATCCAACATCCGATTTTGACGTGCCTCCTATCTACGGACTCGTGATGTCCAAATCTATGTCACAGTTATTGGTCAATGTCCAAAAGATAACCCGAGTCAAAAGTCAACATTTTCCTACAATATGGGTAAAATAGTCATTTTACATTAATTATCCGAAATTACCAATTAAATAAGGTTCAGGTTGTTACATGTAAGACCCGTGTCCTAGAGGGAACAGTGAACGATCCCATATTCCTGCGAGGGGAATGGTCTGGGAGGGGATTGGTGGTGTGCCTTAAAGGTGTAGGCATACACCTATCTAGCACGAGGCCTTTTGGGAGCTCAGTGGCTTTGGGTTCAGTTGGAACTCCAAAGTTAAGCGAGTTGAGGCTGATGGAATTCTATGATGGGTGACCCTTTGGGAAGTTGTACCGTGAGTTCCATAAAACAAAACCGTGAAGGCAAAGGCAAGGAGGCGCAAAGAGGACAATATCGTACTAGATGAGTTGGGTCCTGACATTACATGAATGGTCTAGCCATCAAGTTCTCTGTTGTGGTCAAGAAGCAGTTGGCTGAGCCTTAGCAGAATGTGATTATCATTAAGTTTGTTAGGTATGGGCACACGTATGGATATTTGCAGACATAGCTAAAATAGTTATGGATATGTCCATTTTGTGCATTATGCAGGTTTCAATGAAATTAGTGGATATGTCCAACAACTTCATATTTTTTATTTTTTTAAGAAGTCGATTTCAATTTTATGCTCACGAGAAGCCCATGGGCAGTGGCTAGCCAGTGCTTGATTATCCACAAATGGCGATTACACTTCGACATTAACGAGGAAATTTCTCGCATCATGAACTAGGCTTGTCTTTTGGGAATTTATTTGGAGTACTTTACAAAGGAGATGAAGGTAGTTGGTGATTTAATAAGTAAGACTTACAAGGTCGAATGCCATACCATTGCCCAATCTTGGGGTAAATATGCTAGAGTGTGTGCTGAGATAGACGTGGCTCGTCCACTTCTTCAGTTTGTGGAGGTTGGGAGGAAATTAGTGAGAATGAAGTATGAGCATGTTCCTGATATTTGTTTTATAACAGTCTAGAAATTCGAGAAAATAAGAGTTGGAAAAGATAAGTAAAAATAAGACTTTTGTACCGGTAAGGATAAAAAATTGACCTTTTGATTTGGATATTGTTTGGTCATTCTAGGAAGACCGTTGCGAGGGTCTCATACTTATGATTCTATAGACAAGTGGTATGTTGAAATCGTAGGTCAAATGAGTTTGATACGGGTTAAAATCGAGTAGGTATTTTGGTGATTTTAACAAAAAGGTATTTTTGGTAATTTTCTAGAGAACTCTAGGTTTGTCTAGAAGGTTCTTAAATCCCCCTCCCATAATCTCTTCCACGGACTTAGCTTGGCATAAATAGGTGGGAGTGTGATTAAATGGTAGTTCGATGGTGGTTAACTAAAAATGAAGAAAATGAAGAAAGAAATGAAAAAAAAACAAAGGAGAAAGAGAGCCAGTAAAAAGAGAGGGAAAAAAGGAGAGAATGAAGAAGAAGAGAAAGAAAAGAAGAATGGGGGAAAATAATGGAAGAGGAAATCTCCATAACCCAAACCATATGTAGCTTAAATTGGGCATGCTGAGTATCAGATGGTTTGAAGATCATACAGTTTGAAACTGAGGACTCCAAATGTAACGGCCCATCCCAAAATATCGGGATTAATTAAGAATTAATTACGGATTAGCGAGACTAATCAAAGATTAGCCGAGGCTTATCAGACGTTCAGGGTGAAATTACGATTTTGCCCTTGAACGAGGGAAAAAAGATGACTTTTGATCCAGGAGGTCCGATGCCTGAGGGCCGAGGACCGTTACGTAGATCGAGTCAATACGAGTCCATAGACAGGCGGCACGTCAAAATCGTACATTCGACGGGAGAGTTACGGTTCATGAAAGTTCCGAGGAACTATTGGACAAATCACGAGACGGATGGACTTTTGATTGGAGTGAGCCCCAGATATATTGTACAGGCCTAATGGATGAGTGACAAGTGTCACCCATCCATTGCTCCCATTACACAGATGCATGCATCTATATCCCTTTCCTCATTCGATTGGCCAAACACCCCGATGAACCCAAAACCAAAACCATCCCCCATTTGAACCCATGTGAAGCCAAGTGAGGCTGAGGATGAGTGGGAGGACATGATGAGGATGGCAGGACGGCCAGCCGCCGTGGACGGCGGAGGTACCGCGGCAAACAGGTGAAAACCCAAACCCCTTTTCCTTTTTTAAATTTCAAATTGTGTTTTGGAAATTAGGGGGTTGTCTAGGGATTGGAGGATGGTTTTAGGGGTTGTACGAGGTGTGTGGAATAGGAAACAGGGGCTGAGGACGGCTGAGCAGCCCGGAAAAGCGGTCAGGAAGATTTTCGGTGATCGCCCAACGAAATCATTTTCGAGACAAGTAAACCCAAATCGAACCTCCAAACACGTTTTTAGGAACCTTAGGAACTATATGGGATCATTAGGTTGAATCTTTGGACCTTAGAAGTGCCCAGAACATAGAATGGAGTTTTGGGCTCAAAATGGTTTTCTGAACCAATGGGTTTTAGGATTGTTTCTTGGATTTAATCACATAGATAGGTTGGAATTGAAAAGATGGAGAGATTGGAATTGGAAATGATGAAATCGGACCAAAAATAAGAGAGGAATGGGACTAGACCTGTTCCACCGGAACGATCAGACCGAAAATTAGTAGACCGGTTTGGACCGGTCTGGCCGAAGGTTGAAGATGATACTGTGCAAGCGTGTGGGATTCACAAGCAATCCCTTTGGGCGGCACTTGGGGGTATATGGGCCACCTTTTAGGGAAGTTTCCAACATGTAATTTCTTCTATTAGAAGTAACGAACATTTTGGGACTGATTTCGAGTCGATCGGACATTGTTTCGATATAGTTCGGGATGTCCGAACGTTTAGGATCGGGTTTAAAAATAGTTAAAAATTCTGAAAAATTACAGGACTTTAATGAGAGGTTATTGAGGTAGTTAGTAACCCTCTAATGTGATTTGGACATGTTTGAGAGTCCAGGTCATGGTGATTGGCACGGGAAAGGCTAACAGCGCACGTATCGAGGCGTAGCTTTGGACGGTCTGTGAGTGGGCCTTGCTTACTAAATTTATGCATGCATAAATGCTTTCTACGTGTTTCAATGCATGTTTTAGAATGCCTTGAGTGCATATGTTGGTGGTAGTTAGTATTTACGTACTTGCACGCATTTCGAGATTTATGATTTTAGGTCGTGCCTATACGTGCTGTGTTTTTTGTGGTGATTTGATGGAAAGGTTTTGGATTTGAAGACATGGAATCGAGCATGAGACCCATTTGGTTGGAAACCATCAGACTTGGAGTCCATTTGATTTAATGAGAAATTGGGTTGGAAGCCCATTTGAGTTATACGATCAGGCTGGGGGCCCCGTTGGTTTACGAATTCGGGCTTGAGGCCCAGTTGATTTGTGATATTAGGCTTGAGGCCCCGTTGATTTATGGTATCGGGCTTGAGGCCCAGTTGGTTGTGAAATCAGGCTTGAGGCCCAGTTGGTTGTGAAATCAGGCTTGAGGCCCCGTTGGATCGTGAAATCGGGCTTAAGTCCCAGTTGTGGTTTATGAAATGAGAATTCGGATTTAAGACCCTATTGAGATGGATTTGGGCTTAAGTCCTTGTGAGATTTGAATTTGAATCAGATTCGAGGAATCTTCTTGAGACGTTCGGACAAGATTTGGAGACACGACCGGACAAGATCTGGAGATAGAGCCTCCCAGATGTAGAATTCCTAGGGGTAGACTCGGAGTGAGACCCCAAGTAGTATGCATACTTATATATAAAAAAAAAATGAAAAATATCAGGGATTAGTTCCCTAGGGGCTGTGTGCCCCGAGTTGGCATCTGGTATGCCAAGGACAGGTTATATATGTATATGTGTATGTATATGAGATTTCACAGAAACTATTTTTGGGCTGAGACCCACGTGTATTGGATTTGGGCTGAGACCCACGTGATTTGATTTGGGCAGAGTCCCTGCGGATTTGGTTTTAGGCGGAGTTCCTATAAACTTGATTTGGATTTTGGGCCAAGGCCCCAATGAATGATTTGAGAAATGGTTTTCGAATGCATCCATGCTTTTTAGTGAAGGGTATAAATGTCTTCTTTTTGTGAAATGTATTTTATTAAATTCCTTGTTTTTGTCCAATCACAGCTTTTATGGTTTTAATGTCCTTCAGGTTGATCGTGGATGCGGGCTGTAGCAGAGACCGAGACATCATACTCCTCCTCCGATCCTGGCGCACTCTAGAAACCCCGAGTGGGCTGAGGCTGGAATTATCCCTGGTCTGACACGCAATGTTAGACGGGAGCAAGCACGTCCCACATTAATCCCGGGGGATTTGGGACGGGTCCTGAAAAGTGGTATCAGAGCATGTTTTTCTTTCAGTGTGACGCGCAGGTCGAGGATGTGATGTCTCTGCAGTGGTAACAGTCCGTCATCAACCTGATAGTTAGGGTAATAGTATGAGGATTCAGGGGAATCGAACCCCAGGTAGATTACGTTTTACACGAGGTGCGATTGTTTAGGGTCCGATTTGCATAGGATGGCGCATTTTCCAAGAGGTTGGATTCCGAGTTGGATCAATGTGAATGTGAAACTAGCGGCTTAGAGTCGTATGGTTACTGGCGACTTGGACACAGTAGGATGACGTGGATGGGACTTAGTGAGCCGGTTTTCCCAGTATGATGATGTTATGGAGTTGTGACCGCTCAACTGTAAGGTCAGGATGGACACGGATTGTGCCAAGTGGAATCAATGGAGGTCGGATGTTACGGTCATCCACGACAAAAATGCAAAGATCGGAGATTTTGTTGCTAGGAGCGGTCAGGCGCACGATGACCCTAGTTGAGACTGGTTGGAATAGGAACGCTTGATTCTGTTGGACGTAAGATGCCATGTTTCGGTGTGTCGAATCTCGGAGGGATGTTGACTGGCAAGGGATGCCCCTGAGTAGTTGTTGTCTAGCATGGTAGGATGTGATTGCGACATGTAGTGCTTGTGCACTGTTAGGCACGGAGTATGGCCAAGTTCTTGTGAAGGCTAGCGGCTAGGAGCCATATAGTTACGAGGGGATAAGGTCCTCATATTATGAATCCTAGTTTTTTGGACACCAGTATCGGAGTATGACGACTTTTCAGAGTCGAGAGCATTGGATCGGTTAGGATAGATGTGCTGCAGTAAGCAGCTTGGTTCGCAATAACCCTAGTTGGTGAGTGATTGGACAAGTTAGCAGGAGTGTGGTACTTGCGGTGAGATGACCGCATAGTTTCGATGTCTCAGTGGTAATGTACGTAGGTTATGTATGTACGAGCTCATGGTAGGTACCACCATCGAGGCTAGATTTGATGATGGTTTTTGAGAATCAAGGGACGTTCAGGGAACATTCATTTTCTTGTTTGGATTGTCAAAATGGTCGTACCTGGAGTTGTGGGGTACGGGGAGGCAGAGTTGCTCCAACCTGAGCAGAGATTCAGGATTGGTTTGATTTACACCCCACGTGGTGGTGATGTGATGACCATGATGAGAAGAGACGATGAGCCACAAGCTGAGGGTATCTCAGTCGTGATGTGCTCATAATTGGTTTCTACCTCTACACGACAAGGAGGATTCGTCGGCTAGTGTAAATTATTAGGAATTATGTCGAGATGACAGATATGATGGAGATGAACTGGTTGGAACCCAACAGTGGTTGAACTGGGCGGAGATTCTGTCCCAATAGTGATTGAGATGACTAAGAATGGACGACGCGAGTACTGTCATGAGGATTAGTGACTGGTTGGTCAGATATGGTGATATGCAGAGATGTGATTGCAATTTAAAGCAGGAGCCTGTTGTGACTCTTCAGTCGAGCGGTACATTGGGTTAGGATGAATTGACATCCTTTTGGATGTACATAAACGGTCGTAAACGGATAGGCGAGTTGGATTGTTTACGGACACGTGGATGATGTCCGAGTGAGTTGAGGGCTTTGATTGTGACTGAGTTGGTAGAAGTACCCTAGAGTGGTAAACATGTGATTTCGATGAGCATTGAGCGTGACAAAGAGGATCCTGAGTGGCTCGGTGTGAGGTATGGGGTATACCTGGATGGGTGATAGGTACCCTAGCTCATTGTGGACGGACGGCATGAGTGTTCGGTATTGGAGATTTATCCCATAATGGTTGGGATGTACGAACCAGTTTGCCAACGAAGATGGTGATGGAAGAAGTTGAAGAAAATCAATGGAAATGTTTAGTTTGGAAGTAGAGGACTAAGCATTACAATAATTATCAGAGAATACTCTTAGTTGGAGAAGGAGGCTTCTCATTTTCTACTTTTTAACAGATGGTGTTTGGTGCCGCAGGATGACATAGGATGAACCTTGACGTCATGGTCTTGGATTCTTCTTGATTCTTCCCTAGGTAGGAGACGAGGATGGTACGCGGATATCGATCGGGAAGAGATGAATAGCTGATGCCTTGAGTTGGATATGGGTTGGTCTATCTCTGGAGTTGGTTAGGTGACCATGATGAAGCCGAGAGTACGTTGAGGATAGTGAGGACTAGTACGTGGTTGGACTTTGCCAAAGTTCATTCCTTGGGAAGGCAGGTAGTACCTTGATGATCGATGTGATGTAAGTGCGATGGTGAGTAGTGTATGATGGATGATGGTTTTGACCATGGATCATTAGTACGTTTGAGGTTGGGTAGATGACAAGACAGAAGTTGGATATGTGAAGAGTGCATACGATCTGTCTTTATCACGAAGAGGAGCACGTGTTGGATACTTTGGTAGCGAGATTCAGACTGGTGTGTCTTGGTAGACGTGGTTCGGATAGACACGCATTGGTTGACGTTGAGTTAGGCAGAGTTCGGTGATCGATATGAGCGGGGACTCAAGTCGTGGATGACTAAGGAAACCTTACAATGCAGACGTGTTATCGTTGCGGAGACAAGTATTCGATTGGGATCCAGATACACCCAGGATGGGTAATATGTCAAATGTGCTTCGACGGAGTATGTGATGTGTTGGTGTGGTTCTCGAGAGTGAGCCGAGATCAGAGTGGCGTAGCGAAAGCGCAACAGAGCCGAGCATTACCGGATAGTCACGATCATGGTCGTGGGCCCAGAGAATGTTAGAGGGGGAATGGTGTTCCTCTGAATAGTGAATTATGGTTGTGAACCGTTCAGTGACAAAGGATGAGATATCACTCAGTGGGAGCAATGAGGATAATTGTCGGATCGGATGCTGAATATGATATCAGCTCCGGTTGTCAGATGAGAAGGGTCGTCAGACTAAAAAGCTGACTTCGATTGTCAGATGAGAAGGACCATCAGGCTGAAAAGCCGATTTGACGACAACTTAGTATCAATTACCTATCAAAGTGAGTGGCATGCGAGACACTGATATTCGATCTCGAGGGAGACTTATGTGCAGACAAGTGACTTCTCGAGAGTTTAGGTGGAGCTTTGGAAGCTCCGGTGACAATGCGAACCAACGACTATGGCGTTTGTGATGGACATGTACTTTTACACGAGAGTGCCCGTGTAGTGGGCATGATTGGATTCCACAGTTTGGTTGTGGAATTGGGTCGGTTTGAATTTCGAGGATGAAATTCTTTAAGGATGGGAGTTTGAAACAACCCGTCCCAAATTATTGGGATTAATTACGAATTAATTACTGATTAGCAAGACTAATCGAAGATTAGCCGAGGTTTATCGGACGTTCAGGACGAAATTATGATTTTTCCCTTAAACGAGGGTAAAAAGTTGAATTTTGACCCGAGAGGTCCGATGCCCGAGGGCCGATGACCATTATGTAGATCGAGTCGATACAAGTCCGTAGACAGGTGGCAAGTCGAAATTGGACATTCGACAGGAGAGTTACGGTTCACGAACGTTCCGAGGAACTATTGCACGAATCACGAGATGAGTGAACTTTTGTCTGGAGTGGGCCCCATATATTTTGTACAGGACCAATGGATGAGTGACAAGTGTCACCTATCCATTGCTTCCATTACACAGATGCATGCATATGTATTCCCTTCCTTATTCGATCGACCAAACACCCCGATGAACCCAAAACCAAAACCTTCCCCCATGTGATGCCAAGTGAGGCTTAGGATGAGTGGGATGACGTGATGATGGTGGCAGGACGGCCAACCGCCGTGGACGGCGGAGGAACCGCGGGAAAGAGGTGAAAACCCGAACCCCTTTTCTTTTTTTAAATTTCAAATTGTGTTTTGGACGTTAGGGGGGTTGTCTAGGGATTGGAGTATGGTTGTGGGGGTCGTACGAGTTGTGTGGAATAGGAAACAGGGGCTGAGGACGGCTAAGCAACTTGGAATGGTGGCTGGGAAGATTTTTGGTGGCTGCCCACTGAAATCATTTTTCGGCCAAGTAAACCCAAATCGAACCTCCAAAAACGTTTTTAGGAACCTTAGGAACTAAATGGGATCATTAGGTTGAAGCTTTGGCCCTAGAAGTGCCCAGAACATAGAATGGAGTTTTGGACTCAAAATGTTTTCTGAACCAATGGGTTTTAGGATTGTTTTCTTGGATTTAATCATATAGATAGGTTAGAATTAAAAAGAGGAAGAGATTGGAATTGGAAGGGATGAAATCGAACCAAAAATGAGAGAGGAATGGGACTAGACTAGTTCCACTGGTCTGGTCAGACTGAAACCAGTAGACCGATTCGGACCGGCCTGGCCGAAAGTTGAAGATGATACTGTGTAGGCGCATGAGGGCGCGTGGGCTTCACGCGCAGCCCCTTCGGGCGGCCCTTGGGGGCGCGTGAACTTCACGTGTAGCCCCTTTGGGTAGCACGTGGGGGCGCGTGGACCACCTTCTGGGGAAGTGTCCAACATGTAATTTCATCTATTTGATGTAATGAACATTTTGGGACTAGTTTCGAGTCGATCGGACATCGTTTCGATATAGTTCGGGATGTCCGAAGGTTTAGGATCAGGTTTAAAAATAGTTAAAAATTCGGGAAAATTACTGGACTTCAATGAGAGGTTATTGAGGTATTTAGTAACCCTCTAATGTGATTTGGATAGGTTTGAGAGTTCCGGTGATGGTGATTGGCCCGGGAGAGGCTTGCAGCGCACGTATCGAGTCACAGCTTTGGACGGTCTATGAGTGGACCTTTCTTTCTAAATTGATGCATACATAAATGCTTTCTACGTGTTTTAATACATGTTTTAGAATGCCTTGAGTGCATATGTTTGTGGTAGTTAGTATTTACGTATTTGCACGATTTACGATTTTAGGCCATGCCTATACGTGCTATGTTTTCTGTGGTGATTTGATGGAAAGGTTTTGGATTTGTAAAATATGGAATTGGGCATGAGATCCATTTGGTTGCAAACCATCGGACTTGGAGTCCATTTGATTTAATGAGAAATCGGGCTGGAGGCTCATTTGAGTTATACGATCGGGCGGGGGTCCCCATTAGTTTACGAATTCGAGCTTGAGGCCCATGATTTGGGCTTGAGACCCCGTTAATTTATAGTATCAAGCTTGAGGCCCAGTTGGTTGTGAAATTGAGCTTGAGGCTCAGTTGGATCGTGAAATCGGGCTTAAATCCTAGTTGTGGTTTATGAAATGAGAATTCGGGTTTAAGACCCTATTGAGATAAATTTGGGCTTGAGTCCCTATGAGATTTGAATTTGAATTAGATTCGAGGAATCCTGTTGAGACGCTCGCGTATGAGACCCCGTTGAATCTTCATTTGAAAGAAAGTATTTGAAAATGTATATACCCTCATATATGATTACATTGGTCTCCTCTAGACGTCAACTTGGAGAGTCACGATCCACTACCTTGAATAAGTGATCCCTAGAGGGAGCACCTTCCTGGAGTGAGAGATACAGTATATTCCCGGACAAGATCCGGAGACATGCCCGGACAAGATCCAGAGACAAAGCCTCCCAGATGTAGAATTCCTGAGGGTAGACTCGGAGTTAGACTCCGAGTAGTATGCATACTTATATATATATTGTGACAGATATTGGGGATTAGTTCCCTAGGGGCTGTGTGCCCCGAGTTGGCATCTGGTATGCCAAGGACGGGTTATATATGTATATGTGTATGTATATTAGATTTCACGGAAACTGGTTTTGGGTTGAGACCCACATGTATTGGATTTGGGCTGAGACCCACGTGATTTGATTTGGGCAGAGTCCCTATAGATTTGGTTTTGGGCGGAGTTCTCGTATACTTAATTTGGATTTTAGGCCAAGGCCCCAATAAATGATTTGAGAAATGGTTTTCAAATGCATGCTAGCTTTTTAGTTAAGGGTATAAATGTCTTCTTTTTGTGAAATATGTTTTATTAAATTCCTTGTTTTTGTCCACTCACAGCTTTTATGGTTTTAATGCTCTTCAGGTTGGTCGCGGATGCAGGCTGTTACAGAGACAAAGACATCACACTCCTCCTCCGATCCTGGCGCACTCTGGAAGCCCCGAGTGGGCTGAGGCTGGAATTATCTCTGGTCTGACACGCGATGTCAGACAGGAGCATGCACGTCCCACGTTAATCCCGGGGGATTTGGGACGGGTCCTAACACCAAAAGGATGTATGAGTCCCTATGTTCATTATGACATTGAAAAACATAGATATGAATGAAGGAAACACTAGAACAATGAGTCCAACGCTTGACCAAAACTTTGAGGGATCGCTTAGTAAATTCAGGTATGTATTTCTTCATTTTTAATACCATAGAGATGTTCCCCTAATCGAGGAGCTTCAAATAGACTATTAGAACGTCAAATTGGACATGAAACAACTGAGTTTTAGCCGAGTTGGATCCGTGGGGCGGTGACCCGAGTCGCAGAAATTGGATTGACCCGGTTCCAAGGTTGAATACGACTAACAGGCACGGCACGTGGCCACCATACGAAGAGAAAAGAGGTGCGTGAGGGCGCGTCTGGCCTTATTTGAGGGTGTGTTCAACATGGTTTTGTAGTACTCTTTGATATGAATTTAATGGTATAGGATTCAAGGTAATTGGATGTTGTTTGGGTATAATTTAGGACATTTAACATAATATGTTGTATTTAAATTCAAAATAAATACTACAAAAATGAGGTATTAACAACTTAAGACTAATCTAGGTGATGATGATTTTATGATGAAGAGATATGTGAATAGAAAGGTTATGGAAGGAATAAGGTTTTGGTTTTATGAGGAAGGTTGTTTTAAAGAGGTTTTCTTTTGCTTAAAGATTCATTATGCATAGAGATAATGTGATGTATGATGTTATGCTATGATCATTGATGATATGAAAATATGTATGAGTTGACATTATGATACATATGGCGATATGTGATACAGCATGATAATGGCGTGGTATGAAATGTTGAGGGCATGATGGTAATGATGGTGTTATAATGAATAAATGTTTGAAATTTTTTGTATAATTCAATGTAATTATCTAGTGAACTAATGTTTTGGAAAAATCAAAATGCAGTTTTCACTACTTGACAAGGTTAATGGGTTGGATGTGGGTGGTAACCCCACAAGGATGGGTTTAATTTAGTTAGTCTTAAAAAGTATGCACACATATAAATGTGGAGGTATCCATTATCTAACAAGAATTAGAATTATGTTTTGGCAAATTATGATATAGTTGTTAGACAGGAGCAGGACCATTATAATTTTTAAGTAAATTGAGGATAGGTCATGTCATGTTTTGGGTGTGGTTGTGTGAGGCTTCAACAATGTCTATTATTCCCACCATTAGGTGCTCATGCATGGGATTGTGACCAAGTTGCGGACACTGATGGAGAAGAGTCTTATTTTGTCATCCTTGAAAAGCAAGCGGAGGATGTAAAGATAAGAACCCTCGTGGAGTCTGCTAGCTAGGACAAGGACAAGCTTATGGAATTTGGTGTTTGGAACATAGTGCCGAGTTATGGTAAGGCCAAGAAACATGAGGGGCGGAAGGTGCGACAAGGCAGCCGTGGGCATACTGCTACATCTCATGGGTCTCGTATTCTCTACTAAGGGATGGAGAGAGTATGAGGGGGGTGAGAAGGCTAAAAGAGAATGACAAGAGCCCAGGTATTTTTTTTGGAATTATAGAGGAGTTTAACAAGTTGGGATTATAGATGAGGGTTTAGAGTGCGAAGGGGAATAGTAAGTCCATAGATACTAAAAAAAGGCGGGTCACCCTCACAACATCCTTTTTGAGGTGACTAAATGGACTATTGGGTCTAATATGTCTACTCTGCTACTTGTCAACAACCTATAGACGCTAGTGGTAGAGGCTGAGGCCTTGAAACTAAATCCGAAGTATGGAAGTAGGGTCATTTTGGCAAAGAGAGTTAAAGGTAATAAAAAAGGGGTGCTGAAGGAGACCAATCACATGGAGCCTTGAAGGGGGGAGGGGATATTGATCCTAAGCCGAATCTTCATAGGGAGCATGTGGTCATTAGGCATGACCCGCCCCTTATCTTAGGAAATTTACTTCGTATTGCACATCATGTGAGTACAAGGGTAATGGATAAAGATGTTGCCCTTGTGAGTGGTTTGGAATAGTCGAGTAGGCAGCAGGTTCATGACAAGAGTAATGTGGACAAGCTTAGTAGTGAGGTTCAGATGGAGGATGTTGTAACCCCTAATGCTAGTGGGGGTGCAACGGACGCTTGAGCTTTGATGTTGTTATTTCTCTCGACCTTGATTTCATGATGATTAATATGATGATGGAGAGTAAGAGGAGTAGATCGTACGTGTTCATAGCAAGCAACTAGATATCATTGTTGTAATCATGACATTGGTTTGTGTGGTTTGATAGAGCCCGGAAGACGTGGTGATAGGGTAGTTAGTGTGTTGAAGTCGCTTAGCTTCCCCCAATATTATTTGGTTGATAGGTGTCAGCAAGCAATGATAGTTTTTTTCTCCGTTAAGAGCGAGCCATCATGGTTGTTATGGATGGTGTATGTTAGTTCTTGTCAGGCTAAGGGGACATGACTATGGGAACATTTAAATTGGGTGGCTGGTTATATGATTCTATCATGAGCCTGCATTGGAGAATTCAATGAAGTTTTTTTCGCTAGTGAGAAATGGAGCTACAGGGGAATGTTCCATCCCAGCGGTATGAAGGATTAGGCTGATGAGTATTGTCTTATTGATCTGGGTTTTCTTTGTGCAAGGTATACTTGGTCAAATAACCAAAATAGGATGAGGCATGTTATAATGAGGCATGATAGAGGATTGTATGATGGTTAGTAATGACTGATGTTTCCTGAGGCCAACATTCGGCACTTGACGAGGATAAAATCAAATCAGTGTCCTTTGATTCTGGTATTAGACCCGTCATTTAGATACAACCCTCAAAATAACCCTTCCAGTTTGAGGCTATATAGCTTAATCATAAGTATCTTCAATAGCTTATGGCTGATAATGGGGTGAAGCTCCAACACCTTTCTGATTGTTTGAAGCATCAGAATGTGAAGGTCTTTGGACACCTCCGCAAAAGAAAAATGTGTCTTTCGTCTCAATAGGTAGCCCCGAAGAGAAAAAATGTAACACAACCTCTTTACCTTGTAGTTATTTCTTATGTTTGCATATTGGCTATATGAATTAATTTCTAACAATATTCTTGGTTTTATGATTTGTATTGCTTCAATATTCTATGTGTTCTATGATTCTATTTTTTGTTATGTTTGTGTGTTCGTACTCAATGCTTGACTAGATATAGAGAGCCCCGAGTCCAGGTCATTCAAAGTGTCGTTGGGAGCCCCAGGCACGTACCTAAAAGAATATGCAAGTAACTCGTAAGATTATGACTATAGGATTTCGTAGGTTGAAGTTAAGACAATCACGAATGAGTTAGGTTAAAGATGAGTTGACCATGTAAATAATAAATTAGGATAGATTAGATTAGTTTAGGATAGTTAATCACGTAGGACATTAGAAACAATCAATTCCCCCTAATTAAATAATCAAACGATAATCATACTTAGTTACCCTCAATCCCCAATTAAGAATGATCCCTACTTATCAATGCTACATCTACACAAAAGGGTTTTAGTTTGCATATGTTTTCATTAAGTGTTGAGTGTGACTTTGTGTTTACTTTAATATTTAGTTTTAGCGTATCAATTTTTGGAGCCGTTGCGATGATTGTAATAATCTCTTATATGATTTCGTTTATGTAAATATGTTCATAATGTAAATAGCATATCGTACATATTTTCATACTTGTATATCAATTGTAATACTTGTTGATAAAAACGTTTTTCGTTGTAAAAATAAAAAAATAAAAAAAATGAAAAAAATAAACAAAAGAGAATTTTCGAAAATTAAAAAATTAATAAAAACGCTAATAATATAAGAAATAATTCGTTTTTCAAACTAGTCTCGACTATATGTGGATCATTTGTACTCGGAGTTTAGATCTTGATCTTTAATGAAATATGTGAAGTTTCATTTGGTAACTTACTTCTAAACCCTTCATGGCCCTTAAAAGTCATGAGATTGGGGAGGAGTTTGTTAATACTTGAGTTATCTTGAAACGAATACATGTATGCCCTTAGTAAGAAATTTTCAAAGTGATGTTTAGGACATGAGATAATGTATGCTATAGGCCAGCTCTGAGAAGTAGGATTTCGGAGTCCCAAAATCATCTTCATACTAAGAAGTAGGGCTTCAAAGTTCCAAAATCATCCTCCCCTTGCATGTATTCTTTCTAACTGGTCACTTTGGACTTGCCCAAACAGGATAATGGTTCGAAATCCAAGCTAAGGACTTGGGTCGCACGGATGTAGAAGTCTCCATCTCAACTTTGAAGCTATGTGACCCGTATATAGCTTTGAATTCCCAACGTATAAATTGTTTCCTATTAAATTTTTTAGAGTTGCATGAATCCCAAAACCTTTTTCTTCAAAATATTACTTTCGGGAACAGGTAGCGCCCATTTTGTTTATTTCTCCTCAACCCTTCATGATGTGTGGATTTCATTACCACACAATATGGACTTGAATTTATGGACATGAGGTTGTGGGCGGAGATTCTAAACACTCGGGTTTGGTAAAACTTTATTTTGAAAACATACATCGGTTGGTTATGATGTCTATGAGGGTTATGATTGGTGACAAGTGGGGCACTAAGAAAGAGGACTCTAATGGAGTACATACCCTGGCCAGGTTAGCCTCGAGGTGTTCTCGAAATTAGTCCTTTCTTTTCGCGGTACATCTATCCCACCTAGCCATGATTAACGTTGAATGGTGGAGGGGATTGAAATATCTTTATCAGTACGCACAGGCCGTAAGCCTAGGTAAGTACTATGAGAAGCGAAGTGGGAAATTTATTCATGTCCCTCTAACACTCTATCTATTGCATTGGTAGATAGGATACCCTCCCAGCGATTTCATGATTCTCAGATTTCATCACCGGGTCCTCTAAGACTAAGTGAATCTAGGGACGTGAGATCAAAGGTGCATGCCTTTCTTTTCATGCAATGTCACGTAACTCTTATGTCTTATGTAGGTTCTAATGATTTCTCTATTATGCATTCACACCATTCTTCATGTATACTTTTATGTGTTGCATTGATTTGGATGTTTTTGAACTTGTGTTTGTGCATATCATTGTTGTGATCTAGCTTGCATATTCTTCGTTTTACTTTTTGACATCTTGACTTCTTACTTTCCTATAACCTGTTCTTCATACATACACTGTTGTTTGTGAATATTTTGTTCTTTATGTTTCATGACTATCTACCTTGCATGCCCATTTCTTTTATCTATGCCGAGTGTATAACATGACTCTCACATTATGTTTTTGTTGCATCTCAGGTCCCTATGCATGACCAAGCCGAAGCTAGTGACTCCAATTCATAGATCTCCATGCTTTGCAAGTTTCAATACACAATCTAAATTGGGAGTTGAGTTAAAGGAAACAAACTTTGAGAGTTCGACCTTAGAACCCATCTTGGAACCTACTTTCTAGGAAGGCTACGAATTTGAGTCTTTTTATCCCCTAAACACCAACTTGAAAGTGAATCCAAAACTAAGATGGCCAACAATGATTGTAAGTCTCTTCGTCAATGTAATTGCTCAACTGAGTGGAGCATAGGACCCTGCTACATTGTTTTTCCTCTACCCACGGAAAACAAAATGGATATTGAGCTTAAGAGTGGATTCCTTAGTAGATTACCCACCTTTTATGGACTTTCTGATGAGAACCCTAACAACCACCTTCGAACTTTCCAATTTGTGTGCAATAGCATGAAACCAAGTAATGCTGATGATGAACTTCTTAAGCTTAAGGCCTTTCCCTTCACTTTGGCGGATAGGGCCCAATCTTGGCTCATGGACTTGCCCGCCAATCATATCACTACTTGGAAACAACTTGCGGACTTATTTTTAGCTAAGTACTTCCCCGCTTCTATGATCACTTCAATGAGGCGAGAGATCACATCCATTATCCCAAGTACCAAATGAAACCTTTGGTTCATAATATGATTGATTCAAGGTCCTTTGTGCTACTTGTCCTTCACATGGTTTCTCGGAGACTAACCTAATGAATTACTTCTATGATGATCTCAAACTCATGGACCGAGACTTTTTGATGCAGCTTCACATGGGGCATTTATAGACTTAGATGAGCCCAAAGAAAGACATTTACTCGATAGTAGGGCCACCAATGATGCCCAATATGGCATGTCTCATAAGAAGGGGATAAGTGCACTTAATTACAAGGGTGCCTCGGATGAAAAAAATTGAAAAGCTACAATCTATGCTTGAACATGTTTTGGAATTAGAAGCCAAAAGGGATATGCAACCTAAGGGACCTATATGTGGCGTGTGCCAATTGGATGGACACCTAAGTGATCTGTTGGACACCTAAATGATCAATTGGACACCTAAGTGATCAGTGCCCTCAAGTTACAAACCCAAATGATGGCATGGAACAATCTAATGCCTTAGAAAGATATCAAGGGGGCCAACATTTCAATAACTTTAACAACTATGGACAAGGCAACTATGACCATCCGAAATTCAAGTGGAGTAGCAATAAAGGATGTCAGGACCCGTCCCAAATATCACATCGATACCCGGGACGAATCCTGCTCCCGTCTGACAATCACACTTAAAGTACCAAAATAACCTTAACACCACAATAAGCATAACCATCAGACGAATGAGTAAATATATACAACTGTAAGTTAGAGCATAGTTCTACAAAATGGGCACAAAATCCTACTATGCTAGTCTCGCAACGGAAGAACGTCAAAAGCTCTATGCCTCGATATCTGCCTCAACGTTCACCCCGGCGCTATCACCACGACCTGGAGGGAAAATTTAAAACCAAAAGTGTGAGTGGACCAGAATAACTAAAAGTTTTAAAATCAGTTTATCATCAAATCAAAGTTAAGGAAAATAATAATATTTCTTCCCTCCGTTTTCAAAACATGCATGCCCAACTAAGTATTAGAAAATCATAACATGAAAAATCATAAGAAACAGAAACACTATAAAACGGATATAGAAATCATAGTATGTATTTCAGAACCATAGCATAAACCATGAATGTCAAACCATCATTTTCGATCAAACCTGCTGGACCTATCCGAGTCTTTAAACTCAACCAGGCCTCAAATATAAATTCCGAGTCTTTAAACTCCCGAGTCTTTAAACTCAATATGCCTATGGGGGAAATATCAAGATATCCGAGTCTTTAAACTCCCGAGTCTTTAAACTCAATCCGGGCCCGTCCCCCGTCAAACAATGTCCGGGTCTTTAAACCCCTATCCAGATCCAGCAAATCCAATCCAAATCCAGTGGAAAACCAGTTCGAAATCCATCGCCAAACTCGAATTCGAAATCCCCGGTTCGAAGCCCTTCCGGCGTTCAGAACCGACATTCCGAAACCAAATCCGGAAATCCATTATTATACCAAAAACCACATGTAATCACAAATCATATTTCATAACTCATTTATCATCATCAGAAAACATTTATAGGTTGAAATCCTCAAATATGCCATCAAAGTCCGAAAACCAGCTTTTTCTCGAAAAACGTACAAAATCCCAAAAATGTCTCGAAAAACGTGTAAACACATCAACCACATATAATCATCATTAGAAAGCGTAAAAAAAACATATTTAATATCATAAAACATCCATAAAACAGTTAGGCATGCTCGAGTTTAAAGAAAGAGTCCACTCACAACTCGGAACGAGTCAATCGCGCTCTGTGCGCTCCTCGACCGTCTCGAGTGCCTCCTGTCCTGTCAATATGCACCAAATAGGGTCACAAACACATTAAGGATACTAACCCTAATTTCCCCAATTTTTTGGGAATTTATTAATATTTTAATCCTAGACCCTAAACCGTCCGGATTCCCGAACAACCTCCTAACATCGTCCGATTCACCCGAAAACCATACCAATGAACTCCTTAGGACGTTTAGAACCAAAACCATGTTGGAAGCTTGGCCGGAATCCTTCCCACGCGCCTCCACGCATCGCCCAAAGTGGCTGCGCGTGGGCCTCACGCGCCTGCTACAGTGTTTCTCCTACCTCGAGTCACCCGGTTCAGCACAGTTGAGCCGGCGTGACCGGCTCTCTTCCGTTCATCCACCAATTCCGTCCAAACCAATCCCAAGAGCTTCGTCCCATTCTAAGAAATCTAACCATGTCCTAACATCGAAGAACCACGGCCTAAAACCCACCGTTCACGGCCTCAAAACAGACAGCCCGTGGCCCCTGTTTTGGCCGCCAGTCGCCCAGGTCCTCCCCCGGCACGGTACCACAACCACACAGCTCCTGGGACCTCCAGGAGTCTCACCCTAGCCTCCAAATCCCTCGACTCTAAGCCCAACTCCACGACTTTCGATTTGAAATTCACGGGAAAAACAGAGGAAGTGGGCTTACCTTTCGATTCAGGCTCCGCCGTGTGCACCGCCGCGTGCCACGGTGCTCGTTGGACTCCCTGCATCCTCCTGAACCTCCCACGGTCTTGGTTTGAACCACCACACGGCACAACTACCGCCCTTGTCTCACAACCTCCCTGTTTTCCTCAGAACTCCGCCGTACCACCACCGTGTCTCCGAGCACGATTCCTCCACCAAAACACGATCACTAGCACCGCCTTCTCTCTCTGTCACTTTCTCAATCCATTCTTCACTCACTCACCCCCTAAATCGATCACTGTCTCTCCAATCTCTTCTCTCTGTTTTCTGTGTGTTCAAGCACGATGCACAGTTTGAAATCGTGCAAAGTATGGCCGTGCACACTTTAGAATTCCCTGGAACCATCCAGTGTCCCCCACGTGTCCATCACCCCATGGTTCAGCCAAAATATCCCTGCCACTTGCCCTTATCTGATTGGGCTAAGGGAAAGGACTAAAATACCCCTCATGCAAAAATTACCATTTTACCCTCGTACTTTCCAGACCCGTAAATATTCCGTCCGACGTCCGATGACAGCGTGCCGCCTGTCGTTGTACTCAGGACGTCGAGACCTATCTAACGGTCCTCGATCTACGTGAAAATCACAAGTCCTCCAAAAAGTCAACATTTTCCTCAAGTAGTCACAATTACGGTAACGCCCTCAATCTTCCGAACGTCATAACTTTTTCTCCGATTGTCCGAATCGAACCTGCCACCTGTCTACGGACTCGTGACGTCTTAAACTACGTCACGGTCAATAGTCAACACTCATCCAACTGGTAAATCGAAAAGTCAACTTTTGGCCTACTATTCACAAGGTCAAAATCGTCCTTTATATACAAAACTTTTACAAAATTACATTTTTACCCTTCCCGAAGGTACGGGTTGTTACAATCTACCCCCTAAAAAGAATTTCGTCCCCGAAATTCAGTAAAACAAATAAGGGTACTGTGCACGCATTAAGGCTTCGGGTTCCCAAGTAGCTTCTTCCACTTGATGATTTCTCCACAATACCTTAACTAAGGGAACCGTCTTCCGTCGTAAAACTTTATCCTTCCGGTCCAAAATCGCTTCAGGCTGCTCTTCAAAACTCAAGTCTTCCCTCAGTTCAACAGGTTGTGCTTCCAGAACATGCGAATCATCCCGTATATACTTCCAAAGCATAGAAACATGGAAGACATTATGTACCTTTTCCAAGTCTGCTGGTAAGGCCAACCGATAAGCAACAGGACCAATCCGCTTTAAAATCTCATAAGGTCCAATGTAACGAGGACTCAACTTCCCTCGTCTGCCAAACCGTACGATTCCCTTCCAAGGAGATAACTTCAAGAAAACCCAGTCTCCTACTGCAAACTCGAAATCTCTGATCCTACGGTCGGCGTAGCTCTTCTGTCGGTCCTGAGCTGCCTTCCGTCGATCTCGAATCAATGCCACTTTTTCCTGCGTAAGATCTACCAGCTCTGAAGTAGTGAGTCTCCTCTCACCAACCTCCGTCCAACACAATGGTGTCCGACACTGTCACCCGTATAATGCCTCATAAGGAGCCATCCCAATGCTCTCCTGATAACTGTTATTATAGGCGAACTCCATCAAAGGCAGATGTGATTCCCAAGTACCCTGAAACTAAAAAACACAAGCTCGCATCATGTCCTCGAGAATCTGAATAGTCCGCACAGACTGCCCATCGGTCTGAGGATGAAAAGCAGTACTGAAATGCAACTTTGTCCCAAAAGCTTCTTGTAAGCTCTGCCAGAATCGGGAAGTCAATCTCGGATCTCTGTCAGATACTATCGACTCTGGAGTCCCATGCAGCCGAATAATCTCGTCAATGAACAACTGTGCAAACTGCGCCAACCTGAAGTTCTCCCGTACTGGCAAAAAATGAGCAGACTTCGTAAGTCTATCTACGATCACCCACACACCATCGTGTCCCTTGGGTGTTCTGGGAAGCTTGAATACAAAATCCATCGTCAGGTGATCCCATTTCCACTAGGGAATCGGCAAAGGTTGCATTGCTCCATAAGGTCTCTGCCGCTCAGCTTTCACCTGCTGACAAATCAAGCATCTACTGACATACTCTGCAATCACACGTTTCATCCCCGACCACCAGTAATGCTCTCGAAGTGTACGATACATCTTGGTACCAACAGGATGCATCGCATAGGCTGAATAGTGAGCCTCATCCAGTATCATCTTCTTCAAGGCTTCATCCTCAGGTACGCACAATCGCCCTTCCTTAACCAAGGCTCCATCCTCGCAAATCTCAAAGTCCTGTCTCTCTCCAGCCTCGACCTCAATACGTATGATGCCCAAAATAGGGTCCTCAAACTGAGCATCAATAACCTGATCAATCAAAACAGGTCGCACGTGGAAACTCGTTAAAAGTGCTCCCTGATCATCCACAGTCAACTCTACTCCCAGCCTACGGAGCTCAACCAACAAAGGTAATCGTACTGTCCTCAAATGCGACAAAGAACTAGCTGACTTCCTGCTCAGGGCATCGGCTACCACATTAGCCTTCCCTGGATGATACTCAATAGTGCAGTCATAGTCCTTAAGCAACTCCAACCATCGACGCTGTCTCAGATTCAGTTCCTTCTGAGTGAACAAATACTTCAAACTCTTATGATCAGTGAAAATCCTGCACCTCTCACCTTACAAATAATGTCGCCAAATCTTCAGTGCATGAACCACCGCCGCTAGTTCCAAGTCATGTGTAGGATAGTTCATCTCATGGGGTTTCAACTGTCGGGAAGCATAAGCAATCACTTTCCCGTGCTGCATCAATACACAGCCCAAACCTTGCAAAGAAGCATCACTATACACCTCGAATTGACCGTACCTGGTCCGAAAGGCTGTCTTCGGTACATCCTCCTCTTTGACCCTTAACTGATGGTAGCCGGAGCGAAGATCAATCTTCGAAAAATACTGTGCTCCCTTTAACTGGTCAAACAAATCATCAATCCGGGGTAAAGGATACTTATTTCGAATGGTTACCTTATTCAACTGTCTATAATCAACACACAATCTCAAACCTCCATCCTTTTTCTTCACAAACAGTACTGGCGCTCCCCACGATGACATGCTCGGTCGAATGAATCCTATATCGACCAACTCTTGCATCTGGGCCTTAAGTTCCCTCAATTCTGCAGGTTCCATCCGATAAGGAGTCTGTGAAATAGGCTGTGTACCTGGTAAAAGATCAATCGTGAACTCGATCTCTAGCTGAGGTGGTAATCCTGGCAACTCCTCGGGAAAAACATCGGGAAACTCCCGTACCACTGGTATATCCTCCGCCCTCACTGGCGTAGCACGAGTATCCACCACATGGGCTATGTAACCCTGACACCCCTTACGCAACAACTTACTAGCCTCAAATGCCGAAATAACTCCAGTAGGAAGTGCACGCTGATCCCCCTGAAACGTAATCTCTGGTAATCCTGGACTCCGAAAAGTCACTCTCCTATCGAAACATTCGATAGAAGCATGATGTCTCGTCAACCAGTCCATACCCAAGATAACATCAAAGTCCCGTAGATCCAAGAGTAACAAATCCGCCATTAACTCAACCTCACCTACCATCACCGGACACTCCCTCAACACCTGAGTCACTACCAACACCTCCCCAGTAGGTGTACTCACCCCTAAAGCACAATCCAAGGTAGACACCTCCCTCTCCATCACCAAACTACAACTCCGTGCTATAAATGAATGGGTCGCCCCGGGATCTATCAAAGCAAAAACAGTGTGACCGAGTATGGTGAGTGTACCTGTCACCACTCCCGGTGCTGATCTGGCCTCCTGCTGGGTCATAGCAAAAACTCGCGCCTGAGGTCCTAATGACCTACCGCGCCCTCTAGAACTACTCGTGGCACCACCGCCACCCCTAGGGCCTGCTGCCCCTGACACTGAAGCAGTACTCCGCCCAGGTTCTGCTGCACCTCTGCTTGCTCCACCCTCCTGAGCTAACAATGGGCACTCCCTCCTAAAGTGTCCTCGCTCTCCACAATAGTAGCAAGCATCCCTACTGGGTCCACCGGTCTACCTCCCAGTAGAAGCAACAGAAGTAGCACTCGCTTGAGAAGTCGGCTGTGCCCTAGCTCCCCGAAATCCAGAGCCCTGAAAACTGTCTGGTCTGCCATACCAGGCTCCACCAGCCGATGACGAACCACCAAAATTACCCCGCTTCGGGGTCCTCTGACTCGATGCTTCAGGAAATGAATGCTCTCGGCGTCGAACACTACCCAAGTACTGTGGCCTAGTAGGCAAACTAGCCTCCACCCTGACAGCAGCATCAGACAACTCCCGGAATGTAGCAAAAGAGCCGGCTGTCACAATGGCTCTAATCTCTCCTCGAAGACCCAACTCAAATTGACGGCACTTCTCAGCCTCGGTTGCCACAAATGCAGGAGCGAATCAGGATAGCATCTGGAATCTCTGCTCATATTCAGCCACTGTCATACTCCCTTGCTTTAACTGAAGAAATTCTGCCTCTTTAGCATCCCGGAAAGAGCGGGGATAATACTGGTCTAGAAACCGCTCCCGGAAAGTCTCCCACGTCACCGTATGTGCATCCCAGCCGGACAACTCCAGCGTATACCACCACTCATACGCTGCTCCATCCAACAGAAACGTAGCCAACAAGACCCAGTCCTCTGGAGGACAATGCATCACCCCAAAAATACGCTCAAGCCGGGTGATCCATCGGTGAGCTTCCTCTGGGTCTGCCCCACCGCTGAACGTGGTAGCCCCGAGCCGCTGGGCTCTCTCAATCGAAGCGCTCTCAGTCCCTCTCGCCTCTTCATCTTCAGGTCGTGGAGGGGGTTCACGTCTCGGAGGCATGATCGAACTTACGCTGAAAGAGGCATAGAGATAGTAAAACAACCTAGATACAACCTCACACTGACACAAACCGAAAAACCTATGCTCTGATACCAATTGTTAGGACCCGTCCCAAATATCACCTCGATACCCGGGACGAACCCTGCTCCCGTCTGACAATCACACTTAAAGTACCAAAATAACCTTAACACCACAATAAGCATAACCATCAGACGAAGGAGTAAATATATACAACTGTAAGTCAGAGCATAGTTCTACAAAATGGGCACAAAATCCTACTATGCTAGTCTCGCAACGGAAGAACGTCAAAAGCTCTATGCCTCGATATCTGCCTCAACGTTCACCCCGGCGCTATCACCACGACCTGGAGGGAAAATTTAAACCAAAAGTGTGAGTGGACCAGAATAACTAAAAGTTTTAAAATCAGTTTATCATCAAATCAAAGTTAAGGAAAATAATAATATTTCTTCCTTCCGTTTTCAAAACATGCATGCCCAACTAAGTATTAGAAAATCATAACATGAAACATCATAAGAAACAGAAACACTATAAAACGGATATAGAAATCATAGTATTTATTTCAGAACCATAGCATAAACCATGAACGTCAAACCATCATTTTCCAATCAAACCTGCTGGACCTATCCGAGTCTTTAAACTCAACCAGGCCTCAAATATAAATTCCGAGTCTTTAAACTCCCGAGTCTTTAAACTCAACAGGCCTATGGGGGAAATATCAAGATATCCGAGTCTTTAAACTCCCGAGTCTTTAAACTCAATCCGGGCCCGTCCCCCGTCAAACAACGTCCGGGTCTTTAAACCCCCTATCCAGATCCAGCAAATCCAATCCAAATCAAATGGAAAACCAGTTCGAAATCCATCGCCAAACTCGAATTCGAAATCCCCGGTTTGAAGCCCTTCCGGCGTTCAGAACCGACATTCCGAACCCAAATCCGGAAATCCATTATTATACCAAAAACCACATGTAATCACAAATCATATTTCATAACCCATTTATCATCATCAGAAAACATTTATAGGTTGAAATCCTCAAATATGGCATCAAAGTCCGAAAACCAGCTTTTTCTCGAAAAACGTGCAAAATCCCAAAAATGTCTCGAAAAACGTGTAAACACATCAACCACATATAATCATCATTAGAAAGCGTAAAAAAAACATATTTAATATCATAAAACATCCATAAAACAGTTAGGCATGCTCGAGTTTAAAGAAAGAGTCCACTAACAGCTCGGAACGAGTCAATCGCGCTCCGTGCGCTCCTCGACCGTCTCGGGTGCCTCCCGTCCTGTCAATATCCACCAAATAGGGTCACAAACACATTAAGGATACTAACCCTAATTTCCCCAATTTTTCGGGAATTTATTAATATTTTAATCCTAGACCCTAAACCGTCCGGATTCCCGAACAACCTCCTAACATCGTCCGATTCACCCGAAAACCATACCAATGAACTCCTTAGGACGTTTAGAACCAAAACCATGTTGGAAGCTTGGCCGGAATCCTTCCCACGTGCCGCCCAAAGTGGCTGCGCGTGGGCTTCACGCGCCTGCTACAGTGTTTCTCCTACCTCGAGTCACCCGGTTCAGCACAATTGAACCGGCGTGACCGGCTCTCTTCCGTTCATCCACCAATTCCGTCCAAACCAATCCCAAGAGCTTCGTCCCATCCTAAGCAATCTAACCATGTCCTAACATCGAAGAACCACGGCCTAAAACCCACCGTTCACGGCCTCGAAACAGACGGCCCGTGGCCCCTGTTTTGGCCGCCGGCCTCCCAGGTCCTCCCCCGGCACGGCACCACAACCACACAGCTCCTGGGACCTCCAGGAGTCTCAACCTGGCCTCCAAATCCCTCGACTCTAAGCCCAACTCCACGACTTTCGATTTGAAATTCACGGGAAAAACAGAGGAAGTGGGCTTACCTTTCGATTCAGGCTCCGCCGTGTGCACCGCTGCGTGCCACGGTGCTCGTTGGACTCCCTGCAGCCTCCTGAACCTCCCACGGTCTTGGTTTGAACCACCACATGGCACAACTACCGCCCCTGTCTCACAACCTCCCTGTTTTCCTTAGACCTCCGCCGTACCACCACCGTGTCTCTGGGCACGATTCCTCCACCAAAACACGATCACTAGCACCGCCTTCTCTCTCTGTCACTCTCTCAATCCATTCTTCACTCACTCACCCCCTGAATCGATCACTGTCTCTCCAATCTCTTCTCTCTGTTTTCTGTGTGTTCAAGCACGATGCACGGTTTGAAATCGTGCAAAGTATGGCCGTGCACACTTTAGAATTCTCTGGAACCATCCAGTGTCCCCCACGTGTCCATCACCCCATGGTTCAGCCAAAATATCCCTGCCACTTGCCCTTATCTGATTGGGCTGAGGGAAAAGACTAAAATACCCCTCATGCACAAATTACCATTTTACCTTCGTACTTTCCAGACCTGTAAATATTCCGTCCGACGTCCGATGACAGCGTGCCGCCTGTCGTTGTACTCAAGACGTCGAGACCTATCTAACGGTCCTCGGTCTACGTGAAAATCACAAGTCCTCCAAAAAGTCAACATTTTCCTCAAGTAGTCACAATTACGGTAACGCCCTCAATCTTCCGAACGTCATAACTTTTTCTCTGATTGTCCGAATCGAACCTGCCACCTGTCTACGGACTCGTGACGTCCTAAACTACGTCACGGTCAATAGTCAACACTCATCCAACTGGTAAATCGAAAAGTCAACTTTTGGCCTACTATTCACAAGGGCAAAATCATCCTTTATATACAAAACTTTTACAAAATTACATTTTTACCCTTCCCGAAGGTACGGGTTGTTACAAAGGATGTCTGAACCCTCTAGCTCAAGACCAACAAGGGTACTCACGGCAACAATTCAGGCCAAGACCGCCAATGCCTCACCACCCTATGGGTATGCAACAAGCTCCTTTGGTTCATCAATTTTCTAACCCAGATTATGATAAGATGTTTGCACAACTATCCACTTCAACTCAAGTCCTTCTAGCATCCAAAAGCAAATCAAGTAGACGTTGAACACTCATGGCCGTGATATTTTTTAAACGAAGAAGAAAATTGGTCAAATTGTCGATTTCATGGGCCAAGTCAAAGATACAAGGAAGTTACCTTCACAAATTATTCCCAACTCAAAGTACAATGCTTTTGAGCATGCTAGTCATGTTACAACTCGAAGTGGGAAGGTTTTGCACGACCTTATGCCCAACAAAGGCCCGCAATCAAGTTCTATGGATGCTAGGAAGGAAAGTGACGAATTTGTTCAGAATGAGTATGATAAGATCACCATTCCGAACAAGGAACTGGCACCAATTCCAACACCATCTAGCCACAAAAAAGGTAACAATCCTATCTCTTCAAATTCTATTCCTACTAACACCTTACTGTCGTGTGCACCCTTTCCAAGCAGATTTTCCAAAACTAAGAAGAATGAGATGTATGATGAGATCCTTAACATATTCTGGAAGGTACAAGTGAACTTATCATTGATTAAATGCATCAAACAAGTGTCGAATTATGCCAAGTTCCTCAAGGAGTTATTCATTCAAAGATGGAAAATGAGGGAGAAAGAAGTGGTTAAGGTAAAAGAAAATGTTTTCGCGGTTATCCAACGAAAACGGCCACCAAAATTGAAAGATCTCAGGAATTTTTCAGTTCCCTGCGTAATAGGTACCAAGTCTTTTGATAATGTCATGCTAGATTTATGTGCATCAGTCAATGTTATGCCATACAATATATATGCATCAATGAATCTAGGTGAATTAAAGAAAGACAATGTGTTTATTCAATTAACAGATCATTCTCACGCATATCCAAGGGGATATGTGGAATATGTTATTGTGCAGGTCAATCAGCTTATCTTTCCAGCTAACTTTTATATACTTGACATGAATGAGAGTCATTTGGACAACACACCATTGCTTTTAGGACGTCCATTTATAGGGGCTGCAAGTAGAAAGATAGATATCCACAATGGTCTTCTATCCATGGAATTCGATGGGGAGATGATTGAGTTCAACATCTTTAAAACTATGAGGTATCCTACTACTAGTGTTAATGCTTGATTTATTATTGATATTTATGAATCTATGTCGTAAGAGCACTTAAACCACATCCAAGATGATGAACTCAAAATTGTACTTCAAGAAGGAGCAGGACTGACCCAATTTGGGAATGAAGTCCTCTTAGATGCATTGATTAAGGTTCTTGAACCTATAATCCTTAAATTGGTCAAGACCCTTAATAAAATGCAGAGATATGTAAGTCCTCATCCTCCTATTCCAATCACTTTTGGTACTAATAAAATGCTGCCATCTATTGTCCAAGCCCTTGAACTGGAACTCAAGGTACTTCTGGAACATTTGAAGTACACATTCCTAGGAGATAATAAGACTTTACCTGTGATCATCTCTTCATCCTTAGATCACGATCAAGAGACAAAACTGCTGACTGTACTCAAGAAGTACAAGACCACGATTGGATGGACACTTGCAGACATCAAAAGAATCAACCCTGCCACTTGTGTTCATCTTATCCTTCTTGAAGATGATGCCAAACCCACTCGAGAAGAATAAAGGAGACTCCACCCACCAATGATGGAAGAAGTTAAAAATGAGATAATCAAACTTTATGATTGTGGTGTTATTTACCCTATTTCAGATAGTCGTTGGGTATCTCCTATGGAGGTTGTTCCAAAGAAATCTGGAACCACTTTAGTAAAGAATGTCGAGAATGAATTAGTGCCTCAGGGAACCATAACTGGACATAGAGTTTGCATCAATTACCAGAAACTCAATGCCACCACAAGGAAAGACCACTTTCCTTTGCCCTTCATTGACCAAATGCTTGAGAGACTCGTCGGACACTCCTACTATTGCTTCCTTGATGGATACTCAGGATACAACCAAATAAGCATCGCTCAGGAAAACCAAGAAAAGACCACTTTCACGTGCCCTTTTGGTTAATTTTCTTACAGGTGGATGCCATTCGGTTTGTGCAATGCACCAGGTACTTTTCAACGTTGTATGCTTTACATATTCCCTGATTATGTTGAAAAGATAATTGAAGTATTCATGGGTGACTTTAGTGTATTCAGAGATAGTTTTGATGCATGCTTAGAAAACCTAGAACTTATATTGCAAAGATGTGTTGATTCTAGGCTAGTACTTAACTAGGAGAAATGTCACTTCATGGTAACTCAAGGGTTAGTTTTAGGACATATTGTTTCGGCTAGAGGCATAGAGTTTGATAGAGCTAAAGTAGATCTTGTGACACGCCCCATCCCAATCCCCCCGGGATTAACACCAAATGAGACAAGCTCCCATCTAATACACGTGCGACCCGAGGTAATCGCGCGCTAGACAAGAGATAACCCAAAATCCTGAGCCCAATGGGCCTCTATAGTTCGCTAGGATCAGCCGAGGAATGTGAGGTATCAGTCTCTGCTACATCCCGCAACAGCTTGAAGGGCATTAAAAACCATTAAAAATTGTGAGTGGACGAAAATAAATAATTTAATAAAACTCATTTCACAAAAAACAGTTATGTCCTTCACGTAAAACTAGGCATGCATACGAAAATGAGTTAGTTCTAATATCATAAAAAGGTTTATAAAAACAAAGTCATTTCCTTCCTCAAATTCTTAGGGCCTTAGCCCAAAACATAAACCAAAACCAATTGTGGGAACTCAACCCAAAACCGTAAAACACCGAAATCCATAAATCCAAATCCATGTGAGCCACTGCCCAAATCCATAAACACATAAATAATATTTCATAAATCAAATCAATCATATTTACCAAATACCTATCCTCGGCATCTCAGATGCCTAGCATCCCAGATGCTTGACATCCCAAACGTCATATAAATATATATATATATATATATATATATATATCACGGCTAAGCAACCATGCTACCCGGGGTCTCTCCGGGTCCATATCTCTGACATCCCAGATGTTTGACGACCCATACATCTAATCATAGAAATCCTGCTCCTAAGTCACTATACGGCCCGGTCGCTCGGTGCAATGACCCCTCGCTATCAATGCGCCTTGTCTACCCCAATGTCCCAAACATGGAGTGAGACATATCCACATATCCTCATCTCAAGATGGTAAATAGGAAACACCCATTTTAAAACCATTTTAAACATCTCAAAATATCTCAAAGGGGCCATGCCCGGAATTCCCATAAAACCATCATAAATCCATTTATTCAAATCCATAAATCCATATATAGGTCCCCGACCCAAAATCACATTTATAAAATATAATTGGACCTCATGCCCGATTTCGTAAACCAACTGGGCCCCCAGCCCGATCGTATAACTCAAATCGGTCTCAGCTTGATTCTTCATTAAATCCAATGGACCTCATGTCCGATAGTTTCCAAATCAAATGGGTCTCATGCCCAAGGTCATCTTTTCAATATCCAAAACCATTTCATCAAACCATTATCGAAACCACAAGCACGTATACACACAATATAAAATCATAAACCTCGATATACGTGCAAATACGTAAAACCAAACATCATATTCATATCATCGCAAAATACATACAAAACTCATATAAAACAATTATGCATGCATCATATTTATAAAACAAAAGTCCACTCATAGACCGTCCTAGCTATCGCCTCGATACGCATGCCATAAGCCCTTCCGGCTAATCCACCATCATCGGAACTCCCAGAGCTATCCAAATCATACCCGAAGATCACTAACTACATCAAATAGTCTCACCTTAAATCCCCCTAATTTTACGGAATTTTTAAACCTATTTAAAATAGAACCTACACCCTCGGACACCCCGAACTACACCGAAACGGTGTCCGATCGACTCGAAACCAGTCCCAAAATGTTCGTTACATCGAAAGGATGATTTCACACGTTGACCTCATTCCCAAACAGTGCCTTATGTGCCCTCACGCGCCGCCCAAAGGCCCTACATATGAAGCCCACGCACCGGGGAGCCGTTCATCTTCTTCCTCGCGACAGACCCATCTGAACTGGTTCACTAGTCAGCCGGTCAAACTGAACTGACGTGACCGGCTCACCCCCCATTTTCTTTATCTTTTCTATCTGTTTCAATTCCTATCTCTTTGTCTAACCATTTCTAATCGATCTACAATCTGAAAACTGAAGAAGAACACAAGAGATTACCTTCTGACCCACGAACAGTACGGCCTAGTTTCCTTCTCTTCTTTAAGCATTTTCTGACCACCTCTAACTTTGATTCCCATCCTAGAAAGCTCGTACAACTCCCAAAAATCAACTCGAAATTGAACCAAAACTCACTGTATCAGGTTCTTACCCCCGCCTGGGCTCCTTCGTGCCTCAACCCTTGCTGTCGATCACCATGGACTTGTACGACCACCAGAAACACAACCCAATCAACAGAAGTCATCCTAAATGTCTGAACTAAAAAATCCAGCTAAAACTCAAATCGGTTTACCTGTTTCCCCCGCCTAATCCCTACCGTCCACAGCGTCCTGTCGTCTCCCACAACGTCTTCCAGGCCCTTACTTGTCTCTAGTCACCTTCAGGGGTCTTCAACCGATTAAGCAAAGGGAGAGAATAACTGGGGTGGTTTGGGTTTCAGGATGGTTCGAAGGGATTAATGAGGATGAAGGGCGGTGGCATGCATGTATGTATGTTCAGGAAGCAATGGATGAGTGACATTTGTTACTCATCCCTTGGACCTGGTGGAAATATCTTAACCCACACTAATGGACAAGTGGTAGCTTGCCTCGTAACACATGCTATCGTAAATAGTATCCAAAATCATTCGTGACTTGCAATTTTCTCGTCGAATGTTGAAATTGGACGTGCCGCCTGTCTACGGGCTCGTAACGTCCCGATCTACTTCACGGTCCTCGATCAAAATCCGTTTGACCACTCGGTTCAAAAGTTAACTTTTTGCTCATTCCTAGGGGTAAAATCGTCATTTTATACCGTCCGTCCGCGATTCTTCGACTAATCCCCAATTAGTCCCTCTAATCCATAATTAATCACTAATCTAATCCCAGAATTCGGGACGGGTTATTACAGACTACCCCCCTTACAAAAGTTTCATCCTCGAAATTTCTGCTACCCCCGAGTACACATCCAACTGTGGAAAATCCAAATCTGCCTCACTTTCTGGCCTTACATCCAGTTCTCACATTCTGTGTACACATGTGAACACCCTCGTGTTGACACCACCTGACAACTCTGCCAATGTGCTCACACTTCCAGTAAATCAGGCTGGCCTCCCTCTTCTTTTCAGCCTGACGGCTTTTCTCATTCGTTAATCCAACATCTTTCAACTTTTCAGCCTGACGGTTCTTCTTATTGTCAATCCAACCTGACATCTGCTCCATGGACTGAAATCTGCTCCCATTGGAGCCACCAAACTTCAACTCTTTCCTGAAGGTTATGGGTACCTCAGCAGGCACTCACGACCCCTCTGTCACTATTCGAATCACATCATCAACACCATTCTGACTCACTCTGGAGTCTTACTACGGTACCTCGTACCACAACTCTCTCAATGTAGCGTAAGATTCTTCTGTCACAATGGCCGGAATCTCATCTCATCGTGCCATGCTTAAAATGGAGGCAATTTTCAACTCTGGTACTTATATCAGTCAACTCCCTCAGCGGTCCACGCTGACATTATACTCACATGTGGTTACCCTAACCACCAACTCAGCTCGGCCTGTGTGTAACTGGATCCCATCGAATACTTGTCTAGTAGTGATAACACACCTGCACTGTAGAGTTCCCTTAGTCATCCACGGCTACGAGCTCTCGCTCGCATCAATCACTGAACCCTACCAGATCACTCTGGCCTCGAGCACAGTATTCCATGTCTAGTCCATGTCCTCGACAACTCAACTATATCGGAGCCTCTCTAATAGTTGTCACATCTGTCATACTTACCATTGGTGCATCCTATGCACCCACGAATCTCAATTGCCTACTCATGTCTAGTGTAACGACCCGTCCTGGAAGTCGGGATTAGGGAAGTGATTAGTGACGGATTAACTGCGTTAATTGGTGGATAGTTGGTTACTTTTGGCCCGTTAGCGTAGAATTACGATTTTGCCCCTAGTTTGGGCAAAATGTTGACTTTGAGTTCGGGCGGTCCAATGGGTAGTAACCGATGACCATGACGTAGTTTGGGACGTCACGAGTCCGTAGACAGGTGGCACGCTCGATTCCGACATTCGAGGAGGAAGTTATGATGTTCGGAAGGTTGAGGGCCTTACCGTAATTTGGGTAAACGAAGGGGAAAAGTTGACTTTTTGAACGACAAGGTTTCTTTCCGCGAACCAAGGATCGTTAGATAGGTCTAGACGCACTGAGTACAACGACAGGCGGCACGCCTTTATTGGACTTCATACGGATAAGATATGGGTCTAGATACGTGAAGGATATAATGGTAATTTTGGCCTTATAGGGGTATTTTGGTCTTTTTACAACCTTGGAAGGAGTGCCAATCAGATAAGGACACATGGGGGTTTGGGATTGGATAGTGGTGACTGTGTCCACTGGGTGTGTGACACCTAGTACAAGCCTAGAGGGTTCTAGTTGATTGGGCGTGCACGGTCACATTTTAAAATGGATGGTAACCGTTCACAGAGAAAAAGAAAAAAATAGAGACTCTGGCCTTGAGGGAAAAATCGATCGGTTCAGAGTATGAGAGGATTAGTGATCGAGTGTGTGTGATCAGAGGGAAGCTGAGAGTGTAGTGAGTATTGCTGAGTGTGTGTTGAGTGAGGAAGAAGATGGAAAAGGTGAAGAAATCGTGGGAACATAGAGGTCCTTCGTGCACGACTGAGAGCCCACTTGATCAAACTCATCGAAATTGAGTTTGTGGTGATGTTCAGAGAAACAGAGGAGAGCTTTGGGGGGGATCTGAGACCCAAGGCGGAGCTCACGGCGGTGAGCAGAAGGAAGGTAAGCTTTGGTCCCCTGTTTTCCCGTTTTAGTTCAAAACAAAAGTCATGAAGCTTAGGCACTGGTTGAGTGATTCTGTGGATACTAACAGCTTCAGGAGGTCATTACCTAAGTTAGGAACTTGAACCCGTTGCTGGACGGAAGACGGGCTGCCGGGAATTGGAAATCGATTTTCTAGGTTTCTGTTCAAGCTTTGGGAGGTAAGATTTAGACCTTATTTTCGTGTTTTAATTATATGGATTGAATTCTTAGAGTAGGACGGAACATTTGGGCTAAAATGGAATAGAAAACAAGCTGAAATTAAGGTAAACCGTGAACGCCGGTTCACGGCTGGAACAGACCGGTTCGAACCAGGTGAACCGGGTTCACCTGAGGTAGCTGGTGACACTGTTCACGCCCGTGGGTTTCACGCGCGGAACCTTCCAGACACGCGTGGGGGCGCGTGAGGGGTAGTTTGGGAAAGTGGTCAACATGTGAAATGATGTAATCGATGTAACAAACATTTTGGCACTGGTTTCGAGTCAATCGGACATCGTCTCGATAAGTTTCGGGATGTCCGAAAGTTTTAGGGCTCGGTTAAAAATAGCTAAAAATATGGGAAAATTATGGGGCTTTAGTATGAGTATCGTGAAGTAGTTAGTGACCTTACATTGGGATTTGAACAGGTTTGGGAAAGCCGAGGATAGCGGAATGGCCGAAAACGGCGTAAGTGCGCGCGTATCGAAGCGACGTCGGACTAGTCTGTGAGTGGACTTTGTTTTCTAACTCTTGACGCATGAATATATGTTTTTATATGTTTTCTATACTTGATTCTATGATTTGATTTATGATTGTGAGGTTTACGGTTTATGCACGTTTTTCAAGGAAATAATGGTATTTCACGTTTTACGAGAATTTACGAATATTGTGATTTAAACCTGGTTTTAATGGTTTGGTCTTGGGATGTGAAATACGATTCGATTTCAAAAGAAAGAAAAAGGATTTCGGAAAAGTGTTTTCGGAAAAAGGTTTTCGGGCTTGAAGCCCAGTTCAAAAGTGGTTTTCAGAAAGGTGATTTCGGGTTTCGGAATCAGAATTCCGGATGACGATTTGGGATTCGATTTGGGACTTGGAAGTGGATTCCGGGTTTGGGTTCGGAATGGTTATTTCGGATGTCGGCTTACGGAATGATGGTTGCGGACTCGGATCTGGAAAAGAGATGGATATGATTCTGGATTTGGATTCGGAATGACGGTTCTGGATGCCGGAAGGGCTTCGGGCCAGTGGTTTCGGATTCGGGTTTGTATGTGGATTTAGAATTGGTTTCAAATGGTTTTGATTGAATTTGCTGGATCTGAATATTGGGTTTAAAGACCCGGATATTGTGACTGAGGGGGGACGGGCCCGGATTGGGTTTAAAGACCCGGATTGAGTTTAAAGACTAGGATAGATCCAATAGGTTCGATGGATGAGAATGCGGTTTCAATCGTGTTTTGGATTTCATTGAGATGTGATGATAATGGTTTATAATAACGGTTTTCCGATGTTTTGGGCATTGGCCCGGATGAAATGGTTTTGATGGATTTGGGCGGAGGCCCGGGATTTGAGAAAAGGAAATGTGTTTGTTTTTCGTACATGGTTTTATGACATGAAATTGATATGCATGCATTGGTTTTGAAACGGAGGGTATAAATGTCATTGTTTTCTGATATGTTTTTAACCTTATACTTTATTTTTGTCCACTCACAGTCTTTTCGTGTTTTCGATACCCTCCAGGTTGTTGCGGCACGGGCTGTTGATCGAGAGAGACGGAGACATCACATGTACGTTCCATAGTAGACTTTGCGCACTCTGGGAAGTTCGAAAGTTTTTGGAAGGTCGGATCGAGAATCCCTTGTACGACTTACGTGTCACATGAAGGTTGGACGTCAGTTTGGCCCTCGTGTCATGCATAAGTCAGATGGGAGCAGGGTTTAGTCCCTAATCCTAGGGGATTAGGGGTGGGCCCTGACATCTAGGGCCTACTCCAAGTGGTTACTCACTCACGTCAATCAATGTGTATCTATCCGAACCACGTCCACCAGGACGTACCAATCCGAACTTCGTTCTATGAGTCTCCAACCGGTTTGGACACCATATTGACACCTTGTCCATTCAAATATTATATCGTGCCAGATTGACTCTGAAATGAAGCCAATCCTCATTAATAGTCCTCAATCACGGAGATAACCTCCACCCGACAGTCACTTTCACTTCTAGTGGGAATGAGTCAATCCAAGATCCACATTCATTCAACTACCGCCTCATACTAGATTAACTTTGAAAGGAAGTCAACTCCAATATTGTCCATATCTAAATACCCAAGACAGAGGTTGGGTAATCATTGTGTTCTATTCCAAGAGATACTTCTCTATCACTACAATACTACCAGATTTCAAATCATAGGGTCTGACACCCTCTTTGAACCCTTGTACTATCACATCAACTTCCCAGATCTGATCAGATTAGTCTAACACGAAACACGTCTAGACTGTGGGTTCTCTTCAATTACCTCATATCGATCTTTGTCATTCTACGTCATCTTTCTCCTCATCTTAATCAGGTCAGTCATCTCAACACTACAACTGAAGGATTTCCTCCATTTAGTCCATGATAATGTCCACTTAGGACCATCCAAGATGATGACATCAAACTTCATCCTACGTGAGTGTCAACGCAATCCCACTATAGTCACCAAGTCATGTAACTAACATCGTCTACTACCCTAAGCAGAAAACAAGAGGTCACCCTTATTGACTTCAAATACACATTACCAACATCCCTCTATGACCCAAAGCCAACCATGGGTCAACCAACCAATACAAGATCAACTTCATTAACTTTTCTTCCATCAAATACTCAATCTAGAATCAACCATAACTTTTCTTGATTACTCCCGGGAACTTCATAAGCACATCACCACTTCTCTACATCTAAATCACAACTTCACCCCTCTAATCGTCTCCATTGCAACTTCTCTTGATTATTGACCCAAAACCAATCAAGGGTCCTTTAATGAATACATAACCAACGTATTGATGATAACAACATCATCTGCCATGGGTAGGTAGTGGGGAGTCACCCTTGGGAACTTCGAAATATCCATCACCAATGCTGAATCAAGCACACTTCTCATCGTCTCAATCACAATTTCTCTTGATTCCGAAGTCCAACCACGTTGGAAGCATATCTAATTCTCTACCCAAATGGGTATCAAGTCCAACACTGGACTTCCAAATCCTCAACTAACTCGGACAACCACGTGTCCGTAACCATACTCATTACCCAACTCGCCACTCGGTTTATAACCGTTTATGCACATCCAAAACAATGTGATCCATTACTATCTTATTCTCACATCTCAGCCTCTACAGGCTCAACTCTCGAGTTTCCATATCATTCACAACTATACATTCTTAGTATTCCCTTTTGAGACTAGAGGCACACAACCACTCAAGTCTCGGAGTTAACGCGCATCCACTAATTTCTATGACGCCCTCTACGTCATCCAAAACTGCTTATTCTCATTTATACTATTTCGTCCAATCACCATTTCGTCATCTCATAACTGTTGGGACTTAACCCAGCACATCTCAACCCCTGCTAGAGCCCATCTAGTCCAATACTCACATATCTGTCACCTCGGCATAATTCCTGAGGCACAACACCTATTAACAAATCATCATCGTCCAGTCCACACCAAACACGTGCACCTCACGACTGAGGTATGTTCTCAGCTCATGACTCGTTGTCTCCTATCGTTTTTACAATCCCCGTCATGTAGGGTGTGAACCCAACCAATCCTAAATCCTCACTCATACTGAGAAATCATCGCGTATCACAGCTCATATCGGACGAACCCTGCCTCTGTCGTACCACAAACTTTGGGCACAACCACTCTTAATAATTTGTACCAAGATAATGAATGTTCCTTGAACGTCCCCCAATTCTCACAACCACAACTACAATCACTCTCAATAGCTAGTCGTCGCCACACGGCTTTCGACCAACAGACATCGCTATCGAGACCCTGCATCCACAAGCCACTACTACTACTCGGCCCAACTTGGGACCCCATATTTCATCTCATGATTTCCCTTGTGGGTCGGATCCCACCATTTTACTTAATGTCAGGCCAACCCATCTCCACAGTTTCCTTAGACTCGACTAGAATTGTTCACTAGGTTATTTGTGACCTCTGCTGTTCTCTACAGCACAATCTCCAATCTAACCTAACCGAAATCGAGATAGTCAATCCATTCCACAATAACTACGGTCTCACATCGCCAATTTATCACATACAACCCTCGTATCCGACCGTTCATTGGTCATATCTAACCTTTCCATCTAGTCATATACACCCCTTCTCGGGTCCAATCTCACAGACGCACGGCGTACCGGGCCCAACCGCAGCCAATCCACGATTCGTTTCTACTCACTATCTTGCTCTATTGCCCTAACCTTAAGGTTGATGTCGGGGTTGTTGCTCGTAGAGACCTCATATCCTGGGCACATGCGCACATACTACATTGGTTTCAACTGACAATCCTCCACTTCGACACCCCTCGGTGTTAGGGTACGACATGTAAACCTCGCTCTAATACCATCTTGACACGCCCCATCTCAATTCCCCCGGGATTAATGCGAGATGAGACATGCTCCCATCTAACACAAGCGCCACCCGAGGTAACACGCAGGTTAGACAAGGGATAACCAGGAATCTTGAGCCCAATAGGCCTCCAAAGTGCGCCAGGATCAGCCGAGGAATGTGAGGTATCGGTCTCTGCTACAGCTCGCATCCACCCTCAATAGCCTGAAGGGCATTAAAAACTATAAGTGGACGAAAATAAATAATTTAATAAAAACTCATTTCATAAAAGATAGTTATGCATGCATCATATTCATATCATCGCAAATCACATATAAAAAGCATAAAAAGTAGTTATGCATGCATCATATTTGTAAAACAAAAGTCCACTTACAGACCATCCTAGCTGCCGCCTCGATATGTGTGCTATAAGCCCTTCCGGCTAATCCACCATCACCGGAACTCCCAGAGCTGTCCAAATCATACCCGAAGATCACTAACTAGGTCAAATAATCTCACATTAAATCCCCCTAATTTTCCGGAATTTTTAAACCTATTTAAAATAGAACCTACACCCTCAGACACCCCGAACTACCCCGAAACGGTGTCCGATCGACTCGAAACCAGTCCCAAAATGTTTGTTAGATCGAAAGGATGATTTCACGTGTTGACCTCATCCCCAAAATGTGCCCTACGCGCTTCCCAAAGGCCATGCGCGTGAAGCTCACACGACGGGGAACTGTTCATCTTCTTCCTCACGACAGACCAGTCTGAACTGGTTCACTGGTCAGCCGCTCCAACCAAACCGGCGTGACTGGTTCACCCCTATTTTATCCATCTTTTCAAACCATTTCAATTCCTATCTCTTTTTCTAACCATTTCTAATCGATCTACAATCCAAAAACTAAAGAAGAACACGAGAGATTACCTTCTAACCAACGAACAGTACGACCCAGTTTCCTTCTCTGCTTTAAGCCTTTTCTGACCACCTCTAGCCTTGATTCCCATCCTAAAAGGCTCGTACAAGTCCCAAAAATCAGTTTCAAACGTTAGAATTGATAACATGCCCAAAAAATCAACTCGAAATTGAACCAAAACTCACCGTATCGGGTTCTTACCCCCGCCCGGGCTCTGCCATGCCTTATGTAACACTCCGGAAATTCGAGGATTATAATTATGTAACTTAATGTATGAATTGACGTTTTTACCCCTATGAATGGTATGGCCAAATTGTTGACTTTTTGATTTGAGGGTCAAATGGACTTTGACCAATGACCGTGACGTATTTCGGGACGTCACGAGTCCATTGACAGGTGGCACGTCCAATTCGGACGATCAGGGTAAAAGTTATGACTATCGGAAGTTCAGGGGCATTACCGTAATTTGGACGATAGGGGCGAAAATGTTGACTTTTCGTTTGACAACTAATTTTCACATGACTCAAGGACCATTAGGTAGGTCTCGATGCCCTGAGTCCGTAGACAGGCGGCACGCTGAAATCGGACTTCGTATGGCTGAGTTACGGGTCTAGAAAGTGAAGGGTATTTTGGTAATTATTAAACCATGGGCATTTTGGTCATTTCACCCACGGGTTACTGTAGCAAACCGTGAGGGACAACGGTTGCACCACCGTGTGCGGTGTCTCTGTGCAATCTTAATAATTTTAGGCTGTAATGAACTAGAAAAGGGAGATTTAACTAAACATTACAGACTATCTCAACGTGGGCTGAGTCACTCTTCATTAGTGGACACCATTTTTAATTTCTGGATCGAAGCTTTTCGGGGGACAATTCTCAGTGGACAGTAAGGCTTCCACGAGCCTCTGGGACGGCTTAAAATTGTTTAAAACTGAATAGGAATTGAGTGAGCTTCACTCTGCTGTTGAAGAAACTGAGAATAGGTGAGGAAAACCAGAGAAACCATTTCGGGGAAAATCAGGTTTCAATTTCTGGTGATTGTTGGACCAAACCAAGGCCTGGATTAGTCTTCTGGGAGTATTTGGAACTCAACCATATCGAAATCGAAGGCCATCAGCCACGGGTGAGCTGGGACGGTGACTGCAGTGTTCAGAGAAATTTCAGTGGATCGGACGACTACTTCCAGGTGAGTGTTGGTTCAATTGATCGTTCATTTTAGTCCGTTTTGATCCCATTATGATTCCTGTGAAGTTAATTGGAGATTGAATTAGAAACCAGGAAGTTCTGGTGATTGACCCGTTTGGTTGATCACGGGTCGATGGGTCGATTGGGGACTTGTTGAGGTAAATTATGACTCAGAACCTAAATTAGATGTTTATGGAAGATAATAGAATCAAAAACGAAGGACATTGATTAAGGATTGGTGGTTAATTAACCGGGTCAAGCCGCGGGTGGCAGGCTCGTATTACAAACAAACGGGTGAGGGTGGTGACACTGTAGCAGCTACAGTGTCAGACGCGTGACTTTCACGCGCACGCGCAGCCACTTTGGGCGGCGCGTGAGGGCGCGTTGGACCTTATCTCTGATCACGATCAACATGACTTTTATTCCTCTCATCATTCTGAACATTTTTGGTGAATTAACCATGTTGATCTGAGATAGTTTTGATGGGTCAATTAGGGCCAGTTGTCTCGGGAAACGTGTTGACGGTTTCCCCGAGCCGGTTTCTATTTCGGACTTTTTGGATAAATGTTTAAGACTTGTAGTGACCCTTACGTGTGATTTGGACTGGCAGGAATTGTACGATAATCCCGGTACAAGTTCGTACGCGCAGGTTCACCACGGGATCGTACTGTGAGTGGGCCCGATTTCATTAAACCCTTGCATGCTTAAATGTTTTCTGATTTACTTAAATATTCACATGCTGGAATCATGAAACGGTTTTGATGATATTGAAATTATGGTTATGGCACGTTTCACGGTATTTGGGTTTGAGACCCGTTTGATGAAACTTAAAGATTGGTTTGGATTTTATCTACGTATATATGTTTTGCATGTGGATATCAATAAAATGTATTTGGTACTGCACTGTATAGATCCATTCTTGTGATACTGTCTCCTCCGGATGTGGTACCCCGGAGTGGTCATGGCGCATTGCCTGCGAGGGGTCATTCTACGGAGGAACCGGATCGTAAAATGACTCAGGAGCAGGATTGCTTATTTGACGTCAGGGACGTCGAGCGTCTAGGACGCTAGGCATTTGAGATTCCGTACCCGGACAGGGTTCGGGGATTGGACTCGAAATTGAGACCCGAGTGGCACGCGTAGCCTTGAGACTGTGACCTTATTGGACATCAGGGACGTCAGGCATCTGGGATGTCAGGATCGGAGCGTATAGTGCAGTAGCTAAAATTTATCTTATGATTTATTACATGCCTTATGGTTCATACTATATGCTTTATGGTTTTACATTCTGATGCATGCATGTTTGGAAAACGGAGGGGTAAATTATATGTTTTACTTATCAAACGGTTTTATAAACTTGAGTTTCGGCCCACTCACCCTTATTGTTTTGATAACCCCTCCAGGCGGTGCTACTGGGGTTGAGGAGGATCCTGAAGCTGAGGCATAGATCTACTTCTGCGTACCTGAACCCCTGTTGGGTGGTTTACCCGCAGGTTTACTTTAGAGTCGTGCTCGCAACTTGTAATTTTGGATTTCATCCCTTGTCTGACATCTGTTTAATTCGGATTTGATGTATAACTTAAATTTGGTTATTTATGCATTTGATCATTTGAGGTTAAAATTGGTATGTTATTTTGGGTGTCATACGGGAGCAGGGCACGTCCCCTTGTGGTCCCTGTGGGATCGGGACGGGTCTTGTCACCTTAGCTCTTGCTGTCGATCACCATGGACTAGTACGACCACCAGAAACACAACCCAATCAACAAAAGTCATCCCAAACGTCCAAAACTAAAAATCTAGCTAAAACTCGAATCGGTTTACTTGTTTCCCCCGCCTTAATCCCTACCGTCCACGGCATCCTGCCACCTCCCACAACGTCTTCCAGTCTCTTACTTGTCTCTAGTCACTTCAACTGATCAGGCAAGGGGAGGGAATGACTGGGGTGGTTTGGGTTTCGGGATGGTTTGAAGGGATTAATGAGGATGAAGGGCGGTGGCATGCATGTATGTATGTTCAGGAAGTAATGGATAAGTGACACTTGTCACTCATCCCTTGGAATTGGTGGAAATATCTGGACCCACACTAAAGGAAAAGTGGTAGCTTTCCTCGTAACACGTGCTATCGTAAATAGTATCTAAAACTGTTCGTGACTCGTAACTTTTCCGTCGAACGTCGAAATCGAACGTGTCGCCTGTCAACAGACTCGTAACGTCCCAATCTACTTCACGTTCCTCGATCAAAGTCTTTTTGACCACTCGGTTCAAAAGTCTACTTTTCGTTCATTCCTAGGGGCAAAATCGTCATTTTACACCGTCCGTCCGCGATTCATTGACTGATCCTCGATTAGTCCTGCTAATCCATGAATTGCTAATCCACTATTAATTGCTAATCTAATCCCAGAATTTAAGACGGGTCGTTACATCTTGTGTGGTACTTACCCTCTCCCACTTCGGTGAGAGAGATCTATTCGTTCCTTGGACATGTAGGTTTCTATCGGCAATTCATCAATGATTACTCATCAAATTCTAGACCCCTATGTTGACTACTTCAAAAAAGATACACCCTTTATGTTCAATGCCAAGTGCCAAGTAGGATTTGACAAGCTTAAGGAGTTGCTCACCAATGCCCATATCTTATGTGCTCCATATTTGTCTTTACCATTCAAGCTCATGTGCGATGATGCTTTCGATTATGCAGTAGGAGCTGTCTTAGGACAAAGAAAAGACAAGAAGTCCTACGTCATTTACTATGCTTCTAGGACATTAGATGATGCTCAACAGAACTACACAACCACTGAAAAGGCACTATGCCATTTATAAGCTTAGATAACACTAAAAAGATGACAGTTTATGTTAAAATTTATGTTAAAACTGTCATCTTATTTCTAAAGATGACAGTTTTAATTCATCTATAATAGTATAAAAACAAAAGTTTTAAAAAAACTATCATCTTATTATAATTGTAAGTAATAAAAGAATAGTACATAGACGACACTTTTAAAAAGTGTCTTCCATTATGAAAATCATATGTTGGGGAATAAAGATTTTCCTTGAAGCTCAAAGCGGCAAAGGCAAAACATGAAAACACGCTGAGTACTGTAGCTACAGTAAAAAACTCGATTTAACTAGAAACCAACGACGAAATTTCACTCGTTGTCGAGGAATCGATCAAAGGGGATGATAGGGCTCTGCTGGGTTTCTGAGAATGGGTCGAAGGGGATGAGAGAGCTTTGCTGATGATCAAGACCCAGCAAGTATCGGCAAGGACCATCAAGAAGTTGAAAGTTCACCCTACTCGTTCTACTCAGGTTGAATACTCAACATGCAAATTTTGCCTGCGGACGAGAGAGGTCTACTAGTGAAAGTTCATCCCGCTCGTTCTACTCAGGCCGAAGGGGATGAGAGAGCTCTGCTAGTGATTCAAAATACCAAAATCAATCTTGTCTTCTGCTGCGGCGTTTTCAGGTCGAATACTTAACTTGCAAATTTTGCCTTTTTCAACTTCCTTCTTGGATAAGCTTACTTGACCTAAAATTGAACTTTTTTTCTTTCCTTAAATTTCTTCTGAAATTGAAAGATTTTAGTTAAATGTAATTGTTTTTGTAAATGAAGAGCTTATGTGTGCATGGAAATTTTCAAATTGGAGAAATTTGGAGACTTACAAATTATTCTCTTGGTTATTGACCATAAAGTTTCAAGCGTCACTTAATTTTTTCTGAAATTCGAAAGTTGGGTTTAAATGTATTTATTTTGGTGAAATTAGGTTGTGAAGAATGAGAGGATTTGAAGAACTAATGTGCCTGAAAAATCAACCAGTTTTAAGGCTGAATTAAGTCGATCTGGTTTTTGAATCAGGTCTTACTCCTTAGGATTATATATTGTTACATTAAAGAATGGGCCACGAGGAAGAAAAAGTTGGGTCAGGTATATACAATTAACAAGCTTCTCAAATTGTATTTTAAGCTTGATTAAGTTTTCTAATAGTTATCAGTGTTAATTAATTGGTTTTTTGGATTTTTTTTTTTTTGATTGTTCAGTTTTGTTTCTGTTGGGGTTAAATTTAAAATCTTGAGTAAATTAGGGATGGTGGATTGAATCAGTGAGTTACCAGATGAGATATTTGTGAATATAGTGTCTCGTTTGCTACTAAAGGAAATAGAAGCTATAAGTATCCTTTCAAGGCGATGACGTTTTATATGGGCCTATACCTCGACTCTGAACTTCAATGATAGCCATGCACCATATTTTTGCGACAAGTTGGGTGACTTGGAAAACGACAGGTACACTAGGTGGGTTAACATTGTAATGGAACAACATAGAGGTGGAATCGTAGAGCATGTCAGGGTTCATTTTAGGCCATTAGACTAGCAATATACAAGTTCAATTTGTAAGTGGCTTCAGTTTGCTGAGAAAAATAGTCTCGAAACTTGAGTTGATCCTGTCATGGCCTTATTCTGGGAACATACATTTGAGCTATACATGTCTCCAAAATCACCAAAGACTTATAGGCAGTTCTGGGGAGGGGCATGAGTTGAAGCACTTGTGTGCTGGTTCTCCTCCCATCATACACCCTTGTGTACACAGTGGCTTAAAGTTACTCAAATCTCTTAACCTTGAATTAGGATTATTTGTGTACTTTTAGTATGGGAATGATTTAACGGAGGGATGGGGTTTGTAGAACGTGAATCCAAGCTCACATGTGTATCATCATTTTATAGAATTATTATGCAGAATGATTAGTTATTGGATTGCAGGTTAGTTTGGATGCAGATCCATTTAGTCATTCGTTATGATATCAAATACCAATTGACTCTCAATTTGGTCTTCTTCTGACTTCATAACCAATTTCTTTCGCTTGAGCTCTCTTTCTTAATCTTCCTCAAGTTCCATCTAGTTGGATTTGATTTTGGTGGCAGTATTATTTGTATGTTTGATCTATTATTAGGTGAAATACGCAGGTCTATAATTTTTCTGATATGGTATTGGTTGACTCAAAGCCAACTTCAGTAATTTTGATGCTGGCCATGATTCTCCGACCTTGAAACTAGAGGGAACCAATTATGTGAATGACAATGATGCAATCACATACTCTCCTTGGACCAATGGTATGTTTCAAAATCTAGTTTTGAATGTTTCGTTTTCTTCTTGAGCTTAAATGTGTATGCGAATAGATGATGGATGTCAGTTGCCACTAAACAATTTGAACAGGGATCTTAGTTCAGCACACGCTCGGTCTTCCAAAGGTCAGTTAAATGTTAATTTGTTTTTACTCCATATAAGAAATAAGATTATTACTTCTTTAGAATGAATTCTTTTTGTTTATTGCATCTTTGTTATAGGATCTGTGGAGGAACAAATAAAGCCTGGAAATGAAGCTGAACTTGATTCGTTAATACAGGAAAACATTCGGCTCACCACCTCCATAAAAGGATGAACATTTAATGCTTTACTTATGAATTTAGACCTACAGAATATGCGGTAATTTTAGTATACCTAATGTTGGATCAATGACCCGAGGAAATCATACTTGGTAGGATACATGTTCAGAGCATTGTGAGAAGTCTTATCCCACCGTTCATTGTAAGTGTATTATGACATCTTTAAATCTAAACCAAATTAGAAATCCATTTTAAAGAAGGAAGTTTTTATAATCGATACAATTTTGATTAATTTGCAGATATTGGTGGACAAAGCACTACATCTATTGATAAGAGATGGTCTAGACTCTTGGAGCTAAGGAATAAGCATAAGCCAGTAATTTGTATATTTTGATAGCACGTTGAAGCATTTTCAAATAGGTTTAACTCTTTGGGATTTTTATTCTTTGCCTTGATTTGATTAAATCAGAATGGGTGCAGTAGTAGACTAGTTGGTATGTTTTATTCAATTTGGGATGGTGTATCTTCATGAAAAGAATATGATCTGAATGTATGAATTTGGAATGGGTGCAATAGTAGACTAGTTGGTATGGTTTGATGCACTTGGCTATATAGTTAATTCTTGTATTTTTTAGATTGCAATATAGGAATTTTTTTTTTCTTTTAGTTGATTTAATAAAATAATCACGTTTGATGGATTTGTTATTATTAATTGAAATTTATTTTTATATTTGAATCGACGGCATGTGCCCTAGGATTTGACACACAAATGTCATTTTCTAATAAAATTAAAAATTTTCATACAACAGTGAATTACTGTTGTTTTTCTTATATAAAACTGTCGTCTAAATATCAACGTAGACAACATTTTTTTTTTTTTGCAATTAAACGACAGTTTTTCACGGTCTTCTAAGGGTAAAAATGGCATAGTGAGGAACTACTTGTGGTAATCTTTGCTCTTGATAAGTTTCGCTCCTACTTACTTAATCCAAAGTTATTGTATACACAGTTCATGCTGCCTTGAAGTACTTATGACAAAGAAGGATGTCAAACTAAGATTTATTTGATGGATCCTCTTGCTCCAAGAATTCGATATTGCGGTTAGGGATAAGAAAGGAGTAGAGAATGTTGTTTCCGACCACCTATCCAGAATCGTGAAAGATCAGGAGTATGACATCATACTTGAGACTTTTCCAGATGAGCAACTCTTCGGAATCCAAGTAAGTACCTCTGCAACCCCTTGGTATGCTGATATTGTAAACTACTTAGTCACTAAAGCTTTCCAAGTACCATGCCTAAATATCAACGTGATAAGCTTAAACATAATGCTATAACTTATTTATGGGATGAACTTTACTTGTGGAAACAATGCTCTGATTTAGTTCTTAGGAGATGTGTCCCAGATAATGAACATAACTTTATTCTTGCATTTTGTCATACTGAAGTATGCGGGGGACATTCTTGGTTCCAAGAAAACTGCCCTTAAGGTGTTAGATTCAGGTTTCTTCTGACCTTCTTTATTTCATGATGCTCATGCATTTTGTTCTACTTGTGATAGATATAAAAAATCTAGTAATCTATGACCTAAAGATCAAATGCCACAAACATTTATACTTAATGTTGAGATTTTTGATTTGTTGGGTATAGACTTCATGGGTCCATTTCCTTCTTCTTTTGGTTTTGAGTATATACTTCTTGTTGTGGATTATGTATCGAAATGGGTGGAAACTAAAGACATCCGTACTAATGATTCTAAAGTTGTTGCAGCTTTCCTTCGCACTAACATATTTTCTAGATTTGGCATGCCCCGAGTAATGATTAGTGATGGGAGAAGCCACTTTTTCAACAAGATGGTTGGAGCATTATTGAAGAAGTATAAAATCACTCACAGGGTGTCTACTCCATATCACCCTCAAACCAATGGTTTAGCAAAAATTAGCAAACGAGAGATCAAGAAGATACTTGAGAGGACCATTGGACCTTCACGCAAGGATTGGAGCACAACGTTAGATGATGCTTTGTGGGCTTATAGGACAACCTACAAAACCCCCATAGGTATGTCACCCTTTCGGCTAGTCTATGGCCAAACTTGTCATTTTCCCGTGGAATTAGAACATAAAGCTTGTTGGGCAGTTGAGCAGTTCAACATGGAACATGATGATGCAGGCTGTAACGACCCGTCCCGAATTCCGGGATTAGATTAGTGACTAATCAAGAATTAGTAAGGTTAAACGGTGATTAGTTGAGCGAAATCGACCAGATAGTGTAAAATGACCGTTTTGCCCCTAAGTGTGGGCAAAATGTTGACTTTTGACCCAAGAGGTTCGATGGGCGAGGGCCGAGGACCGTTACGCAGATCGAGTCGATACGAATCCATAAATAGGCGGCACGTCGAAATCGGACGTCGAACGAAGAAGTTATGGTCACGGGAGCGAAATCGGGGATTTAACGTTTTGGGAATCGAATAAAATATTACTTAAATCCAATTGGGCAGATATTTTGTGTGGGGCCTTTGGATGAGTGACAAGTATTGGTTACCTTTCCCTAATTTGGGGATCTATGTCTATTGGCCATTAATTAATTAATTAGTTAAACTCTCATCTTTCATCCTAGCCCTTCATTCCCCTCAATCTTCTCATCCTCACCATTCAATTTTCCTCAGCCGATCATCATCATTTAGAACCCACGCCATTTCTACTAGACCGTGAGAAACCTTCCATGGAATTCCTTGAACCTTCACTTGTTGGTCGTGGCGTGTGAATGGAAAAGTATGAGTGGATGGTGAGGAACGTATTGGCGCCGTCGTAGAGGGCTACCGTGTACGGTGGCAGAAACAGGCAGGTGAGCCGTGTGCTCTGTTTCTGAGAATTCGAAAATGGTGGATCGAGTTTTACCATTGATGGACGGTTTTGGTGGGTTGTTTGAGAATTAGGAGGATGAGACGAGGTTGGTGGTGGCCTTGGAGGTGCACAAAAGTGACGGTAAGCTATTTTCCAGTAAAATACTATATTGTATTCGAAAATGGCAAATCGCGTTTGGGTCATTGTTTTTCGAATTGGTTGCTTAGGTGAGCATCTGGGAGCTTCCAGGAGTCGATCAAGATTGGTTTCGGGGCCTGAGGTGGCCTGTAGTGGCCGGAGACGGCGGAGGAAAATGGAAGGGTGGATTATCGATGGGGGAGGTAATTGTCAGCCCCTAATTTTAGGTTTTGATGTCATTAATAGATTAGAATCAGTGGAATGAAGCTATAGGATTAATTGGGAGTGAAAATAGGTGGAAAATGGAGAAAATTGAGGACGTTGTTTGGTCCGGTCGAAACCAGTGAACCGGTTTAGAACCTGGTTCACCAGAAGTTGAAGGTGACACTGTTCACCAACGCGTGGGGGCGCGTAAGGGGTATTTTGGGGAAACTTTCAACATGTGAAATAATCTATTCGATGTAACGAACGTTTTGGGACTGGTTTCGTGTCGATCAGACATCGTCTCGATATGTTTCTTGATGTCCAAAGGTTTAAAGGCTAGTTTAAAAATAATTAAAAATTCTGGAAAAATATGGGGCATTAATATGAGATTAATGAAGAGGTTAGTAACCCTCTAGTGTGGTTTGAACAGGTTTGGAAGTCCCGGTGTTAGTGATGAGGCTCGGGAAGACTTTTGGCACGCCTATCGAGACGGCAGCATAGGACAGTCTGTGAGTGGACTTCGTTTTCTAAACTGTTATGCATGCATAACTATTTTATATGTTTTGCATACGTGATTTCTATGATGATGATTGTGGCACTGGTGGATTATACGATTGCATGTATTTCGAGGTAAACCCGTATTTACACGTATTTCGAGGTTTACGAGTTTATGCTATTGTTATGTGATTGTGAGTTTAATAATGGTTCTATGGCATGATTTTGGTTTTGGAAAGATGAACTCGGGTATGAGACCCATTTGAATTATGTGATCGGGCTAGGGGCCCAATTGGTTTACGAAATCGGGTTGAGACCCTTTTGAGTCTTGTGATCAGGCCGGGGGCCCAGTGGTTTACAAAATCGGGCATAAGGCCCAGTTGAGTTTTATAAATGTGATTTCGGGTCTGGGACCCTATGTTTCATAAATGTGATTTTGGGTCTGGGACCCTATGTTTCATAAAATGATTTCGGGTCGGAGACCTTATGTAACAACCCGGAACTTCAAAAAGGACAAAAATGTAAATTTGGAAAAGATTTGTATAAAATTGACGATTTTACCCTTGTGAATAGTGTGGTCGAATGTTGAAATTTTGATTGGCAGGTCGAACGGACGTTGGCCGATAGTCTTTTGAGTGTGATTATCAGACGGGAGCAGGGCTCGTCCCAGTTATCGAGGTGATAATCGGGGTGGGTCCTGTCACCCTAAATAGATTGGTGATGTTTTATGGAGATTTCGGGAAGGGCCCATTGAGATGTTTTGAAATGACTTTGTAAAACTGTTTTTCATATACCATCTTGATACGAGGATATGTGATGGTCTCCTCCAAGTGTTTGGGACACTGGGGAAGTCGCGGTGCATTGCTTGCGAGGGGATCATTATACAGAGCTACCGGACCATATAGTGACTTAGGAGCAAAAATGCTATGATTAGACGTCTGAGACGTCAGACATCTGGATGTTCAAGATATTGACCCGGAGAGACCCCGGGTAGCACATGTTGCTTATTACAGTGAGATATGACGTCTGGGACGTCAAGTGTTTGGGACGCTAGGCATCGGGGATGCCGGAGATGATTATGTGGTAAATATGGACTATTGGATCTATGAAATGGTTTTTCGGTTGGATTTGTGTTTGTGGATTTGGGCAGTGGCCCACTTGGTTTTGGATTTACGGATTTTTGTATTCTACAGTTTTGGACTGCTTCCCACACGTGGTTTTGAGTTACGATTTTTGGGCTAAAGCCCTAATGGTTTATCGAGTAAATGGTTTGATTACCGATTTCACGATGCATGCACACTTTTTAATGAAAGGCATAAATATCTTTATGAAATGTGTTTTATGAACTTATTGATTTTCGTCCACTAACAGCCTTCTCTGTTTTTAATGCCCTTCAGGTTGATCACGGATGCGGGATGTAGTAGAGATCGAGACATTGCACTCCTCCATCGATCCTGGCGCGCTCTAGGAGCCCCGTATGGGCTGAGGTACGTATTATCCCTTATCTGACACTTCGTGTCAGACGGGAGCATGACGCATCCCACGTTAATCCCGGGGGGATTGGGATGGGTCGTGTCATAGGCATTCATAAAAAGTTACAGATTTGTGAACTTGAAGAAATTCGGAAAGATGCATTCAATAATGCATGGATTTACAAAGAAAGAACCAAGGCCCTACACGATAGGATGATCCATGGGAAGAGCTTCCATGTTGGTAAAAAAGTTTTACTTTTTAACACACGCATCAAACTCTTTCCAAGTAAACTTCGTTGTAGATGGGAAGGCCCTTATCTCATTACTCATGTTTTCTCTCATGGTGTTGTACAGGTTCAATCACCTGTCACTGGGAAAGCATTCAAAATCAATGGCCACCGTCTGAAGCCTTATTTCGAGGCTTTCAAGTAATACAAGGTGGAGGAGATGCACCTCCAAGACCCGGATGTTCAGAACAAGTAAATGCAGCATCATGTCTACGTTGAAAGCGTTAAACTTAAGGACTTGTTGGGAGGCAACCCAATGCAAGAATCTACAACAGGTTTGTATTCTCTTCCCTTATCTTTTAATTTCATTTGCTTTTGTTTATCTTAGTTCTTTTCGTCAATTATATCATGTGCTTGATTCTATGCTTTCATTTTCATACATTGAGAAAAATGTCTGATTTAAGTGTGAGGGAGGGGGGTTTATAACTTTGTTGAGTCTTATTCTGAAAAAAAAAAATACACAAAAATGAATCTTATTTCAAAAATCAAAGAAAAAAATTCGAAAAACAACAAAAACTCAAAATGATTTTTGTGTGTTTTAGTCTTTAGTCTTGAGTCATTTTGTTTAACTTAGTGTTTTAATGAGTCTTAGGATGCCCTTTAACATGTTGATGATAAGAATAACGGATAAATAGAGACAACATGGCTAAAATATGATCACTAAAACTTGAATTCATTTGTTAATGCTTTATGATTGAGTGTTTATGACTTGTAGTGGATGATACATGATAAATTGGTACAGAACGAGCATGTTAAGATTTGTATGAATCATATGAACCCTATGTGAGTTTTAGAGTCTTATATACTTCTTGATTGAGTGATCCATAGGAGTTTTTTGTTTAAATTTATATGCATATGTCTCATAACTGCTTTCCATAGCTTTTAATAAACTCTAGAGTACTAGAACTTACTTCTATGTGATTTTCAAAAGCTTGTAAGTAAATAAACTCTCTGATTTCTGACATGATTAAGAAAATAGGGTTAGCACCACTTATCTAAATATATGAGCCATATTTGATCACACAAGTGTGATCCCCTTAGTCTAACCCTTTTGAACCTACATTAAGCCTTTCTTTCATCGCCCTAAACATCTATTCACGTAAGCCTAATATAAGACATCGTTTATCCTTGTTCCTTGGACATGGTCAAAGAACATAAAGATAGCTGATAGCGATTTTACCAAGCACAAAATATGTAATAGGAAAAACCTCCACGTGTAATAAACTGTGCAAGCGCACAAGACGTGTAGATAGTATATATGCAAGCAAAGGTCGATCCCACGAAGACTTGCTCAATGATATCCAAATCCGTTTAACTCAATTGACTTGAGTGGAGTAATTAAAATGCAAATATGGGGGTTGTCACGTTGAATGAATGTAAGTAAATTAACTAAGATTAACTAACTAAGTCGAGTTACAGTTTCTATCCACCTTTACAAATTATAGTTCCATTAAATTTTCTTGATAAGATTACTATGCATGTTTCTGAATTAAGTACCCGTGCAGGGGCTAAGGCTCACCCTACACATATTATCTTATCTTAAATTGCATGTTTAAGCATGATGTACCCGTCCTTAAACAACTATTACCGATGGTGTCTGATAATGCATGGAAAATGAAGAATATTTAATGACACTACACTATCCCTAGAAAAGTGATGTGCAATTCTAGTGAGTCATGAGTTTAGATTAAGAATAAGATTCCCCCTCTTAAGCGTGATGCTACAAATTTCAGGGTGAACATAAACATCGAGGTGATCCGTCAAACAATTACATCAACAATTATACACAAATAAGGTAGCTAAGCTTATAAGCATAAATTGAGTTCATGAAGCGCAGTAATCCAACAAATTCAGGCATGCATAACAATCATAATCAAGAGCCAGAAATCAAACAAGAACTAACATGGCTAGGGTTTCAAGTAACTCTATCCCTAATTACACTACTCAAACATTATTGAATTAAACAAAAACATAAAAGGAAGATGCATAAACATAAATAAAGTAATAAATAATAAAAGGAATGAAAGAAAACTCTCTCAAGGTAGACGTGCTGAAATTAAGATGCTTGAATTGTAATGAGTGCTTGAATTAAGATTACAAAATTGTAAACTAAGAACAAGAATTGAAGTACGAATTTTGACAGAGTTTCGAGGACCTACAAGAGGTAAATTCGACCCCTCCCCCCTTCCATAAACCCTAATACCCCTATATATAAGAGAATAATTAATCCTTTTACAAGTAGAAGTTTTATAATTCAATTCTATAAGGAAAAAGTTTCCTAAATAATTAAGAAATCTAATTAAAACCTTTCCTACAAGTAAAATAAGAATATAAAAGGAAGTAGGATTAAAATCCTCATACAATATGGAGATTAAGTGTGAAAGGAAGTTGAAATTAACCTAAAAATAACCCAAACTCGAAATTAAACCTTCAGGATCGTTTTCGGTGGTCAACCACCAAAATTGGGGCGGTCAAAGGCGCAGTCAACGCCTGGTCAACGCGCAGCTGCTTCTGATTGGAGATTTCGGTGATAGTACACCGAATATGGATTGCTTGTTTCAGGACGCGCACACTGAAGAGGAGGCAGGCTATTCGGTAGGCGCGCACCCAATCGGTCCAGCGATACATTAACCGCAAAACCATTTCTTCATTCGGTGGTTATCCATCGAACCACCGAATTTCCTATGCAATCTTGTTTCCTTCATAACTTTTTCATTTCAACTCCGATTTAGGTGATTCTTTCGCCCAAATTCTCGTAATTACAAAATCTATTTGATCTACACATTTCTCACAAAATATATTATTTTCTCCAATTTCATAGAACAAAATATTAACAGAACATAAGTAAAAGGGCATTAAATCATGGATAAAACATGCATAAATTATGACCTATCAATGACGTGAAACATAAGAAATTAATTTGATGAATGAAGTTTTATATGTAAGTGTAGGGAATGACTTGCTCAAACTATGTTGTTATTCATTGCATTACCTCTAAAAAGAAAAAAAATAAAGGAAAAAAATGATGAAAATAAAATACAATCAAGAACAAATGGTTTATGTTACCTTCTCACATACCTTCTTATAGTTTATGTTTGAAATTTTTATGAAGTTACTTAATTTCTATTATGTGAGCATCTTTCTCACATACCTTGAGTGCAGACACAAACCCATACACATTGAGTGGAAATCATGAGTGCGCATATCCCTGTAAGTTGATTCATACTTATTTTATTCATGTTGAGATATATTTCACCAACGTTACTTTTTGTCTTACTTGTCAAGGCATTTTGTTATGATGTATTAATATTTGAATTCCTTATGTTATATAGCTTCTTAGTGTAAATCTTTAATGTCATACTTATGTTAATACAATTTGAAACAAATAGTTAAGGGCTTAGTAATTTATTTTTTTAAGAAAAAAGAACAATTTTGAGTTTCAAATCCTTAATTTGTTTTGGTATTTCCTATGGACTAGCAAACTCTAAGGGTGGGGATATTTGATAAGCCTTGAATTAAGCACCATTTTCTACCCTTTATGCTTATCTTTTAATGTTTAAATGCCAAATAATAGGAGAAAATAACATATTTTGTGAGAATTGTGGATAATTGGATTAAGCTCAGAAATACAAGAATTTAGGCGAAATAATCATCTCAATCAGAGTTATAATGAAGAAGTTATGATCGAATGAAAAAAGACTACCAAAAACAATGAAGGAATTCGGTAGGGGCCTACCAAATCCACAAAGACATCCCAAGAACAAGTCTCAGAGTGCGCTTTCTGAACCCATAAAGGCAGCTTCGTCGTGTGGGCACCGAAATAGCTCCAAGCCTTCAGTGCGCGTCCACCGAACTCCCTTCCAGCCTTCCTTGCGCGTTGACTTCTATTTGACCACCGAAAATCCTCCCAAATTTCAGCCAGCGTTCACCGAATCGAATCATGTTCAAATTCCAGCAACATTTTCCTTCTTCCTTGTGGAATAATTGTCCAATTCAAGTTAGGATTTGTTTCCTTTTTTCCCAAAGGAAACCTTATTCCTTTAGGACTTCAATTTAATTAGTTTAATAATTTTTCTTTTAGGATTTAAATTGTAAACTTCTATTTATTTGAGGATTAATTTTCTCCTATAAATAGAGAGGCTTAAGCTAATTGTAAGAGGTCGCTCATTCTTTGTACTAAAACTCTATTCAACCAATTTTTCCCTTTCATTATATTCAAGATTTTAATTGTAAGAGGAATTACACCATACTCCACCTTCTATACCTTTATCCGTGACTAAGTTGATAAGCCCTCGCTTGTCTCACCAAAGAGTGCTCATTCACTTCGTCTCAATAGAGAGCCCCGAAAAGAAAAAGTGTAACACAACCTCTTTACCTTTTAGTTATTTCTTATGTTTAAATATTGGCTATATGAATTGATTTATAATAATATTCTTGGTTTTATGATTTATATTGCTTCAATATTCTGTGTTCTATGATTTTAGTTTTTGTTATGTTGTGTGTTCGCGCTTAATGCTTGACTAGATACAAGGAGCCCCGAGTCTAGGTCGTTAAAAGTGTCGTCGGGAGCCCCGGGCACGTACCTAAGAGAATATGCAAGTAAATTGTAAGATTGAGACTATAGGATTTCGTAGGTTGAAGTCAATACAATCATGAATGAGTTAGATTAAAGATGAGTTGACCATATAAATAATAAATTAGGATAAATTAGATTTGTTTAGAATAGTTAATCAAGTAGGACATTAGAAACAATCAATTACCCCCTAATTAAATAATCAAACAATAATCATGCTTAGGTATCCTCAATCCTTGGTCGTTCATTAATTGTTAAGTGTGACTTTGTGTTTACTTTAATCCTTAGTTTTAGCGTAACTTAATCGATTCTCACATTAACTTTCCATCACAAGGTACCACATTTAAATGCATAGACTGCCTAGGAACTGCACGAGGAATCATCTGGGCCTAATCTGAAATCTACATTAATACACCATTCATACTACCTTAGTATGTAGGGAACTGCAAGTAGCACTGTCTGGCTATGTCCGAGAACTGTACTCATGCAAAGGTGATCAAGCCTGATCTCAAGCAAGTGATACCTAGACCAGAAGAGCTCAAGGGAAAGCACTTCTACAAGTGGCATGTTTCACTACATCACTCTACTTCCAATTGTGTCCAGTTCAAGGACACAATCCAAAGTTTGATCAATCAGAGGCATATCGCTCTAACCCCAATGCCAAAAACGTTAATGATAGTGGACACCAATCCATTTCCTATGGTTGACCTACAATTGCCGCAGCCCGGAAAAAGTGACATGACCCAAAAGAACCATCCAAAAGTCTATAAAGGAATTCAGGGCCCATAAGACTTAGGAGCTACAATGGTTGGGAGTTTAGTTATGTGCAGTATTGCAAGGAAGAGTGTGTACTGGAAGTCTCCACCTCAGACAATAACTAAAAATGGAAGTTCGAAAGGTCCAGAAAGGTACGGGATAAGGATCACGTGAACTACTATGGACCTCACAGTCCAAGAGGGAACTCCCTCGAAGTTCAGTCTTCCAAAGGCTAGGGGACATCAACAAACAAGGATTGCTAGTCAATCAGAAATTCCATACCAACCAGAGTGGTTATGATAGCCGAAAGGCCATTTCTGTGGGATCACAAGTTTCTCGACCAAGGAAGACTATTAACCAGAATGAGAAATGGTACATGGTTGGTAAAAATGGCAAGCCATGAAAGGAGTTAGGACGGACTGCTAGATGCATGATCCAAAGGCAATTCAAGGCCTACCAAGTCACTCAGACGAGCTTGGAGGCAAACCTGCTAGAAAATCAGCCAAGCTTGGGGGCAACCCCACCAATGACTAATAAGGAGTTGGTATGCCCTCCTGAAGAAACCTGGAGGATGAAGAAAGATATGATAAAATTCTGGAGAAGTATACCCCTCCCAAGTTCCATAACTAAAACTCTAGCAGGAGTCAAAAGAAAGATCATGTTTGATAATTCCTCTGAAGAGGAACTGTCAGACGCTCAGTCCGGAAATCTTCACATCCCGACAATGGGAAATAGTGTCAACTATTATGATCATAATCCTAATCAAGGGAATATCAGGCTAACCAAGGAAAACAAGAACGTCCGCCCTGCAAGGGTGATGCCTTGCAGATCACCAAATACAGAGCTCCCAAAAGTTGCAGATGGGAGAACATCTTTCCTAATCAAAGGACTCCTTGATGGATAGTGCACCCCATCAAGAAACATACCAGATAAAAGCAATTAAGTCTATAAGGAACAATTACCAGTACATTATCAGAAGTAAGAAAATGTGCGATTCTCCTAGCCACATCAAGAGGGCGTTCGATGCGAAGTCTCCCAAGAAGAGGTCTTGAGTAAATCAACCAGCAGCATGGCAAATTTATCAAGGATAATGGCGAGGAGGATGAGACAGAAAACATCCCACCAAAAATAATTAAACTCTGATCTACAGAAGTAGACAAACCTCCTCCTGAAATCCAAGAACCCGCTGAAGGAAATTGACGTAGGGTCTAGCAATGACCCTCGACCAACTTATATCAACGAGATTCTAGAAAAGCCAATGGGGGAGCAAATGATCACATTCTTGGAAGAATTCAAAGATTTTTTTTGCCTGGCACTACACGGAAATGCCAAGCTTGGACTGATGACTGGTTGAACATAGATTACCCAACAAAGAGAGTCGCAAGCCTGTTTGTCAAGCAAGGAGAATGATGTCTACAAAAACCAAGCTCAAAGTAAAGGAGAAGAATTGTAGGTTCCTTAAGGCTGGTTTCATTAGAATTGCTAAATATGTGGAATTGGTGTCCAACATCGTACTTGTCATCAAAGTGAAGACTGAACAAGTCAGAATATGTGTCGACTACCACGATTTGAATGAGGCAACACCAAAAGATGAATATCCCATGCCCATGGCAGATATGCTCATTGATGGTACTTCCCAAAACCATTTCATTTCCTTCATAGACGGTAACGCGAGCTACAACCAGATTCTGGTAGCTAAGGAGGACATCCACAAAACAACATTCAAATGTCATAGACACTTGGGGGCATTTGAATATGTCGTCATGCCTTTCAGATTAAAGAATGCTAGGGCCACATACCAGCGAGTGATGGACACAATCTTCCACAAGATGATAGGCAAGAACCTAGAAGCGTACATTGATGACGTCGTGGTAAAATCTCAGGATAAAAACAAGCACATAGAAGATTTGAGGCAAGCCTTCTTGAAAATGAGACAACATAAGCTGAAGATGAACCCCAAGAAATGTGCATTTGGAGTCAAGAAAAGTAACTTCTTAGGATTTCTGGTTCATCAATGAGGGATAGAGATGGATAAAAATAAAATAAAAGCCATCATGGATTCACCTCCACCTAGATCAAAAAAGCAACTCTAAAGCCTCTTTGGGAAAGTTAATTTCCTCGGACGATTCATAGAAAATCTGTTAGGAAAAGTCTAGCCCTTGTCTTCATTGACTAAAATCAAGGACACCGAAAGATTTAATTAGGAAGAGAAACAACAAGTGGCCTTCAAACATCTCAAGAGTTATTTGGATAAGCCACCAGTTCTGATGCCACCAAGAAACAAATGATCGTTAAAGTTGTACATCTCAACATCCCTTAGTACTATTGGAAGCTTGCTAGCCTAAGATAACGAAGAAGGAAAAAAGGAAGCCATCTACTATTTAAGTAGAACCCTGACAAAGGTGGAAAAAGGGTACATGACAATGGAGAAATTGTGCTTAGCATTGTATTTCACAGTCATCAAGCTAAGACATTATATGTTGCCTTTCATGATCAAAATTGTTGTCGCAACTGATTTGTTGAAATACATGTTTTCTCATCCTATTCTGAGGGGTCAAATAGACAAATGGATCCCAGCGTTGTCAGAATTTAATTTCCAATATGTGCCACATAAGGCAGTTAAAGGTCAGGCCATCGCAGACTTTTTAACAGAGTATCCCAGATTGGAAATCAAGGAAGAACTAGCTCATACAACAAACATGTTATCCATTATGCCATGGATGTTATATTTTGATAGGTCTAAGACTATGGAATCAGTCGGAGCTAGAATTTGCTTGATTGAGCATGAAGGGGTATATCACTAGTTTTCTTTCAAATTAGATTGGGAAGATATCATAATAGGAATGGAAATACTAGTCGAAATGGGAGCCTTCCAAGTCGATATGGGGATTCTGAATTGGTGGTCAAGCAAATAATAGGGATGTACACATGCAGAAATCTTCAACTGGCTAGCTACTTTACAGAAGTCGCTGTGTTGTCATCCAAATTCATTACACCAACCATTGAACATATCCCCAGAGAAGAAAACCTGACGGCCAACAAAATGGCCCAAGTTGGATTAGGGACCCTTTTACAAGAAGGGCGGGCGAGAAAGTGGATCAAAGTCCAGAAACGATCTTTACCTTCCATTTTGGGAAGAGATATTACGTTGGAAATACTAGACATTGAAGTAGAACTTAATTATTGGAGAACCTCCTTCATCAAGTATTTGAAGTATCCCTCCAACGAAGATCGTAGCTTTAGAAATAAAGCATGTCATTACACACTTTGGGGCCTAGACTTGGCAAGGAAGAACTACGATGGGACGTTATCCCGATGTATTGGTCCAAAAGAAGCAATGATCGTGATGGCTGAAATTCACGAAGGAGTGTGGGGCTCATCAAGCTAGTCCAAAGATGAAATGGCTCGTGCGAAGGCATGGCTATTTCCGGCCAAATATTCAAGCAGATTGTCAAGCATACGCTAAGGGATGCGATGCTTGCCAAAGACATGCCCCATTCTAGCATGCCCTTATAGTACCAATGAAGCCAATGGTCAAACCATGGCCTTTCAGAGGATGGGCCTTAGACTTCAACGGAAAGATATCACCAGAATCATAAAAAAAAAAACATAGTTTCATCTTGGTAGCTGTTGACTACTTCACAAAATGGGTGGAAGCCAAAGCATTGAAGCAAATCATGAGCTCTGAAGTGATCAAGTTTTTAAAAGAAAATATCTTTAGTCGGTTTGGATTACCTGAAACTATTGTTACTGATCGTGGGCCATCACTTGTATCCCGAGAACTACAAGAGTTCGTAGCCCAATTTTCAATCAGGTTCGTGCAATCTAATCTTCATTATCCTCAGTATAATGGTCAAAAAGAAGCCAGCAATAAGCGTATCCTTACCATCCTAAAAAAAAGGTGATAGGCGACTATCCTACATATTGGCACGAACAGCTAGGATACACCTTTTGTTCGTATCGCACAAAAAAAACAATAGGGCCGATCGGAACATCTCCATCTGACATGGTCTACGGTCGGGATCTTATGCTGCATGTGGAAATGAACATCAATTCATTCCGACTTAGACATCAATATGAACGAGAAACTAGCGAATAATCTCAAGCCATGTGTTATGAATTAGAAAATCTGAACTAGAAAATGATGTCTGCTCTGAATAGGATCATGGCCAACAAAGCTGCAGTTTTACGAGCCTACAACATAGGGGTAAAAAGAAAATCCTTCCAAGAGGATGACTTAGTTTGGAAAACTATCCTGCCATTGGGATCATCTATCCTTGAGAGAGAGGGAAGTGGGGTCCAACCTGGTAGGGACCATACATGATCCACAAAGTGAACAGAAAATGGTCTTATTATTTGAAAAATGACGATGGTGTGGTGGACAAAAATTCGACCAACGTCATTCATCTCAAAAAATTATACCCAAAATTTTGGGATTTAGAGAGGGGAGTGATTGAGTAAAAAGTCCACACAATGGCCATGGGGGTAGACCAGCAAAGAAAGAGACTGATTGTAACGACCCGTCCCGAATTCCGGGATTAGTTTAGTGACTAATCTTGATTAGTGAGGTTGAACGGTGGTTAGTAGGGCGGAATCAGACAAATTGTGCAAAATGACCGTTTTGCCCCTAGTCGTGGGCAAAATGTTGACTTTTTGATCGGGCGGTCAAACGGACTTTGACCGATGACGGTGACGTAGTTCGAGACGTCACGAGTTCATAGATAGGTGGCACGTTCGATTCCGACATTCGTAGAGAAAGTTATGGTGTTCGGAAGTTGAGGGGTATTTTGGTAATTTGGCTTATTAGGGGCCAAATGTTGACTTTCTGACCGGGAGGTCCGATGGGCGAGGGCCAAGGACCGTTACGTAGGTATCGTCGATACGAATCCAACGACAGGCGGCATGCCGAAATCGGAGATCCGACGACGACGTTATGGTCAAGGAAACGAACTAACGAACCGAGGCCGGGATTAAAATAATAATATAATAATGAATAGTGACTATTGACCCTACACACCTGGATGAGTGACAAGTGTCACTCATCCCTTGAAATCAGAATCCATGTTTTTGGGGGAGACCTCATGATGATGTTTAATTAGTTTTTAATTAATTAATTAATCTTTTAATTTCCATTAATCTCCATATTTTCCTTAACCGTGTACAACCAAATCCAATACTCTCCCAACCAATTCCTCTTCCATTGCTGAACCTGAGAGTGTGAATTTGTGAGCGATTTGAGAGTGAACTCAACTGGGTAAACACGAGAGATTGACAGTGAGGAGGAACTGAGAATTCGAAAGATTAAGTTTTGGGAGGGAAAATCAAATTGGACGAATTGAGCTGCGATGATCGAATTGGAGTTTGGAAACATCTTACTGAGGTTGTGACGAGTCGATCCACGTCAAAAACGAGAAGAATTGGTGCTGTTTTGGCTCTGATCGAGCTTGTTGACAGAGGAAGAAATCGAGGATGAGTCGTGGAGTTTGGAGCTGCGATTGACTCAATTGTTGTGGGGAAATGACTCCTCATGATCCCACGATGCTTCTGGGTTCATCAATTGAAGGAAACCGATCGAGATTGACAGAACTCCATTGTTGAACAGTGACGGTGCTCGAGCTTGAGTCGTGACGTTTGAGCACAGGTTTGATGCAATTGATGTGGGGGAATTGTTCCTCAGGGTCCGTTGATGCTTCTGGAATCATCAATTGGATGAAACCTGCAGCAATTGAGGGAGTTCCATGGTTGCACAGTAACCGGGTGTTCTTCGTGGATCATCGTTGAATCGTGGGAATCTGGGTAAGGATTTGTGTAATTGAGTTTACAGACTTGTAATTGGACTTAAAACGAAACTAACTGAATGATTAATTAAAGGAATTAAGGCTGAATTGATGGACATTGAGCCGGGTTGTGTCGCGGGTGAATTGGACCCGTTTACCAGACAAACGGGTTGGGCTGGTGACACTGTAGCAGGCGCGTGAGTTTCACGCGCAGCCACTCACGGAGGCGCGTGGTGGCGCGTGGGCACGAATCTCGGGGTGAGGTCAACATGACTTCTGTCCTATTTAATGTAACGGACATTTTGGAATTGGTTTCGTGTCGATCAGACACCGTCTCGATATTGTTCGGGATATCCGAAGGTTTTAAATTAAGTTTAAAAATAAGTAAAAATTCGGGAAAATTACGGGACTTTGATAGGATGTTAATGATGAGGTTAGTAACCCTCTAATGTGATTTGGACAGGATGGGGAGTCCCGGTGATAGTGGTGTGGCCCGGGAGGGCCGGTGGCACGCGTATCGAGGCACACGGTTAAAACGGTCTGTGAGTGGACTTTGGTTTTATAAATTCTATGCATGCTTAAATGTTTTACATGGATTATGATTGTGATTGTATGATGTTGGTTTGGTTGTTGGTAAATTGTACGGTTTCACGTATTTCGAGGCGATTTACGTGCTTGCACGTAAATCGAGGTTTTCCGGTTTTACATGGATTTTCCATATTTATGACTTGGATATAATGTGATGAAATGGTTTTGAAATTGGAAATATAAACTTGGGCTTGAGGCCCACTTGTTTTGGAAATTTCGGACTTGGAGTCCATTTGAGAATCGGGCCAGGGGCCCAGTTGGTTAATGAAATCGGGCCAGGGGCCCAGTTAGTATGAAATCGGGCATGAGGCCCAATTGGATTATAATGGTAATTTCGGGTCAGGGACCCTATATTTAATAATTGTGATTTTGGGTCAAGGACCCTAAATGGATTTACGTGGTTTTATGGAAATTTCGGGCAGGGCCCAATGGTAATAATGTGATAAAAGGATTTAATAAAATTGTTTTCCATATACCATCTGGACACAAGGATATATGATGGTCTCCTCCAGATGTCTGGGACACTGGGGAAGTCACGGTGCATTGCCTGCGAGGGGTCATTATACGGAGCAGCCGGACCGTATGATGACTCAGGAGCAGGATTGCTATGATTGACGTCAGGGACGTCAGACATCAGGGATGTCAGAGTTATGGACCCGGAGAGACCCCAGGCAGCACGCGTAGCTTATGAAACCGTGAGATATGACGTCAGGGACGTCAAGCGTCTGGGACGCTAAGCATCTGGGATGCTGGTGATGGTAATGGTAAAATATGGTTGTGTTATGTGGTAAAAATGGATTATTAGTTATGAAATGGTATGTAGGGTCGGGGACCCTAAATGGTTTTGGATTTTTGAATTGATGTTCATTTATGGTCGTGGGTGGTGACCCACATGGTTTTAATATGTATGGTGGTGGTATTCCACAGTTTTGGGCTGAGTTCCCACACTTGGTTTTTGGTTAACGGTTTTTGGGCTAAGGCCCTAAGGGCTCGGTTGAGCAAACGTTTTGGTTACTGGTTTTTGGTGGCATGCATACGTTTTTATTGGAGGGCATAAATGTCTTATAAATGTATTTGATGAACTTACTGATTTTTGTCCACTCACAGCTTTTGGTTTTAATGCCCTTCAGGTTGATTACGGATGCGATTGCAGCAGAGACTGGGACATTGCACACCTCCTCCATCGATCCTTGCGCACTCTGGATGCCCCGTTGGGCAGTGGCTCTTGGTTATCCCTTGTCTAACACCCCTTGTTGGACGGGAGCAGGGCACATTCCACGGTAATCCCGGGGGGATTGGGATGGGTCCTGTCACTGATGCATAGAGAACAACTCAACGGTATAAACTACAAAATCTTGGAGTTAAGCATGAATGATTTAATAGAGGAACAACCCAAAAATTCATAGTTCAAAAAGGCTTCATACAAGAGTAAGAATGTTGCCAAAAGTCATTTCATTTCATTCCATTTCAAAAAAGGCAAATATTATAGGAGAATTTGGTGCCAAAAAAAGAGAAAATCAAGGATCATCAACCATATCAAGGATATGAGCCATTATGTTGAGACCCCGTCCAAGCTTGGAACCAGCGCCCTAATCTCGCTCATGGGAAATTGCTTGTTCCTGGGCTTAGAAAGAAGTGAGCTTGTCTTACAGAGCCTTCTTCTTCTTCTAGAGACGCTCTAGCTCTGCTATTTCCACCTGATCGTCTAGGATAACAGATTCACAGCATTTTGCCCATATCGTTTTGACGGCTCTCAGGCGAGCCTTCAAAAACGTGTTCCGAGCGACGACTACTTTACGATCCACAGTAGTTTTGTTGAAAAGAATCTACATCTCCCTTTCAGGCAATGGGATTTCATCATTATAAGGGGATGTAGCTTCAGAGTTGGGGGCTATCGTGGGTTGCAAAGATGTAGAGAAGATAGAAATGAGAAAAAGGATGTCGTTCTAATTTATAGGCCAAGAGGTCGGTTCAAAAATTAATGCCAATCCGTGTGAGGGTTGTGGGTTTAATGACAGGACCCATCCCAATCCCCCCGGGATTAACGAGGGATGACCCTGCTCCCGTCTGACACGAAGTGTCAGACAAGGGATATTTCCGACCTTTGCCCTCCCGGGCTATCAGAGTACGCCAGGATCCGGAGGAGGCATGTGATATCTCGATCTCTGCTACAGTCCACATCCGCTGTCAACCTGAAGAGTATTAAAAACAGAAAGACTGTGAGTGGACAAAAATAAAGAATTTATAAAAAACATTTCCATAAAAGACATTTATACCCTCCACTAAAAAGCATGCATGCATAGTAAAACCATTTATTCAAACACATATGTTTAAACAACCAGAAATAGGGTCACAGCCCCAAATTTCGTAAATACAAGTCACACGAGCTCCTGCCCAAAACCATTTACAGAAAACCATAACACATTGAACATATGTGGGATCTCAGCCCAAATCCATTTATCATTATAAACACAATTTCCCAAAACCAATTGAAATCATGTTTATCCATTATCTTTCATATCCAGAACCTGTCACGGCAAGATAAAGCTACACGTGTGCTAACCGGGGTCTCAAACCCAAGTCTCTCCAGGGTCCACCCAGGTCAATGTCCGTAGATCAATGACCCTCCCTGAAGGTAGCAAACCATGCCCATCCTGAGAGTAAGGAACCCAACTGGGGGGCGACTCCACTCAGTCAGTGCTCCGTGACTACTCCGGGGTCCACCCAGGCCAACGACCCTCCCCGGAGGAGACAATCATATATAAAGGATGGAATATGAAAAACCGTTTGAAATCATTCTTTAAATCTTTCAAGGATTCATGCCCGGCCCCCATAAGCCGTCATGAACCATAAAATCCTTTTCAAGGGTTCATGTCGGTTCCCATAAACCGTCATGACCCGTAAATCCATTTCAAGGGTTCATGCCGGTTCCCATAAACCGTCATGACCCGTAAAAACCATTTGTAATACATAACTGGGCCCTAGGCCCGAATCCACATACAAACTGGACCTCAAGTCCGATTCGTAAACCAACTAGGCCTCCAGCCCGACTCCGTAAATCAAATGGGTTTCGAACCCGAGTTTACCTTTTCGAATCCAAAACCATTTCATGAAATCATATCCAAAACCCCAGGTATGGAAAATCAGTGTAAAACCGAAAAATCTCGATTTACGTGCAAGCACGTAAATCGCCTCGAAATACGTGAAACCATATAATTCACAAATATCCAAATCAACATTATCAAATCATATGCATAATCCATTTGGAAATCCAAAACCATTTCATTTAGACCAATAAAGACATACAGCCCCGTATAGGGTCGAAACCTCGAAATACGTGCCTATACGTAACTACACATCCAAATGCACTCATGGCATCACAAATAAGTATTTAAAACATATAATAAACATTTATGCATGCACCAATTTAGAAAACAAGGTCCACTCACAGACCGTCCGAAGCCGCGTCTCGATACGCATGCCATACGGCTCCCCGAGCCGATCACCATCACCGGGACTCCCAAACCTGTCCAAATTTTAATAGAAGGTTATTAACTACTTAATTAACCTCCCATTAAAGCCCCGTAATTTTCCCGAACTTTTAACTATTTTTAAACCGACCCTAAACATTCCGACACCCCGAAAACTATTGAAACGATGTCCGATTGACACGAGACCAGTCCCAAAATATTCGTTACATCGAATAGAAGATTTCCCGTGTTGAACACTTTCCCAAATTATGGCCCACGGGCCCTCACGAGCCCCTAGAAAATCAAAAACACTGTTCATCGGCATCAACCTCAGAGAACTGAACCAGTTTACTGTAGCAGTACTGTTCATCTCGGGTTTTCTCCGATTTCTGGACTGATTCGGGGTCCGTTAAATCCCATTTTAATTCCTAAATTCCTATTTCTTCATTTCCTAACTAACCCAATCCCTAAAACTAAGAAAACCACCCGAAACCGAGCTTCCATCCTCCATCAATGGTGGCCGGATTTTCTCCGGCCGTTCATGGCCATTTCCGGCCATCCCAAGCCCCAAAACTAATCTCATTCTACTCCTAGGGTCCCCAGAAACCATTCCTAATCCTTATAATCGAACAAAAACTAATAAAATCGAAATTTGAATTTTTGGGCAATTTCTTACCTCACGGTTTCTCTCCACCGTGGCCACCACCGTGAGCCACCATGGCCGGCCGTCATGTCCTCCTCATCATCACCGTCATCCCTCCAAGTCAGCCACAAGATAAATGGTGAGGTGTGGTGGTATGTGTGTGGTGTGCTTGTTCGAAGAACAAAGAAGAAAATGAAGAAAAATATGGAGGGGGGGTTCGGGTTATGTGAGGAAAAACAAAGAAATGAAAATGATGAAGTGATGAAGTTTGATGGCTGATGAGAGAATGGGAAATGGAGGGTGAGGATTTAAAGATGAGTTGAAATGGATGGTTAGGATTAATGGTTGGTGGATTTGATTATAAAATTAATTAAATAATATTAATTAATTATGTAGATCCACATTTTGGGGAGTTAGCCAATAGGATGAGTGACACTTGTCACTCATCCATAGGACCCACCAAAATATCTGCCCAATCAGATTTCGCCAAATCGTCCCCGTCTCGAAGTTTGTGCATAGTGAAATCGAACTTCCGTGACCCATAACTCTCCCGTTTGAAGTCTGATTTCAGAGTGCCGCCTGTCTATGGATTCGTATCGTCCTTATCTACTTAATAGTCCTCGGCCCTCGGCCATCGGACATCCCGGTCAAAAAGTCAACTTTTGACCTCCTATTCACCCAAATTACCAAAATGCCCTTGGGCTTCCGAACGTCATAACTTCTTCTACGAACATCGGAATTGAACGTGCCACCTGTCTATGAACTCGTGACGTCACGAACTACGTCACGGTCATCGGTCAAAGTCCATTTGACCGCCCGAACGAAAAGTCAACATTTTACCCACGCTAGGGGCAAAACGGTCATTTCGCATCGTTCGTCCGATTTAGCCTAACTAATCACCGATTAACCTCACTAATCGTGATTAGTCACTAATCTAATCATGGAATTTAGGACGGGTCGTTACAACCTTCCCTCCTTAATGAATTTCGTCCTCGAAATTCCAACCGATCTAAATCCAATCGTTCTTCCCTCCTTAATTAGTTTCATTCTCGAAACTCCAATTATCTTGATTCCACATCCACCCCGTGGAAAGTAGAATTGACCTCGAAACTCGTGTACACTCGTACACCCACTAACCAGAACGATAACCGTCTGCAACCAGACGTGCGACTAACACTCACGTCGTGTCGACTACATTCGACCACGTCGAATGACAGAAGTCGTACGCTCCGAACTGACACCACTTGTCAGATCTACCATTTCGTTGACACAACAACTCGACGGTTCCTTACTAAATCTCCACTCAACGATCCACGCTGACACATCTGAAAAAACTGCCACCACTTGACAGTCGCCAGTCAAAAACTAATATGACACACACTCGTGGTTACACTAACCACAAGCATTTCACTCGACTTGTGTGTAACTAGACCCATCAGAAATACCATGATCCACTGTATAGTATCCAATGTCCAGTCCACAACCTCAACTAATCCGATGGTATCAGAACCAATCCGACTACCAATACGCTCTCCAACGCACTACCGGTATCTCCTATATACCGTCACCAGGCACGACAAGTCTGCCTAGTATCGTACCTTGAACAACGTACAAGGTACGTACATCTACCCATCAATCAGACTACAACCACCTAGGTCATAGCCAATCACGTTTCTACGATGGAGTCCATTTATCCAATCCAGTATTAGACAAATCGAAACTCCGACCCATTATTTATTTCCAAATCCGAATCCGAATCCGCAATTTCGTAAGAAATCCCAAATCCAAAACCAAAAGTCGTATCCATATCCATGTTCAAATCCGAATCCGAAATCATTATTCCGTAAACCGGCATTTGGAATAACCATTTCGAACCCAAATCCGTAAAAAGAAAATCCACAGTCAGGCCTAGAATAAAATCCTGAATCGTCACCCAGAATCCGATTCCAAAACCCAAATACAGAAATCCTCTTTCAAGTTCCAAAATCAAATCCTGAATCGTCATCCAGAAATCTGATTCCAAAACTCGAAACATCGTTCACGTCTACCGAGACGTATCAAAACCGAACCTATCGGTTACCTGTTCGACCGATTACCACAACACAATCGATTGACTTCATAGGGAAGCCAATCACAACATCACACACAACACCAAGTCTAACAAAACCCGACTTCGTCAGACACCTACTCCTCGGACAACTACTCAGGCGAGTAGTAAGCCATATGGGATTTACCTCGAAAAGAAGTTCAGCCCCATCATCCTCAACTCCAACATCCAGGTAAGAGTGATAAACTCTCCACCTATCTGGATCATCCAAATCACGATCCAGATCCAACACTACGTCAACCGACCATAGACGTCACGATCCCCGATCGTCACGACGTCCAAAGTCCTCAACCATTTCCCACATCTAAATAGATTAGTCAACGACAAGACACGCCGAGACCGTGGGTTCTCACTGATTTTCTCGTATCGATCCTTGTCATTCCACCGAGGAAAATCAAAGATGATACAAGACTATGACATCAAAATTCATCCTATGTGAATACAACCAAACTCGCTGCATTCACCACGTCACGTAAACCAACCTCGTCTGCCACCAAGCAGGAAATGAGAAATCTCAGTCACCTAACTTCGATATACTCATTTCACCTGATGACCCAAGACAAATCACAGGTCCACCAACCAATACATGATCAGTGTACGAGCGGCAACCAACAACATCTACATCATCAACGTCATCTACCATCATCAATCATGGTAGAATCCGAGAAGTCACCCAAAATGACCTCGAGTTATCCAATACTAATGCGGAAAACCCGCATTCGATTCGTCACCTCAATCGCAACCTCTTGTGATTCCGAAGTTCCAACTACGTCGGAAACAACATACTCGAACATCAACCACGTGTCCCCGTTAGACTGGTTATGGACACATGCCCATTTACGACCGTATATGTACATCCAAAAGGATGTCAATTCATCCTAACCTGATGTACCACTCTACTGAAAAGTCACAACAGACCCCTGCTGTGATCTGCAGTCAAATCTCTGCAAACCACCATATCTAGCCAATTCTGACCAACTCCGGCCAACACTGACCAACTGGTCGCTAGTCCCCCATGACAGTACTCGATCCTCACGTCTCAACTAACATTGGATCCTATCCAGTCCGTCACTATCCGTGATTCACTCCCGAACCACAGATACCAATCATAAGTCCATCACGCCGGAGTCACATCCCGACTCGTAACTCACCGTCCTCACAATCACCGGCACCAGCACCAGCACTAGTACCAGTACACCAACGCATTATCACCTGCACTGGTATCAACACACAGGCATCCACACTAGTAGCAGCACACTAACACCAGTATCAGTATCAGCACACCGTGTGCAAACTGACAATCCTGGATCTCCGCTCATACCAAGCGACGATCGCGTACCTCTGCTCGTATAGGAGAAACTCTGCCTCCCTCGTACCCGACAACTCAGGGTACAGTTACCCTAACAGCTCATGCGAGAAAAGGAAAACGTTCCCCGAACGTCCCCGATTCCCAACAATCGTAACTACAACCACTCTCGGTAGTAGTGCCTGCTACACACTCGTGCAGACCTAACTACCAGGCACCGCTATCGAGACCCCGCATCCAACGGAATCACTCGCCCGTACCAAATACTCCGTATCCCCGCTCCGAGATTCCATCGACAAGTACCAACCCTGATAAATTGTCCAAACCATCTCTAACCAGTCGTAATTTGACTAAACCAATGTCGTCTACCAGGTCGTCCATGACCTTAGTTGTACCAACAATCCATCACAACTATGGTAGTACGACAACCTGCTAGGCTAACCGATAAGTACAACTCCGACTGCGATGTGCAGTCCCAACACAAGCTGACATGACTAGACCGACTATCGAACCCCAAATCCGAATAGTCGTCAAAGTCACACCACTCGTCAACTCACATTTCTGAACCATACACATCCTACCTTGGAATTCCACGATCACACCCAGAGTTCCCCAGAACCCAACTGCATAAGGCAGTAAAATCCACGATCTGACCGACCCCGCGGTCTTGACATCGTAAAGACGTCAATCCAATCCTACCATCAAGCCAACAAGGATTCCCCGAATCCGGCTGCCAACTGCCGACTGCAGTAAATCCATTTAACTCAACATATTCTGACCATCTAATGGTCACAACGTCGAATCAGTCGTCGGAACCGATCCTACGGCATCGTGAAGACGATCCCAACTAACCATCTCACGATCACACTCCAGAATACGAACACGTTAATCCTTCCGTAGGGTCCCACACTGTCAACCTTGACAGAACTATGGCAACCCCGGCATCTAGTGCCAAACCAAGACATTCCAATCCCACTAACTATCGTACTGGCACCCCAACTATCAGGTTGACCACGAACTGTAGCCCCTTGAGATATCACATCCTCGACCTGCGTACATTCCAAGAGCTCCGCGGTTGCTCGAATAGAGACAACCCCGCTCTGACAAGCAATCCTATGCTCTGATACCACGTTGACAGGACCCATCCCAATCCCCCCGGGATTAACGAGGGATGACCCTGCTCCCGTCTGACACGAAGTGTCAGACAAGGGATATTTCCGACCTTTGCCCTCCCGGGCTATCAGAGTACGCCAGGATCCGGAGGAGGCATGTGATATCTCGATCTCTGCTACAGTCCACATCCGCTGTCAACCTGAAGAGTATTAAAAACAGAAAGACTGTGAGTGGACAAAAATAAAGAATTTATAAAAAACATTTCCATAAAAGACATTTATACCCTCCACTAAAAAGCATGCATGCATAGTAAAACCATTTATTCAAACACATATGTTTAAACAACCAGAAATAGGGTCACAGCCCCAAATTTCGTAAATACAAGTCACACGAGCTCCTGCCCAAAACCATTTACAGAAAACCATAACACATTGAACATATGTGGGATCTCAGCCCAAATCCATTTATCATTATAAACACAATTTCCCAAAACCAATTGAAATCATGTTTATCCATTATCTTTCATATCCAGAACCTGTCACGGCAAGATAAAGCTACACGTGTGCTAACCGGGGTCTCAAACCCAAGTCTCTCCAGGGTCCACCCAGGTCAATGTCCGTAGATCAATGACCCTCCCTGAAGGTAGCAAACCATGCCCATCCTGAGAGTAAGGAACCCAACTGGGGGGGCGACTCCACTCAGTCAGTGCTCCGTGACTACTCCGGGGTCCACTCAGGCCAACGACCCTCCCCGGAGGAGACAATCATATATAAAGGATGGAATATGAAAAACCGTTTGAAATCATTCTTTAAATCTTTCAAGGATTCATGCCCGGCCCCCATAAGCCGCCATGAACCATAAAATCCTTTTCAAGGGTTCATGTCGGTTCCCATAAACCGTCATGACCCGTAAATCCATTTCAAGGGTTCATGCCGGTTCCCATAAACCGTCATGACCCGTAAAAACCATTTGTAATACATAACTGGGCCCTAGGCCCAAATCCACATACAAACTGGACCTCAAGTCCGATTCGTAAACCAACTAGGCCTCCAGCCCGACTCCGTAAATCAAATGGGTTTCGAACCCGAGTTTACCTTTTCGAATCCAAAACCATTTCATGAAATCATATCCAAAACCCCAGGTATGGAAAATCAGTGTAAAACCGAAAAATCTCGATTTACGTGCAAGCACGTAAATCGCCTCGAAATACGTGAAACCATATAATTCACAAATATCCAAATCAACATTATCAAATCATATGCATAATCCATTTGGAAATCCAAAACCATTTCATTTAGACCAATAAAGACATACAGCCCCGTATAGGGCCGAAACCTCGAAATACGTGCCTATACGTAACTACACATCCAAATGCACTCATGGCATCACAAATAAGTATTTAAAACATATAATAAACATTTATGCATGCACCAATTTAGAAAACAAGGTCCACTCACAGACCGTCCGAAGCCGCGTCTCGATACGCGTGCCATACGGCTCCCCGAGCCGATCACCATCACCGAGACTCCCAAACCTGTCCAAATTTTAATAGAAGGTTATTAACTACTTAATTAACCTCCCATTAAAGCCCCGTAATTTTCCCGAACTTTTAACTATTTTTAAACCGACCCTAAACCTTCCGACACCCCGAAAACTATCGAAACGATGTCCGATTGACACGAGACCAGTCCCAAAATATTCGTTACATCGAATAGAAGATTTCCCGTGTTGAACACTTTCCCAAATTATGGCCCACGGGCCCTCACGAGCCCCTAGAAAATCGAAAACACTGTTCATCGGCATCAACCTCAGAGAACTGAACCAGTTTACTGTAGCAGTACTGTTTATCTTGGGTTTTCTCCGATTTCTGGACTGATTCGGGGTCCGCTTCATCCCATTTTAATTCCTAAATTCCTATTTCTTCATTTCCTAACTAACCCAATCCCTAAAACTAAGAAAACCACCCGAAACCGAGCTTCCATCCTCCATCAATTGTGGCCGGATTTTCTCCGGCCGTTCATGGCCATTTCCGGCCATCCCAAGCCCCAAAACTAATCCCATTCTACTCCTAGGGTCCCCAGAAACCATTCCTAATCCTTATAATCGAACAAAAACTAATAAAATCGAAATTTGAATTTTTGGGCAATTTCTTACCTCACGGTTTCTCTCCACCGTGGCCACCACCGTGAGCCACCATGGCCGGCCGTCATGTCCTCCTCATCATCACCGTCATCCCTCCAAGTCAGCCACAAGATAAATGGTGAGGTGTGGTGGTATGTGTGTGGTGTGCTTGTTCGAAGAACAAAGAAGAAAATGAAGAAAAATATGGAGGGGGGGGGGGGGGGGGGGGGTTCGGGTTATGTGAGGAAAAACAAAGAAATGAAAATGATGAAGTGATGAAGTTTGATGGTTGATGAGAGAATGGGAAATGGAGGGTGAGGATTTAAAGATGAGTTGAAATGGATGGTTAGGATTAATGGTTGGTGGATTTGATTATAAAATTAATTAAATAATATTAATTAATTATGTAGATCCACATTTTGAGGGAGTTAGCCAATAGGATGAGTGACACTTGTCACTCATCCATAGGACCCACCAAAATATCTGCCCAATCAGATTTCGCCAAATCGTCCCCGTCTCGAAGTTTGTGCATAGTGAAATCGAACTTCCGTGACCCATAACTCTCCCGTTTGAAGTCCGATTTCAGAGTGCCGCCTGTCTATGGATTCGTATCGTCCTTATCTACGTAATAGTCCTCGGCCCTCGGCCATCGAACATCCCGGTCAAAAAGTCAACTTTTGACCTCCTATTCACCCAAATTACCAAAATGCCCTTGGGCTTCCGAACGTCATAACTTCTTCTACGAACATCGGAATTGAACGTGCCACCTGTCTATGAACTCGTGACGTCACGAACTACGTCACGGTCATCGGTCAAAGTCCATTTGACCGCCCGAACGAAAAGTCAACATTTTACCCACGCTAGGGGCAAAACGGTCATTTCGCATCGTTCGTCCGATTTAGCCTAACTAATCACCGATTAACCTCACTAATCGTGATTAGTCACTAATCTAATCATGGAATTTAGGACGGGTCGTTACATTTAATGTGGAATTATTATCAAGACATCAGTCAAACATATCGATATTTTGAAGGGATGAGCAATCTAAAACGCGTAAAGGTTATTTTGGGAAGTTCCATTTCATTCATTTGTTCAGAAAATTTTACAAAAAACAAGAAATCACAGAAAGGGAAAATATCAATTGACAAAGAAATTTATGTCCATGGTATGACCCAGAACGAACTGAAGAACTTCATGACGAGATCGAATTCGGGATTTTTCCGCCATCTTGACATGTGCCAGCTCTTGCTGAACTTTGTCTTTCTCCTCACGAAGGACTAGGAGTTTTTACCAATGGACTTTGACCTTTTCCTCTACGGCATGCAGGCTTCGGGCCTAGAGTTTCTCAACTTCCTTCAAATCCCACTTCAGAAGCTCGTTCTCAACATCATCGCATCAAGCCTATCTTGAAGCTTTATCACCTTTAGACCAAGCTTTTCCACTCAGCTGAGGTAACAAGGACCATCAACACTGGCAGATGACTCCATAAGGGCAATAGAGGGAAGAATTGTATCTATGTTTTGGCAGTTGTTGGAAATGATTGAGGAGACAAGGATATATAAATACCATATCGTGACCTTCTGATGTCTGGATCCGCAGGACACATGGGAAAATAGTCAGAATAAAGAGTTGGACTTTCAGAGTATGATTGCAGAGGGCCAAAACTAACAGGAGAAAAACCCAAAAGAATCGTGATTAAGAATGACCAATCAATACGTATAAACAGAAATCATGGAAAAACCATGAACAAAAGAGGTTGTAAAGAACACGGCCGTCAGAATCGCGAAGTGGTGGGCAACTAGAATCCGAAAGCCCTTATGGACTAAGAGCTTTCAAATCCAGATGGCAATATTTACACCCGAAAAATACCAGTATGGGCCTCAAAGGGGTTTTTAAGAAATTACAGACCCAATCTGACTTAAGGCCCAAACTTAGCTAGTATCCATAGTTGGATCATAGAGAAGCGCGAACAATGAGACACAGACAACTCTGACATATCGCCAAAAACCGTTAGAAGGGGCAAGGGGAAAAGTGACCAAAGTCGTCGTAACTGAGATGCACGCAAGAATGCACGTGTCGACCATCCACTACCCCAGGCTGCATATAAATGGAGAAGAATAACTCTTCTCAAGGGATAACTAACTGAACTCAAACAAATATAATTGATCAAACCCAATCAATTACAACAACTGCAAAACCATCAAAAAATTTCTTTGTTACTCAAAAGCTAGCCTTCTTGGCAAAACTTGTATCCTCAACATAGTCCTGGACTTAGTTCTTCTTTCTCAACCTCTTTTAAAGCGTACAATCCAATCTAACTTGCAACCCAAGCTCGCATCTACAGGCTGCTTAAGTCGTAGAACCATCGACGTATTCTAGTTTAGTATTCAGACAACTGGACTTGGAAGGGTAGATCTGTCAAACCTCTTTCCTAACTCTGGGAAACTGAATTGCATGCCGTGAACATGGACACACTGTACATTGAATTTGGGCTAGCCAAGTCCTCGTGCGAGGCATAGAAAAAAAAAGGGGCAAGCAAGATGCCTGATTGCCCCTCTTTCACTTGATTTTGAATGATGGTAAACTAAGCATTAAAGTAAAAACAAAGTCACACTCAACACTTAATGAAAACATATGCAAATTAAAACCCTTTTGTGTAGATGTAGCATTGATAAGTAGGGATTGTTCTTAACCGGGGATTGAGGGTGCCTAAGCATGATTATCGTTTGATTATTTAATTAGGGGTAATTGATTGTTTCTAATCTCCTACATGATTAACTAATCTAAACTAACATAATCTATTATTTACATTGTCAACTCATTTTTAAACCTAACTCATTCATAAATTATACCAATTTCCATAATCAACGAAATTCCAAAACCTTAGTTTAATAAAATACATGTAACTTATCTTAAGTACGTGCTAGGGAATGCACTCCATACACTTTCAATGATCTAGACTTGGGAATACACCATATATCTAATCAAGCATTAAGCATAAATATAGCATGGAAGATTATTGAAATCAATACAAAATATAGAACCATAATAAAATTAATGATCAATCCAATAAACACGATATTCAAGTACAAAGAGAAAACTACGGTGACAGGACCCATCTCAATCCCCTTGGATTATTGTGGGATGTGCCTACTCCCGTCAAACACTACGTGTCAGACCAAGGATAAAACCGTAAACCCGCTCAGGGTTTCTAGAGTGCGCAGTGACTTGTAGAGTAGGCAGTGACATGTGATGTCTCGGTCTCTGCTACAGCTGGCATCTGCGATCAACCTGAAGGGAGCCAAAAACAACCAAAAGTGTGAGTGGACAAAAATAAACATTTATTTCAATCATTTTCCAAAATATTGATTTCACCCTCTGTTTTCACAAAGTATGCATGCATATCAATTTAAAAACCATATATTTCCTATAAAACAATATATACGAAAATCGATGCAATCATCGTAAAACCAACACATATTAAAATCTCTGGACACAAATTAATGGTTTAAAATCTCAGGACTATTCTCATATCCAACCTCTGTCACATCTCATATCATCATTAGTCACGCCATCTATGCAATACGTGTAAATAAGATCCAGGATCGCTCATATCTGAGCACGTCGCCGTGAACACATCACCGGCTGACGTCTCACCTATCGTTGTGAACATATCAACGATCGATCTCATATACATAAGCACTCCTGAGTCGAGCCTCCCTCTGCTGCTTGACACTAGATAGTGCATCATGACCTCTCAGGAGGAAACAGCACGACCCAACGCACCCTGGAGGAGAGCGTTATCTCTAGGGTTCACCCTGGGGAAACATATTCACAACCAGAAGCCCTCTCATACTCATTATCTTGGAGAATAGTCATAGTAAAAACGATGGAAACATATTTTCATTATTCAAATCAAATGAGTTGTATTGCACATGGTCTCCGCCTAAAACATGGTTTCCACAAAAAATCATAAAATCAGTGTCTAGTTCTCATTTCACAATCTCAAATCATTTCACAATCAAATCATGTGTTCCACGTAGGATCTCTGTCCAAAACTGAATCTCAACAGGGTCACAAGCCCAAAATTTCATCATAATAGGGTCACAAGCTCGAAACATAGTTTCATAAAACATTTGACTAATCTCAGTCAAAAACATAATCCAACTGGGTCTCATGTCCAAAAGCCATTTTCACGAAAATCCATAAAATCGTTCAAAACTGATAATCAACTAGCATACAAAACATTTATGCATTTCATCAATCCAACCATATGAAAACATTGCATCTCATACCATATTTATAAAACATTTAAACATATATGCATGCATAATTTATAAACCAAAGTTCATTCACACACGGTCCACGGTATGCGCTCCAAAACTGCGTCGTAAGCCACTCTGAAGCTAATCCACAGTCTTCGGGACGTTCGGACCTATCCAAAACAAACTCAAGGGTCATTATCCATCGATACAAGTCCTAATCATAAACCTTCAAAACTCCCGGAACAGTCAACTTGTCCTGAACACGCTTCCCGAGGCTAATAGCTCCAAAATGACCTATTAAATGACCTCCGATCGACTTGAAACCATCACCATCGGATTCAGATCATCGAAAACTTTCAAACATGACCGGTTTCACCTCGAAATTCATGCCCATGCGCTCTCACTCGCTGGTCAAAGTTCGGTTAACGCTAGCCAATGCTGATGGCAGCATGACACGTGACACTCCCTAACTAGTGCCACGTGTCACTTCCTAACATTGCCACGTCAGCTCTGATAACCTGACACACTACTATGTGATCATCTCGTTGGTCCACGGGGTCTGGCATGGCTGACATGCCACGTCATCTGACACATCTGGCATCTTGCCATATAGCACCACCTCACTGGTCCACGTGGTCTAACAATGCTGACGTGGACCTGCCACGTCAGCTGTTGACTAGACTGATACTTAGCCACGTGTCATCCCCTGGTTGACCACGTGGCATGACATGTTTGATAGGTGATGACGTGGTTTGCCACATCATCGTCTTCAACCTCAGATGGGTGGACCCGTTTGATTGTAATGGGTCGATTTGACTTGCGACCTCGACCCAGTTCTATCTTCTTCATTTCTCGGCCATTTTCCACCATTTTTCTTCCTAATGACTTGTCTCTAACCCAGGAAGGGTTCTATGACCTTAAAATCACATAATAGGGACGGGAATTACTTTTTCGAATCCAGACCTTCACGGTTGTTCTTTGAACCACCACCTAGACCTGCCCCTTCATCATTTTTCGTTCGTTTTAATCGCTACTGGCTTGGAAGAGCTCGACAAATAAGACCCTGGTATCAAAACAAATCCAAAACTTCCAAAAATTGAAATCCAAAATTCAACCTAAATGGGTTTATGGGTTACTTGGGTTTTCTGGGTTTTCCGACCACCGTTCAGGGCTCCAGCTTCCTCCTCCATTGTCTCTCAGTCCTCTTTCACTCTCAGTCTCTCTCTCAGGCCACTAGCACAGATGAAGATGATAAGGAAGGGAATGGGGTGGGTTTTCGGGTTTGAAAACAAAATGGAGGAATGGTGCTTGTAGGTGGTTTTAGGGAAGTCCCTAAAACAGATATTTTGGGCCCACTACAAACAAAAGTGACCTTGCCTCGTAAATCGTGTAATCGTACCACGATTTATTCTAGACCCGTAACTTTCCCATTCAATGTCTGATTTTGACGGGTCGTTTTTCTACAAATTCGTATTGTCTCGATCTACGTAATGGACCTCGGTCCACATGTAATTGATCTCTTGGGTCAAAAGTCAAAATTTTCACCATTCTAGGGGCAAAATTGCCATTTCACCCCGATCGTCCGATAATCCTCTATTAATTCCCAATAATCCATAATTAGTCCTTAATTAACCCCGTAGGTTCGGGACTGGTGGTTACATACGAGGTTAAGAGGTTGAGTTACATTTTGAATCCTCGGGAATACACCTTATATATGCTAGGTGGTTCAACATTTTTGGTGAAACACTCAGGAAAGAGTGTCACACTCAGGAATACACCTTATATGTCAATGGAAGATGGTATAGTTTACTTTTGTAAGAGAAATCTCGGTTTTAAAGGAAATAGAGAATTGGTTTTTCTAGAGTTTTTGTATAAAGAATGAGCGACCTTTAAAAGTGAGGAGAAAATCCCTTTAAATAGGGTTACAAAGCTCCTAAAAATCAAAGGAAATTAAACTCTTAATTAAAAAGGTTTCCTAGATAAAAAAGAAACAAATCCTAACTTGAATTGGACAAATTTTCCTCAAAAGGGAAAGGAAAATGTTGCTGGAATTGAACGGGGAAGCTTTCGGTAGGTGGCGGCTGAAATTTGGGAGGAGTTTTGGTGGTCAACGCGGCAAGGAAGGCTCGAAGGGCGTTCAATGCAGGCTGGTCGAAGCGGGCTTTATGGATTCAGAAAGTGCGCACCAAAAAGGAGTTGAAGACTACGGTACACGCACGCCGAAGATGGCTACTACCGTTTAAGAGGCGGGCGCCGAAAGTCTCTTCTGGAAATCGGTAGGCACTTGCCATTTTGAATCCTGAGTGGATTTGTGTGGCTTCCTTTCATTCAATCATAACTTCTTCAATATAACTCTGATTGAGGTGATTCTTTTGCCTAAATTATCGTAATTCCGAGTTTTATTCAATTCTACACTTTTTTCACATAATATTTTATTTTCTCCTCTTAGTTGGTATTTAAATATTAAAAGATAAGCATAAAGGGTATACAATGATGCTTAATTCAAGACTTATCAATGGTTCATGGGCCGCAATCCAGAACCAACCACTAACCCTGTTTAGTAGTAGTCTCTACGAGTGGCACGCCTACTTGAAGGCAACTAGAAGGTCAAGCTAGCAGGACCAGCCCCCAAGAGGCAGGCCAACGACACCGTGGCCCAAAGCTTCCAGCATTCCTTCTATTCGCCCTAGTTATTTATATTCATTGATGAAAATGTCGACAATATCGCCAATATATCAGTCGATATATCAGAAATTTTGACCGGCGGCATGTAAGAGGGGAGAAAGAAATTGAGCGAAATATCGACATTTTTCCTTGTTTTAAGACCATCGATCTCCTTATTTCATTAAAACGATCGAGATAGGGCCAAATTGCATGAAAATTGGACGTAAAACCATAGAGTTTCAGTTGGGTCATGCCGCGCGGGTCAAAAAACTCGAATCTCAGACCCGCGTGAGGTAGGAGATGACTGATTTTAAGTTAATTAATATAGTTTATATATTAGTGGGCTGCTATATTTTCAACTGAGCATATTAGCTCAGTTGGTTGTGGGCTATTATTGCCCTTTATTAATTGGCCAGCAACCTGGGTTCTACCCGAGGTGCACTCAAGTTGCCAAACTTTTTTTTTCCTTTTTTTTCTTTCAATTTTATTTGCAATTTTTTTCAATTAAATTTTTTTTTTCGTTTTATTTGTCATTTTTTTCAATTTTAAATATATCAATCATTTCCAACTTTTGAACAAAAATTGACTTTTTCATCATTTTTTTTTTCAATTTGACATATATTTATTCATTTTATAATTTTTCTTCTGTCAGGTCCCGATTCATCTAGCACGATATTGTCCGCTTTGGGCCTCGCCCTCACGGTTTTGTTTTCGGGAGCTCACGGTGCAATTTCCCAGGGGGTCACCCATCTGGAATTGCACCAGCCTCAACTCGCTTAACTTTGGGGTTCCAATCCCCCCCAAAGCCACTGAGCTCCCAAAAGGCCTCATGCTAGATAGGTGTGTGCCTACACCTTTAAGGCACACCACCATCCTCTCCCAGACCATTTCCCCTCGCAGGAATGTGGGATTGTTCACCGTTCCCTCCAGGACACGGGTCTTACAATCCACCCCCCTTAGGGCCCAGCGTCCTCGCTGGCACACTTCCCGGTTGGGGTCTGGCTCTGATACCACGCTGATAGGACCCATCCCAATCCCTCCGGGATTAGTGCGGGATGACCCTGCTCCCGTGTCAGACAAGGGATATTTCCGACCTTTGCCCTTCCGGGCTATCAGAGTACGCCAGGATCCGGAGGAGGTATGTGATATCTCGATCTCTGCTACAGTCCACACCGTATCCAACCTGAAGGGTATTAAAAACAGAAAGACTGTGAGTGGACAAAAATAAAAAATTTATAAAAATATTTCATCAAAGACCTTTATACCCTCCACTAAAAAGCATGCATGCATAGTAAAACCATTTATCCAATCATATATGTTAAAACATCCATAAATAGGGTCACAACCCCAAGTTCCGTAAATACAAGTCACACGGGCTCCTGCCCAAAACCAATTTACAGAAAACCAGAACATAGTAAACATATGTGGGATCTCAGCCCAAATCCATTTATCATTATAAACACAATTTTCCAAACCCATTGAAATCATGTTTATCCATTATATTCATATCCAGAACCTGTCACGGTGAAATAGAGCTACACGTGTGCTAACCGGGGTCTCAAACCCAAGTCTCTCCAGGGTCCACCCAGGTCAATGTCCGTAGATCAATGACCCTCTCTGGAGGTAACGAACCATGCCCATCCTGAGAGTAAGGAACCCAACTGGGGGGCAACTCCACTCAGTCAGTGCCCCGTGACTACTCCGGGGTCCACCCAGGCCAACGACCCTCCCCGGAGGAAACAACCATATATAAAGGATGGAATATGAAAAACCTTTTGAAATCATTCTTTAAATCTTTCCAGGATTCATGCCCGGCCCCCATAAGCCGTCATGAACCATAAAATCCTTTCATGGGTTCATGCTGGTTCCCATAAACCGTCATGACCCGTAAATCCATTTCAAGGGTTCATGCCGGTTCCCATAAACCGTCATGAACCATAAAAACCATTTGTAACACATAACTGGGCCCTAGGCCCGAATCCACATAGAAACTGGACCCCCGGTCCGAATCGTAAACCAATTGGGCCTCCGGCCCGATTCCGTAAATCAAATGGACCTCAAGTCCGAGAATTACCTTTTCAAATCCAAAATCATTTCATGAAATCATATCCAAAACCACAAGAATGGAAAATCAGTGTAAAACCGAAAAATCTCGCCTCGAAATACGTGAAACCATATAATTCACAAGCATCCAAATCAACATCATAAAATAATATTCATAATCCATTTGGAAATCCAAAACCATTTCATTTAGACCAATAAAGACATACAGCCCCGTATAGGCACAGTATAGGGCCGAAACCTCGAAATACGTGCCTATACATAACCACACATCCAAATGCACTCATGGCAACACAAACAAGTATTTAAAACATATAATAAACATTTATGCATGCACCAATTTAGAAAACAAGGTCCACTCACAGACCGTCCGAGCCGCCGCCTCGATTTGCGTGCCATTCGGCTCCCCGAGCCGATCACCATTACCGGGACTCCCAAACCTGTCCAAATTTTAATAGAAGGTTAATAACTACTTAATTAACCTCCCATCAAAGCCCCGTAATTTTTCCGAACTTTTAACTATTTTTAAACCGACCCTAAACCTTCCGACACCCCGAAAACTATCGTAACGATGTCCGATTCATGCGAGACCAGTCCCAAAATCTTCGTTACATCGAATAGAAGATTTCCCGTGTTGAACACTTTCCCAAATTATGCCCCACGCGTCCTCACGAGCCCCTAGAAGGTCGAAAATACTGTTCATCGGCACTAACCTCCAGCAGACCGGTTTTACTGTTCATGGCCGGTTCACCTAGTTTGGCTGGTCCAACTGAACCGGTGTGACCGGTTCATAGCCCTAGACACCCCATTTTTCATCCTAGTTCTTCCTTTTTGGTTCCTTTCATCCTATTTTGATGTTTTCTATCCATTCCAATCCTTCAACGCAACCGAAAACGTCTAAATCCTATGGTTCGATTTTGAACCAAACGGTTCAAGTTTCCAAAACTGCACCCATGGCTACCCAGCCATCCCAAGCTTCCTTAAACCTTCCTAACATGTCCCTAGCAACCTAATGGACTCATTAAAACCATTAAAAACCAACCATAACAACAAAATTGGAAAAATGGGTCAAAATGAACTAACCGTGAACCTCACGGGTTCCTTGCTCAATCTCTAACTATCCTGACGTCTACTTCCACCCGGAGTCATCAGACCTCACTAACCGATCCACGCTGACACCTCTGACAATCTGTCACCACTTGACAGTCGTCAGTCAGAAAATATCACCATACTTACATGTGGTTATACTAACCACCAACTTACTCAACCATGAGTGAACACTAACCAACCATTCACTCGATATGTGTGTAACTGGACCCATCAGAAACACTATGACCCAATGCACAGTATCCAATGTCCAGTCCACGTCCTCGACAAATCCAATGGTATCGGAACTAATCCGACTACCAACACGCTCACCAACATACCTCTGGTATGACCTATATACCGTCAATAAACATGACAAGTTTGCCCAGTATCGTACCTCGAACAACGTACAAGGTACGCACATCTACCCATCAATCAGCTTACAACCACCTAGGTTGTAGCTAATCACGTTTCTACTATAGAGTCCATTTGTCCAATCCAGTATTAGACAAATCGAAACTCCGACCCATTATCCATTTCCGAATCCGAATCCGAATCCGCAATTTCGTAAGAAATCCCGAATCCAAACCCAGAAATCATATCTATAATCATGTCCAAATTCGAACCCGAAATCATCATTCCGTAAGCCGGCATTTGGAATAACCATTCCGAACCCAAATCCATAAAAAGAAAATCCAGTGTCAAGCTCTAGAACCAAATCCTGAATCGTCACCCAGAATCCGATTCCAAAACCCAAATACAGAAATCCTCTTTCAAGTTCCAAAATCAAATCCTGAATTGTCATTCAGAAATCTGATTCCAAAACCTGAAATCTCGTTCTTGTCTACCGAGATGCACCATATCCGAACCTATCGGATACCTGCTCCACCGATTACCACATTACCATCGATTGACTTCATAGGGAAGCCAATCCCAATATCGACATATCTAGGCTGACAAAATCCGACCTCATCGGACACTTACTCACCTGAGTAATATACCATACGGGATTCACTTCGAAAAGAAGTTCAGTCCCATCATCTACAACTCCAACATCCAAGTAAGAGCGATAAACTCTCCACCTATCTGGATCATCAAGATCACGATCTAGATCCATAACTATGTCACCCGACTATAGGCGTCACAATCGAGAATCGTCACGACACCTAAAGTCCTCAACCATTTCCCACATCTAAACAGATTAGTCAACGACCAGCCACGCCGAGACTGTGGGTTCTCACTGACTACCTCGTATCGATCCTTGTCATTCCACCTAGGAAAAACCAAGGACGATCCAACACAAAGACACCAATACTCATCCTACGTGAATGCAAACAAAACTCGCTGCACTCACCACGCCACGTAATCCAACATCGTCTGCCACCAAGCAGAAGATGAGAATCTCAGTCACCCGACTTCGATATACTCAATACCAATGCGGAAAACCCACATTCCTCTCGTCACCTCAATCGCAACCTCTCACGATTCCGAAGTTCCAACAAGATTGGAAACAACATACCTGGACATCAACCACGTGTCCCTTAACCACTTTAACTCTATCCGAGATCCACTCTGGGACCACAGATACCGAACATATGCACATCACAACGGATGTGACTCAGCGTCATCTTAATCACCGGCACCAGCACGAGTACCAGCACCAACGCATTATCACCTACACTAGTATCAGCACACAGGCATCCATACTAGTAGCAGCACACTAACACCAGCACACCGTGTGCAAAACTGACAACCCTGGATCTCCGTTCATACCGAATGACGATCCCTTACCTCAACTCGTATTGGAGAAACTCAGCCTCCCTCGTACCTAACAACTATGAGTACAGTCATCCTGACAACTCATACGAGAAAAGGAAACGTCCCCTGAACGTCCCCGATTCCCAACAACCACAGCTACAACCACTCTCGGTAGTAGTGCCTGTCACAGACTCGTGCAGACCTAACTACCAGACCTCGCTATATCCAGACTCCGCATCCAACGGAATCAATCGCCCGTACCAACTACTCTGTATCCCACTCAGGGATTCCATCGACAAGTACCAACCCTGATAACTTGTCCAACCAATCACTAACCAGTCGCAACTCGACTAACCCAATGTCGTCTACCAGGTCATCCATAACTTTAGTTGCACCAAACCACAACTGAGTAGCACGACAACCAACTCGGTCTAATTGATAAGTACAATCCCGACTACGAAGTGCAGTCCCAACACAAGCTGATATGACTAGACCGACTAACGAACCCCAAATCTGAATAGTCGTCAAAGTCACACCATTCTCCAACTCACATTTTCGAACCATACACCCAAGGTAGGGTTCCACAATCACACCTAGAGTTCCACCGAACCAAAATGCTAACTGCCGACTGCAGTAAATCCATTTAACTCAATCAAATCCGATCATCGGATAGTCACAACTCCCAACCAGTCGTCGGAACCGATCTTACGACATCGTGAAGACGATCCCAATTAACCGTCTCACGATCAAAATGCTAACGTACGAATACGTTCATCCTTCTGTAGGGTCCCACGTTGTCAACCACGACAGAACTATGGCAACCCCGACATACAGTGCCGAACCAAGACATATCCCGATTCCATCCTACTAACTATCGTATCGGCATCCCAACAATCAGGTTGACCACGAACTGCAGCCCATTGAGATATCACATCCTCGACCTGCGTACATTCCAAGAGCTCCACGGTTGCTCGAATAGAGACAACCCCGCTCTGATAAGCATCCTATGAGCAATCCTATGCTCTGATACCACATTGTCAGGACCCGACCCTCTTCTGTCAGGTCCCGATTCATCTAGCACGATATTGTCCGCTTTGGGCTTCGCCCTCCCGGTTTTGTTTTCGGGAGCTCACGGTGCAACTTCCCAGGGGGTCACCCATTTGGAATTGCACCAGCCTCAACTCGCTTAACTTTGGGGTTCCAATCCCCCCCAAAGTCACTGAGCTCCCAAAAGGCCTCATGCTAGATAGGTGTGTGCCTACACCTTTAAGGCACACCACCATCCTCTCCCAGACCATTTCCCCTCGCAGGAATGTGGGATTGTTCACCGTTCCCTCCAGGACACGGGTCTTACATCTTCCATTTAATTTTTTTATGCTTATTGTTATGGTTTTAATTATATTAACATTCAATTATAGTAATTCACTTCAATTTATGTTTATATTTAATTTTTTATATTATTAGTCATCGGCAGAACCCTATTGTATAATATTATTCATTATATATTTATTATATCATAGTCATTTTATAGTTTTTATTAGTCTTATATAACCATCATTGGGTACTTAAGTTTTCTTCAAAGTTTCATTCCAAATTTCCAACTTTTAGATTGAATTTGTATCATTTTTGTTGACCGTAAACGATATCGATATCGATATCGATATTTGGGACGAGATAGCCGTAAATTTGACTAGCGATATATCCGTCGATATCAATATTTTTATACTTGCTTATATTGCACCCCCTTTGCAGCGAGCTACAACGAAGAGTTCCCTGCTCACCCCAAGCACTTATCCATTCTTTCGGAAACTTGCCACCAAATGACGACCCCGAATTTCGTTACGACAACTTTTTGGGTACGAACAGTATCCTTTACAACTCAATTTATAATCTCCACACGTGGTCATAAGTTTTTAAAAACTTTCCTCGCCATGAAAAATAAAAAAAAAATATAAAAACTTCGAAAAATAATTGGAAGTCATAAGTTTTGTGATAAAGCACATGTTTATAATAATAATATATCACAAAGCACTCTTTAAAAATACAAGTGCCAACCCAACTCACAAATAATTCTACCAACAAACAAGTAAGGGCAATCTCGTAGTTAAGCAGAAACGAAGGGCGTTTTGATTTTATCATATCATGTGACAGACAAATGATGAGGTGGCAATATGGCATGTATGTATGTATGTATGTGGTATGATATACATAAATGCATACATACATAAGAATGTGGATGTGGGAGAGGAGAGGAGAGGGTGCTAGAATAGCATTTGACTTGGTTTCTGAAAAGAGAGAGAAAGAAAGAGAGAAGAAGAAAGAGAAAAAGGTAAAAGAATGAAGAAAATTCAATCGAATCGAATACATTTTTGACGTCCGCAAGGACACTCTCCCTTCTCTCTACAAACTCTTTCTCTCTCTACAACTGTAGAATCTCTCTCTAAGGTCTAAGCTAACCACCGAGGGACAGGACTAGTGCTGAGAGAGAACACACAGACTGAGAAACCCTAAAAAAGAGAACAAAAGGCTCAAGTGATTTATTCAAATTGAATTTGAAGCCCCAAGGAAAATAAACACACAACTCAGTGAATAATCAAATACTGGGTTTTATTATGTGCTAGAATTGTTTGGGGTTTTGGGAAAGTCTCGCTCTTTCTCTACCACAGTTCAGAGTTCTACTGCTGGTGAGTACTGTCTACTCTCTTTTTTGTTCGTTGTTCTTTTGTTTTTTTCATTCATAAGTTCAACTACTCGATCGTTGATTTGAGGGCTTTGTGCCCGATCGAGGTTATTTTAGCCTATGTTTGTTGCATTTTTTTACTACTATTACTGTTGTAGCTTGATAAAGTTTGGATATTTAAAGATTCATTATGGGGTTCTTGGTGTGGAATTTGGGGTTTTCTTGTGAGATAGAGGCTAATCGTTATTGGGTTTTGTTTAATTCTGTTGAATTGGTGTGGCTTTGTGTTAAATTCGTGGGTTTTGGTGATTTGGTTCATTTCAGGTTTTTGATTGGTGGTTGTTTTGGTTGATAGAGTGAGAAATTTTGAGATTCTTTTCTGGCTTTGGTAAAAGACACTTCGGTTGGTTTGTTATTTAGCATTTTTTTCGAAGGCTGAGGTTATGGTGGATCTGAATGTCCGTGTAATAAAGAGAGATTCATGTGGAAGCCCGTTGGAGACGGCTCTCTTCTTGAAGATAGCAAGATTCTAGAATGTTCAGAATCAGAGCCTGTTCATTCGTTTTTGGATTCTTTGGTATTTGGCTTGCGCTGGTTAAAAATCAACATGATGTGCGCAGGCATAGTTCTCACCCTTTTCTATTGTTGCACAGTAAAGATGCAGCCTATGGCCTTCAATGCAGGGGCACAATGCTATCTGAATTGAGCTCTATCGCTGGGCCTTTGCATCTTGTTATGTAATCTAGGTTTGGTGAATTCAAGTTGTTTTAGATAGTTGTAGTACTTTCAGCGAGTATTTTGTATTGTGCTTTTGGAAATATGGTACCTTCGGGGCCGCCCACGCCAATTGGTGGTGCCCAATCTGTTTCACCTTCACTTTTGCGTTCAAATTCTGGAATGTTGGGAGGTCAAGGTGGTTCACTATCTTCCCAGTCAGGTTTTCCCTCACATGTCTCGCCACGTACACAATACAGTAACATGAATATGCTTGGCAATGTACCCAACCTGTCATCTCTCCTTAATCAGTCTTATGGAAATGGGATTCCGAATTCAGGACTTTCTGGTCCTGGAAGCAGTCAACGTGGAGTCATGGATACTGGTGCTGAATCGGATCCACTTTCCAATGCTGGCAATGGAATGGGTTTTAATGCGCCACCTTCATCATATGGAGCATCAAACATGGCTAACCCTGGTACATCTGGCCAAGGTCAGGGCCAACAGTTCGCAAACCCTTCTGGTAACCAATTATTGACAGATCAACAGCAGCACCAACTTGAAACACAGAACTTTCAGCATGGTCAACAGCCAATCCAACAGTTCTCTGTCCCTCACAACACACAGCAACAGCAACATCAATTTCAGGCTATTCGAGGAGGCTTAGCTGCTGTTGGACCAGTGAAATTGGAGCCCCAGTTAACAAATGATCAACATGGACAGCAGCAGCAGTTGCAGTCTTTGAGAAGTCTCGGTCCGGTGAAACTGGAACCACAACAACTTCAAACCATGAGAAGCCTGCCACCTGTAAAATTGGAACACCAGCATTCGGATCAGTCATTGTTTTTGCATCAACAGCAGCAACAGCAGCAACAACAGCTCCTCCACATGTCAAGGCAGTCTTCTCAGGCTGCTGCTGCACAGATTAACATTTTGCAGCAACAGAGATATATGCAGCTACAACAGCAACAGCAACAGCAAATCTTGAAAACAATGCCTCAGCAACGTCCCCAATTACAGCAGCAGTTTCCACAGCAGAATCTGCCTATGAGGTCTCTTGCAAAACCAGCATATGAGCCTGGAATGTGTGCTCAGCGTTTGACACATTATATGTATCAGCAACAGCATAGGCCTGATGTAAGATAGCCCCCATGCCATAGTTTTTTTTTTAAAAAACATTTGTTCTGTGTGACTTATGGTTAGTGATTATTACCTACATTTCATATAGGACAACAATATTGAGTTCTGGAGAAAATTTGTTGCGGAATATTTTGTCCCTCATGCCAAGAAGAAGTGGTGCGTTTCTATGTATGGAACTGGCCGTCAAACAACTGGTGTTTTTCCTCAGGTCTGTTGATAGGATACGGTATTCTGGTGAACACCATCTATGTTGGCATCTTAACTAATATAATGAGGTTAATTGCAAAACAACCTTTGTGCGTGCATTCATGGGTTTTAGCATGTGCATCTTGTTTCCATATCATTTTTGGAAAGTGTTGTCAATGTGATATTAGCGATTAAATTACCAATAAATTTTTGTTTTATCTTAACGAGAATCTTTCCTTAGCTGTACAATAATCATGATCAATCTCTTCCAAATCTTACAGGATGTATGGCATTGTGAGATATGCAATCGCAAGCCTGGGCGTGGCTTTGGTATGTTTTGTGATTTACCTTTTAAATTTTTATTTATTCGTATCTCCCGGTGTGCTCTGCAGTTAAACCAATGCTAATTTGAATGAATTATGGTTCTAAATCTCTTTCATGCTATAGGGTCAATGACATAGCTTAGACTCTTTGGCTAGATGCCAGTTTTAGTTTCAATGCATCTGATTTATTCTTATCCTACTTTCAGAAGCGACTGTTGAAGTTCTTCCCCGGCTTTTTAAGATCAAATATGAGAGTGGTACTTTGGAGGAGCTTCTTTATGTTGATATGCCGCGTGAATATCATAATTCTTCTGGTCAAATTGTGCTGGATTACGCTAAAGCAATACAAGAAAGTGTGTTTGACCAACTTCGGGTTGTTCGGGATGGTCAACTTCGGATAGTGTTCTCTACAGATCTAAAGGTTGGACTTGAAAAATGTTTTCATACTACCATTGATTGTTTTAATTTATAGCTTACCCATGTATTTATCTACTTTCTATTTGTTCTTTCATTTGGCAGATATGCTCTTGGGAATTTTGTGCAAGGCGCCATGAAGAGCTAATCCCTAGGAGATTACTGATACCTCAGGTTACTATCAAATGTCAACTTAATATGGGTGCTTTTCTGCATTATTGCTGATACATGAAGATAACATATTTTCCTTTCCCTTCTATGGGAAATATTTTGTACTAAAATAGGTAACTGATGGGCCGATGTTGATCTATAAAGCCCTTGATAAATCATTAACAACCTGACACTTAATTTTGAAATTTTTAGGTGTTGTGTTATACTGTGCTTAAAATTACTTTCTATGAACACAATTTGGATAATTACATTGGTTTCTTGCCAGTTGTGTTGTTCTCTTGCTACGTTTTTAATTCTAGTAAGCTTCTGTTCTATTCATGTGACATAAGAATACACTTTGCATTTTCAATAATAGGTTGTTTATGCTTTATGTTTTCATTGTAAACTATTAGGCATTGAATTATTCTATACCTAGGCATCTGATGTCTTGGAACATGAATTGTTTTGTTTCAAATTATATAATAATTGTGCTACATTTTCAATGCTAGGGAGTCTTCAACTTTCTACATTGTATGGATGAAGTAATACTTAATTGAATGTAAAAAATTTGAGATCTTAGTTTTAAATCCTTATTCTACTGTTGTAATACCAGCTTCTCTTACAGAAACTAACCTTTTTAAGTGATTTTTGGATGAATTGGACTTGGTAATATATAAAAGGCAAACCAAGTGCCAATTCCGGAGTGAATTTCATTAAAATATTTTTCTGGATTTGTATAATTTTTGGATGGATTATATCTTCATCGAGCATATAGGTAACCCTTGTGTATGTATCTTTTTAATTCCATCATGTGGTAGTATATTGATCGAATGCCCAAACCTCCGTGATACCTCTTTTTTGTGGAACTGTCAATTCATTGTCACTATTTAATCTAACTCCTACAGTGGATGTTATCTGTTGAATGCCTTATTGCTTCTGCTAAATTTGAAACTGAATTTTTTTTGTGTAACTACTAAGATCGTGGGTTCAACTTCAAGTCTCAGAATAATTTTTGTGAAGTTGAGGAGATATTTAGTAAGGTTGCATAAATAGCTAGTATAGTGAAGAATTTTGTGGGATGAAGGTCAGAGTAGGGCAATACATTATGTGATGAATCTGGATTTTACTAAGTAGAAAAATTATTGGTAGCTTTTTCTGTCCTATAAGGCTAGTTTCTGTATTTTAACCCATCATTATACTGTAGATTTTTAATGTTTTACTTTCCCTATGCAGGTTAGTCAACTTGGTGCTGCAGCTCAAAAATACCAGGCTGCTACTCAAAATGCATCGTCCAATATATCTCTTCCAGAGATACAAAATAATTGCAATATGTAGGTTCTTTATATCTGCCTTATTTTTTAGATATTTGGAACTCGTTTTTTACTTTGGCCTGAAATATTTGAGCTTTCAGGCATCGCCTTTCGATACAAATTTGGCTTCCATTTTTGTTTATGCCTTCTTTGTGATGAGTGGGTGTTGGATTGCCTGCCTCTATGCTACCTTGGGTCTGGGATCTCTCTTTATTCAATTCATGTGGCACCTACTCCTACTACTCACATGCTTATTGATCAAGTTCTTTGGTCCATGGTTACTTTAACACTATCCAAAATGGCCACAAGTCCACAGAAATTAGTTTGCTAGTGAAGTGGTGCAGGCATTTATTATTTTCTTGAAGATGAAGTTACATAATTAATTATCTTTACTGTTTATTATCAAACTTTCTGAGGGCCTATTAACAATGTTGCATTTTGCTCCACAATTTGTTCATGGGACGAAATCTTTTCTTCGTCAGTACTTATGTCAAGAGAGATGACCTTAGACTTAGGAACTCTACAATTACTGGGTCAGGGTGTATTCATGAATGCCTCATAATGACATAGAGAATGTGTGTAAATCACCTGCTTCTTGATCCACTATTTGTCTAAGAAAATATACTGGTGAATTGATTTGGAATGTTTGTTTGATTGTTTGATTAACATGCAAAATTTGTGATCTTTTTTTTTTTAAAAAAAAAAGTTTCTTGAGATTAATTTCCACCTGTGTATTTTGGTTTAGGTTTGTATCCTCAGCTCGACAGTTGGCAAAAACCTTGGAAGTGCCGTTAGTAAATGATTTAGGTTATACGAAGAGATACATAAGGTGTCTCCAGGTAATTTCTTATTTCTTCTCTCGGTCTCTGTGCATTATGACCGTCTTTGTGTACGAGAAACCTTATGGTGATGGGTTATACATTTTCATCTCTGCTAAGTTTTTGCAGAATCTTTTGGTTTTATATACACTATTTTACTTTGTATGTAGTGCTTCAGGGTTCATTCTTGGTTCACAGCCATTTTTCTTATGCACCAGCAACTTCTCAGAATTTGTTTTATCTACCTTGGGCCATCATTGTTATATGGATTAGATGTTCATAAGACTTTTTCTTCTGTGTTACATTACATGTATCCTTCTCCTATAGAGTCTGAAGTGAACTTTCATTTAGTTGCATGAAAATGACTTTTGACTTGTTACCAAAACTCTCCTTACCTGAATATTTTAAATATCAAAATGTCCGCCGTTGTGTGTTTATAGTGCGCTCCCAGAACTTGCAATTTGAGGAGATAGATGTTTCTTTTTCTTCCTACTGCACCAAATTGATTATCTTTATCTATTGGTGATGAAAAATTACTTTATATATTGCTGGCGGCCTGATCGCCCCCTTTGTTATTGTTAATATATTAATATCTTTTTCCTGGGGTTCAATGCAGATATCAGAAGTGGTCAATAGCATGAAAGACTTGATTGATTACAGCCGAGAGACAGGGACTGGACCCATGGGTAAGCTGAATATTTTTATGTTAAATAAATAACAAATGATGATACAAGCTTATATCGTTTCTTTTGTCCAATTGTTACTCTACACAGGTGCAATTTCATATTACGGAAAGAAATAGAAAGATTTATTCGTCGCATAATAAGATGTAATCTGTTAGGATCTCACATATATATATATATATATATATATATTATTGTTTGAAGCATGAAAATGGTAGCTTGCAATTTGGTATGGTTTAGATGTGCAGTGAATCCTCCACTCATGTGTTCATGTTCATTTCTAGTCTAAAGAGATTAGCGGAAAAGTAAGAACATCATTGAGTGAAAGATTTAGAAAACGAATGACCTAGCCCCTAGAATCAATAGACAGATTGGGAGGAATCTGCTTATTGCTTATTTTGGGGGTTTTCAAATGGCTAATTAGGTTTCTAGTCATGTGATTTTAGAAAGATGGATTCAGGGTATGTAATTAACAATCATTGGAGGAAAACCCAAGGAGACTAAATGTTTATTTTCGTGGGAGTGAGTGAGGCTTCTCCTCGTTTACCTACTTTCCTGAAGGTAGTATTGCCTGTCTATGCGGGAGTATATAATCAATCCCTGTGCTTTACTTCACAGTTACATGTGTAGACGTTCCCAGATGGTTCAAAGCTACTTGGAGTAGGGGTTGTATAATATCTCCATTGCGACTGTTAAATTTAAGTGAAAACATCATATATATATATATGTGTGTGTGTATATAAATGTATGTATAAATGTTTTCTTATAAATTTTTTGATGAATCCCTGTGCTATATACTTCGCAGTTACATGTGATCAATCCCTGTGCTATATACTTAGCAGTTACGTGTGATCAATCCCTGTGCTATATACTTCACAGTTACGTGTGAAGACATGCCCAAATGGTTCAAAGCTACTTGGAGTAGGGTTGTATAATATCTCCATTGCGAGTGTTAAATTTAAGTGAAAACATCATATATATATATATATATATAAACACATGTTTAAAAAATTATATGTATGTATAAATGTTTTCTTATAAATTTATAAAGTAGTGTTGGTTCAATTAAATTCCAGATGGGCCCGCCGTTCAACATTTTAGACCATGATCTAAACTTTATTGTTTGCTCGAAGATGGTAGTAGGGGCTAGCAGCCAGTGCATACAGTTGTACTTGTTTAATTAACTTAGGTCTATAAATTTGTGATTTGTGATTTAAACGTCTAGTCTATAAATTTGTTGGCGTGCACACACATTTAGATGTAGTTTCTAAGATACTGCACATGTGATTCCTAAAATGTTTCTTCACATGGTTGCACAATATCATTGTTGGTATCTATTCTACGCCCTTCAGACTGATAGTACCAATTGCTTTGGGATCAATACTTGCAGTCAATGATTCCTTGTATGCTAGCAGCTCCACTGTAACTTGTTTCCTTGATTGGCACATGGTAGTTCATTGATAATGTTTCTTTGCAGAGAGTTTGGCCAAGTTCCCTCGAAGGACAAGTGCTTCATCTGGGTTTCACAACCAAGCACAACAGTCTGAGGAGCAAATACAGCAACAGAAACCAGCACAACCACCACCACCGCAACAAGCGCAACAACAAACAATGGGCCAGAACTCAAACGGTGACCCGAGCTCTGTTCAGCCCACCACTCTGCAACTTGCTGTCACAAATGGTATGGCTGGTGTAAATAATGTTCTCAACACAGCATCCACATCTGCCTCAGCAAGCACCATTGTTGGGCTCCTCCATCAAAATTCTATGAATTCCAGACAGCAAAGCTCTATGAATAATGCAAACAGTCCGTATGGTGGAGGTTCTGTTCAGATACCATCCCCTGGTTCTTCTAGCACACTCCCACAGGCGCAACCAAACCCTTCCCCATTCCAGTCACCTACACCCTCATCAAATAATCCCTCTCAAACATCTCATGGTGCCTTGACGGCTGCCAATCACATGAGTGCAGCAAATTCGCCAGCAAACATATCCATGCAACAGCCAACCCTTTCTGGAGAGGCCGATCCAAGTGATTCCCAGAGCTCAGTCCAGAAAATTATACATGAAATGATGATGTCGAGCCAGCTTAATGGCACAGGTAATATGGTCAGTGTGGGCTCTCTGGGAAATGATGTGAAAAACATCAATGGGATTTTGTCAACAAGCAACACAGGTATGAATGGCAGCAACTGTTTGTCAGGGAATGGAATGTCCAACAGTAACTCGGGTATTGGCGGTGCTGTATTTGGGAGTATGGGTGACGGACTTGGTCAGCCGTCGATGATGAATGGAATCAGAGCTTCAATGGGAAATAATTCTGTCATGAATGGAAGGGTGGGAATGGTATCAATGGCTCGAGAACAAGGTATGCATCATCAACAACAGGATTTGGGAAACCAACTACTTACCGGGCTTGGAGCTGTTAATGGCTTTAACAATCTTCAATTTGATTGGAAACATTCCCCTTGAAAGGTTCGATGCGCACATTGATAACGTTTATGCTTGTTTCCCCGGTTCTTGGTTCAGCTGCTTTTGCAGCGTTGAGAATTGGCAGAGTGGCCTCTCGCCCTGTGAAGATGGCAGTGCATGGATGGAAATGAAATAGTTAACAGGGCTTTTGCAACCACTCTGTACTAATCTGTTATCTATATATGAAAAGGAAATTTGGTGGTTGGTTGTGTGGGTGATGATGGGGCTCATTTTCATTTTCAGTATCTTATGGTTTTAAATGTATTTCATTTTTTCCTTCTTCAAAATCTGGTCATAATGGTATACTAAAATATGAGTTTCTGTTTTCATTTTAGTTCATTTTGATTTTTGGGGTAGTGGGGGTCATAAGTGCAACTGATATCTCCTCGCCTGGATCTGTTCTTCCAACCCTTTGAATCGTATTTCTGACCTATTCCAAAGGCCGCATCTATTTGTTATTTATTTCCGATTCTAAAGTGTGCATATTCCAGTCGAAATCAGTAGACTTGCTAACATTTAACTCGGTGTATTCCAGTCATTTCATTCCCTTCCATTCCATGAGAGTTTACAACCAGGGCGCACTATTTATTAGTTGGACAAGAAAGCTCAAAAGAAAAACTCAACAGGGGATTACACAGAACTTATCAGAGAGCTCAGGAAAAATAAAAAATAAAAAATAAAAAAAGGCAAAATTCTTTCGTTTCCATTTCATTCATGCTCCAATACTATCATTCATTGTATTTGTGTTTTTCATCTTTAGATTTATTGTTGAATGGATGAATCTAGTCTTGACATTTTAAATGAATATGAGAGAAGACAAGCCAACAAAAGATTAAACGAAACCAAGAAGATATGAATTGGAAGAAAGGAGCAGTTAATTGAAGATTTAAGGACTGAGTAGGTTCGTGAGCAGAAGCCTTAAAGCATGCAGTAAAAGTGTAATATATATATATCCATGATCTGGTTGTTCAAAGATCTACATATTTTTCTATGGTAGCAGACAAGGTAGACTTTGGCACTGCACCAATCACACTGTCTTTCTTCTCTCCATTCTTGAAGAAGAGCACCGTTGGAATGCTCCTTATTCCATATTGAGTTGGAACATTCGGGCTGTCATCTGTGTTCAGCTTGAAACATGATATCTTTCCGGCATACTCTTTTGCCAATTCGTCGATCACCGGCGCAATCATCCGGCACGGTCCACACCACGGTGCCCAAAACTCCACCAGAACCGGGTTCTTACTTGCAATCACCAGGTTATTCCAACTTTTATCAGTCACCACTTGAACTGCATGCACACAATATAAACACACAACCCTCCAAGAACGTGAATTAAACACATCGGAAAACTTAGATGAACAAATATTACATATATCCTTTATTTCTAGTAACATCGGGATTGAGACATGTTATATTAAGACCTTAAATATGTCGTGATTTACACATTTTTGGTCACACAACCAATAAAACATAACTAGGGTACTGTTGTCTTAACGCTATCAACGTATACATAGATAGGTAAAGTGAGTGTGCATGTTATGTTAAGACCTTAAATACATCGTGCTTTACACATTTTTGGTCACAACCAATAAAACATAGCTAGGGTGCTTTACATTCATATACAACTTCTAAAATGTTGACATTAATTTAAATATATATTATCTTATGCCTTATCAGTCTTATGTATCAAACGAATTTTAATTTTTTTACATACAACATATGTATTATATATACATTCATATACACCAGAATAATTGAAGTTGTATAAAAAAAAAAAACAGAGTAATTGAAGGAATTTCCCTGGTATCAAAATATCGCAATAAATAAATAGAAAGTAAAAAAAAAATTATTAAATTGTACAGCAACCTTGATCAACAGCTTCGCGAGCTTTGCAAACGAAGCGCGATGTTTGAGATTTTCCGGAAGGAACAAAAGATGAAGAAGATGATGAAGAGAATTTCAAAGCAGAAGCGGATTTCTTCAATCCGTTACAATAAGTTGGAAAAATGAGCTTCTCCCTGGAACAAAATGGATGGTAAGCTTGTGCAGCACCAACTCTTGATGTGCACACTGTGCTTAGCTGCATGCAGTTTTCCAAAGCCATTAATTACTTTCTTCTATGTATCTGCCTAATAACGGACTAATCTTTTTTACACTAGAACAATATGAAGCTTTGTTTTTCTGCAAATTTCTTCTTTCAATTTCCTTTTTGTCAAGCTTGTGTATATTTTTAAATATATATTTATTCTTTTTGTGGGAGTGTGGATATTATGCAAAGATTGTAAGGTGCTGGGTGTGGTGAGATGTGTGTGGATAATATCATTATGTTCTCAATTCCCAATATGCCCTACTCGATGTTATTCCTACCAAACATGTCCCAACTCTCAAATTCTATTGTAAGAAAGGATTCAAAGTGAGGACAAAAAAATAAAATTTCAAGAATTTCATTTGATCCTTTCTGGTGGGTGCACCATACACTCCTCATCCCTTGACCAATTCCTCTCATTTATTTATTTGTTTACATATCCGGCCATTCATTATCCCCCAGGCAGCTTCACCGTCCTTGCCACATTTAACCAATGACCAAATTATGGAGAAATTATTAGATGCACTGGACTATCACGTTAATTTATGGTATTTTCATTCAAAATTTATTGTAGTGAAAATATCTTCACCATTTCACCACAAATATCTCCTATAATTTTGTCCCTAAAAAAGTTATATTTACTTTTACAACAATAGTAAAAGAGAACTAATTTTCATACTCTATTTTTTATTAAGCTTACTAAATATACCATGAACTCGCACATTTGTTACACTTGTACCTTGTACTCGTTATTCGTTCACTTAACAGCATGAAATGGCCGAGTAGGGTCACTCAGCTCCTTATCCGTCCAAGGTGTTATATTGCCGTGAAAAATAATGGTAAAATGAGAAATTTTGACACGCTGGCATCCTTTTGCCATGTGAGCCGCGATGTGGGATGGTTTTGGGACCCACAGGTGCCAAATCAATCATCTTTCTCCAATTTGCATTCAAGGTCGAAATTGGAGAAAAAATTATAGGGTTTGAGGGAGATTGAAATTGGGGCTTGAATTGACGACTGGGCATTGAATTGATTGAAAAGTTTAAGTGTAATCGACGCGTAGGTGTGAACAAGTAGGTGCAGATGATTTCGAATATGATTCCTCGCGAGCCTGGAGCAGAGCAGCCTGTCTACGGTTAGTTTTCCTTTCCTCCATGTTTCTGGTTTCATATTTCTTAGATTATCCATGGAATATGTTTGCTGGGTTTATATGTCTTTGCTTCCTCCATGTTTCAATATGCTATCGGGTTAGCTTGTATCTTTATTTGTCTATTTTCTCCTTAGTTCGAATAGTATGCTCAAATTGATGTGCATGTTGGAATAGGATATATAGGTCTAGTTTGTGTCGTTGGTTTTGACATATATGTTGAAAGATAAGGTATTTGGATTGGTTTTGTGTTGTTTTTGGTGAAAGAGGATGTTGAACTCGACGTTCAGGTTTCACTTTGCACTCTGAACTCAATGTTATGGTTTCACTTTGCACCTTGTACTCAATGTTATGGTTTCACTATGCACCTTGAGCTTGATGATTTGGTTTCACTTCGCACCATTTACGGATTATATTTATTACATGTTGCACCTTGTACTTGGACTGTTGGTTACACTTTGTATTTAGTTGGTTAGTTTCTTAGTTACTATTTGGTATATGCATGCATATGATAGAGATATCTTTACTATGAAAGTTCACTATGAAGATGAATTACTAATAAAAGATGAGGATTGTTGGAATTACATAGGGGGCAAGTCAAGCTCTATGACTTTGTTACAGTAGATTGAATTTCCCTTTTGGAATTGAAGTACATAAGGAATAATCTAGGTTATCTACCTTCTGAGTTGTCTGCATTCTACCACTGAATTTGATTCAAAGATTGGTGATCAGGATAGTAAAGATCTTGAGTGGGCTGCTGATGACTTTAGGCAAGAGGCTGAGGTAAACATGGATGAGTATGATGAGAGCTTGTTTTTAGCATATGTGGATGTTGAAAATTTTGAAGATGGTGGTAAGGCAGCCCAAGAAGAAGATGAAGCACCTAATTCACCAAGACTCAATGCATTTGAGTCAGAACTAGCTGCTAGTGAGGAAGAGGATTTGGTTCATCCTCCTAAAAAACTATCAAGGAGGAGGAAGTCTGTTGGACCATTTAGAGAGTTTAAAAATGAGGTGGATATGAAAAATCCAAAGTTTACTCTTGGGATGAAGTTCTCAAGTGGTGCAATTTTCAGAGAAGCTGTGAGGACATATTCTGTCAATGAACATAAAAGGATTGTGTTCATGGTGAATAAGGGTGACCAGATTAGGGCCAAGTGTGTCGAGGCAGAAGGATGTCCCTTTGTGATATATACCTCTAAGGTAAACATGAGGGAGTATCTGCAAGTCAAAACTTATAATGACTTGCATTTATGTTGAAAAGAGACTGTCCATTATCATGCCTTGAAAAGAGATTGTCAATTATCATGCCAATGTGAAGTAGTTGAAGCAGAAGTATATGAGACAGCTCACAAGCCCTAAGTGGGATGTAGGTGAATTTCAGGAGTTGGTAGTACAAGATATTGGATATAGGCCTGGTAGATTTTGGAGAAGAAACAGAAAGAAGGGCAGTGGTATGTTGCAAGGCATGCAAGGGATGAAATTTTCAAAGTCACTTATCAAACTGGGAGACAGTTTAGAGTGGAGTTGAAATTGAAAAAATGTCCATGTAGAGAATAGGACCTATCAGGTATCTCATGCCCCCATGCTTGTGCATCAATAGCTTTTTTGCATGGGAAACCAAAAGTTTATCTCCATGAATGCTACATCAAGGAGGCTTACATGAGATGCTATGCCAAGATCATTGAGCCAATGACAAGTGAAGATCAATGGCCTTCCTCAGACTTGCCTCCTTTGAAGCCCCCAACATACCGCAGGTAACCAGGCAGACCAAGGAAAAGCAGGAAGAAGTCTACTAGTGAGGCAGATCTACCCCAAAATCCAACCAAGCTTGACAGGTTTAACACTGAGATAAAATGCAACAATTGTGGTCAATTAGGGCATAGGCTTAACAAATGCAAGGTATAAATCACCTTAGTTAACAATTCTTATTTACCTCATTTGGATGCTTGTTTGATTGCTGGTTTGATGTTTATTTTACATGAGCCTATTACGAAAAAGGTTGAAAGCTTAAGAAGAAAAAGAATTGAAGCTAAAGCAAGGAGGGAACAAGCCAAGGCAAGTGGATCCAGTTAGCAAGAAGGATGCCATCACCAATCCCAGCCCCAAACCCAAACCCAAACAAAATCCCAAATAGAACCCCAATCCCAGCCCCAAACTCAACATAACCCAAAACCTAATCCAGAACCCCAACCTCAACCACAAACATAGCCTACACCAAATGATCTTCCAATGACTGAACCTTCTCCTGGTACAAAACTCATGTTCAAATCTCCAGAAAGGATGAAGAAGTAGCATAAAAAATGAGGCATAGGGTTCTGTAGGCTGGTTTGTGTGTTATGTTAGGCGTTCACATCAAGTGTAAGATAGTTAGGTGTAGGCTGTTGGGTGTAGGCTAGTGGGTGCAAGCTGATTGGTGATTGTTTTGTTTGGTGTTTTCTGTGTCAATTTGCACCCTGGACTATAGCTATTGTATTTAATTGCACCATGGACTACAACTTTGTACCTTGTACTATTAAGGGTGTGCGACTTTGTACCCTGCACTTCTAATTGTGTATTACATTACACCCTAGACTACTAATGCATGTGTCACTTTGCACCCTGAACTACCAAATTTGCACCCTGTAACATACTGATTGGCTGAATTTGACAGAACAATCCATAGAATTACATTGCAGAAACGCTTAAATAACCATCGCTACATTACTAGAACAATCCATAGATTACATTTCCAAATCACATTGTCATTTAGCATCGATTACAAACAAAATTGGATTGTTAGGTAATCCCTAAACCTAAACTTTAGTGACACGACTCATCCCAATCCTTCTGGATTATCGTGGGATGCGCCATACTCCCGTTTGACACTATGTGCCAGACCAGGGATAAAACTGTAACCCACTCGGGGTTACTAGAGTGCACAATGACTTGTGGAGTTCGCAGCAGCATGTGATGTCTCAGTCTACTACAGCCTCGATCCGCGATCAACCTGAAGGGTATCAAAAACATTGAAACTGTGCAAAAATAACGGTTTATAAAAACAATTTACAAAAATGCCGTTTATACCCTTCACGTAAAAGCATGCATGCATCAGAAAACAATATTTTTAAATACTTTTTTAAAAGAAAATCATATTACATTTCGAATCAAAACACCTCAATTAAAACCATTTTCTTAGTAGGGTCTCAGCCCAAAACCAAATCACATAAGGACTCTGCCCAAATTAATCTTAATACGACCTCTGCCCAAACCATAGACTCGCATCTAGAGTCTCATGAAACCTAAACCAATCCTCTCAGCCCAAATCAAATCACGCAAAAGCATCTCAATAGGGCCCCTTCCGGAATCATAGACTCACATCTGGAGTCTCATGAAAGCATAATCACCGATCCTCTTTTTTCCAATATCCAACATCTCACTAGTCACGATATCAGGGCTACGCGTGCGACTCCGGATTACACATCCGAATATAAACAAGGCTCTGAGCCCGTGGCTCGGCTTCTAGGTGCTCTAACTCAGGATCACACATCACATAGGATGGTCGAGGTGTAGGGGATGGTATCTACAGGCTCGAAACCCCTAGCCCGACGTTTTCAAAATGACCATCTCTGACACTCCTACAGGGAGTGTCCTTGTAACCTCTCCAGAATCACACATCACACAGGATGGTCGACGTCCAAAGGCTATCATCACATCATAGAGGATGGTCGTGTGGAAAACATTTCACAAATAATCTAAAATCGTCTCAAAGGGGCCCATGCCCGAAATATAGTTTATAAAATCCGTTTACACAAAACCATCATAAGAATAATGTTCAAAACATTTCATAAATTCAGGATTCCTCGAATCCTATCCAATCCAACCTCATAAATCCATAATAGGGTCACAGCTCGAAATCTCATATCATAAATCATAACTAGGTCTCAAGCCCGATATATTCCACGTTTGATTATACTCTAAGTCCCACAAATCAACTGGGACTCAAGCCTGAATATTATTTCCAAATCCGAAAACCATTTCATTATATAAATCATCGTTCAAAATCTTCTTTGACTGTAATCCAAGTCAAAGTCCATAATCAACTAGGTCTCATGCCCGAAATAGCATTTCACGCATCCCAGTGAAATCACTCAAAATCGATAATCAAATCCTCAATTTCACGTCTCTCCGTGAAATCGGTCAAATCATATAAATCACATGCACGTATAAAACTCGACCAAAGCCCAAGTATCACATAAAAAGGGAAATCTCAAAATACGTGTAATATCATATTTTCTACAAAAATGCCCAAATCATATGCAATCATTGCATCTCAAATCATGTTCATAAAAAATATAAAACAGTTATGCATGCATCATATTTATTAATCAAAAGTCCACTCACAGACCGTTCGTGTTGTGTGCCCACAATCCGCATTGTAAGCCACTCCGAGGCTAATCCACAATCTCCGGGACATCCGGACCTATCCAAACCATATTCAAAGTTCACTAACCATTTATAAAAGTATAAACCATAAACCCTCAAAACTCCCGGAATAATCAACGTGTTCTGAAGCTAAAAAACCACCAAATGACCTATCAAACGATCTCTGATCAACCTAAAACCACCATTATTGGATTTAGAACGTCAAAACCATTCAAACAAGACTGGTTTGACCTTGAAATTTGAGCCCACTCGTCCTCACACTCTGGTCAAAATTGAGTGAATAAAAAATCAATGATCAACGCTAACGTTGACGGTCAATGCTTACATCAGCGGTCAACGGTCGACGCTGACGTCATCAGTTAACAGTCAAAGTCAATGCTGTCGTCATAAAAGTCAATGTTGACATCATCGGTCAACATTCAAAGTCAACGATGATGTCATCAAATTCAATGATGACGTCATTGATAACATCATCGTCATCGCCGGAGAAGACGACTAGAGCCGCCGTTTGGTCCGCTGCCTAGTGACCGGAAAACTGCCATTGTTGGCCGATTTTTCAAACTTCCATAATTCTCTCATTTCTCAACCAAATCCTACGTTCTATATATAGAAATATATCTACTCGAGCCAAGGAATCTAAATATGCACCCAGAATTGAGAGAAAGTACCTGGTTTTGAAGATATTTTGGGTCCCACTTAAGACAAGCCAATTTGAAAATCGTGCAACCGTAAAATGCATTCGAACCTTCTGTGACTCGTAACTTTCCCGTAAGATGTCGGATTTTAATGTGCCGCTTACCCAACTCTCTCAATCCACACCCATCTCAGTAGTCATGATCAACTCGATCCTCGACCATAATGATCCACACGCATCTTGATTCACAACTCCCGATCCTTAACAGTCTTGATCCATAACCCAAATCAGTCCTCAACAGTCTCGACCATCTCTAGCCAACCCGGTCGTCGGTGGGTCCACACTAGATCTCTCAACCAATGACCCATAACACCAACGCGGGTCCACTAAATCTGGTACTCACTCATCACATTAGGTGACACCAAGCACCTTTCACTCTTCTACTCAATCAAATTCTACCCACAACTTGGGTGTTAAGCTTTTACACCCTCTTTGAACTCAAAATAAATTGCAACCAGGTTGCAAACATACTTCTAGGTATGCTTCACCAACCAATAATATCTGTTGATATCCACTGTAGCAATCATCCCACGATCGTGTCACTCCTCAAATCAGCTCGACTTTAACAAGCTTATACATCCATGAGTGATGAGAAGTTCACTAAGAACTTCCACGATAAGGAATACTAGTTCCACACAATTTCCCTCGTTCAGCTGTCTTGTCATAACTAACTCTCGAAGTTCCATCAAACTTTGACAAGGAACATTGGGGTTCTCATCAATGACATTCCAAGTTAACTCAACCCTAATTCCACTAATCTCGTAACTAAACTCTCCATGATCTCGACTCTGTCGGTATCTCCCGGCAATGTGGTTTCAAAATAGGTTACACAACCCGAAAACCTTCTAGATGTGGCAACTATGTAAATCCTCCAAGCCTCTAAGCAGTAACTCACTCGGACATCAGCCACGTGTTTTGGAAACCAATCTGTCGTAAGGTCAAACCCTGATCTGTCTTACCACCTTATCTAGCCCAAAAATCTTGGTTTGACAAACTACACCCAACATAGTACTGGTTGGAGTACTAGCTCACATGTCCCAATTCTATGGCATTCACTCCTAATGCACACAACACTCGTGCAATCCGTCGAAAGATAACTAGAGTACCTGTCACCAATCTAGACATACCCTGTACCTCCAGTAATTCAATCGAACAAGGAGGATACTATGATCTCACTGAGCCACTCCGGATCCTCTCTGTCCCGCTCAACGATTACTGCAATCGTACATCTACCACTTGACGATCTCGGATTGCTTCTAGCTCTTAGGCATCTACAACCTCTAGATGCATCTAGCATCATCCTAAATCATCTTATTAATGCTAGATTCCATACAACTCATACTAGTCATTTCGATCATTACTGAGATTCCGTCAACTTATCTCAATCGTTGTTCGATTACATCCAACTCATCTTAGTCACTGTTGGATTTCACTCAGCTCATCTTACTCATCCCCACTGAGATGTCACTTGTTGCTCGAGTGTCACTCCCAAGACCCGACACAAACTGACGAATCCTCATCATCTAAATCGTCGCTGGAACATAAGCACATCCTGACGATTTCCCAAGCCTCTGCTCGTACCGAGCTACCATCAAATCTCATGCTCATGTCGGAGGAACTCCGCCTCCCTCATTGCAATGAAACTGGGGCGAAAATAACGTAAGAATGTTCCTTGAACGTAACCCAACTCTCGATATTCTCATCCACGTATGTTGGTAGCAATGTCCGCTACTAACCTCGTGCAAACAGATCCAAGAAACTCTGTTATTGAGATTAAGTACTCATGTGGGCAACTCACCGCCTGTACCAACCGCTCAATGGGTATAATCCACTAATCAATCCATCACGGCGTTCATTCCCACTAAACTTTCCTATTCTTACCCTCACTGCCACGTTGATGACGGGATGACAACAGCCTAAAGACATCACATCTGACACTTGTGCAACACCACAAGAGAAACCTAGTGCTCTAATACCAAACTAACACGACCCATCTAAATCCCCATGGATTATCGTGGGATGCGTCATACTCTCGTCTGACACCACGTGCTAGACCAGGGATAAAATCGTAACCCGTTCGGGGTTACCAGAGTGCGCAATGACTTGTAGAGTTCGCAGCGGCATATGATGTCTCAGTCACTGCTACAGCCCGCATCTGTGATGTAACGACCCGTCCCAAATTCCATGATTAGATTATTGACTAATCACAATTAGTGAGGCTAATCGGTGATTAGTTAGGCTAAATCGGACGAACGATGCAAAATGACCGTTTTGCCCCTAGTTGTGGCAAAACATTGACTTTTCATTCGGGCGGTCAAACGGACTTTGACCGATGACCGTGATGTAGTTCGTGATGTAACGAATTCATAGACAGGTGGCACGTTCAATTCCGACATTCGAGGAGGAAGTTATGACGTTCGGAAGTTTAGGGGCATTTTGGTAATTTTCGTTAAAAGGAGCGAAATAGTTGACTTTTTGACCGGGATGTCCGATGCCCGAGGGCCAAAGACCGTTACGTAGATAAGGACGATACGAATCCGTAGACAAACGGCACATCGAATTTGGACGTTCGACGGCGAAGTTACGGTTCAAGGAAGTTCAAGTGCACTATTGCACGAATTACGAAACGAGTTAACTTTTGGACTTAGTGGGGCCCAGGGCTGAGTCTGTGGACCAATGGATGAGTGACACTTGTCACCCATCCACAGGCCACCCAAATTGTATTCATGCATCTGCCTTCACCGTGCATTTTCATTTTCTTCGTTCAAACACACACCCATTACCCGATCTCACCCAACCATTCAAACCAATCCAACCCAATCCCAGAGGAGCAGGCCTGAGTGACCAGAGAGGGTTGTGAGAGACTAAGGACGGCTGCTGGGCGGCGAGAACCGCCGTGAACGGCGGCGTGGAAGCAAAGAACCCGTGAGGTACACGGTTGAACCCTTTTGCATTTTATTTTGGTTTTACATGCTAAGGTTGATTTTGGGTGATTAGAATGATCTTAGGGGGTTAATAGGAACCTAATAAGATGATTTTGAGGATGGTTTGCTGGCTGCAAAACCTGGGAACGAAAATGGAAGGTTGAACCGAAAAGGGGGGGAAATTGGTTTAATGAGATTGTGATGTTTTTAGGTTGTTTTGATGATTGGAAATGATAGGGAATGAAGAGATATGAATTATAGGATTAATTAGGGTTGAAATCGGACAAAATAGGGTAGGAAAACCTCTGAAAAATTCTCGCCGGTTCGGAACAGTACTGCTACAGTAACGGGTCCAAAACCAGAAGAAAAAAAAACCGATTTTCAGGGGTTGGTGATGATGAACAGTGTTTTTGACCTTCTAGGGGCTCGTGAGGACGCGTGGTCCATAATTTGGGAAAGTGTTCAACATGGAAAATCTTCTATTCGATTTAACGAAGATTTTGGGACTGGTCTCGCGTAAATCGGACATCGTTTCGATAGTTTTCGGGGTGTTGGAAGGTTTAGGGTCGGCTTAAAAATAGTTAAAAGTTCGGGAAAATTACGGGGCTTTGATGGGAGGTTAATTAAGTAGATATTAACCTTATATTAAAATTTGGACAGGTTTGGGAGTCCCGGTAATGGTGATCGGCTCGGGGAGCCGAATGGCACGCAAATCGAGGCGGCAGCTCGGACGGTCTGTGAGTGGACCTTGTTTTCTAAATTGGTGCATGCATAAATGTTTATTATATGTTTTAAATACTTGTTTGTGATGCCATGAGTGCATTTGGATGTGTGGTTACTTTTAGGCACGTATTTCGAGGTTTCGGCCCTATACGGTGCCTATACGGGGCTGTATGTCTTTATTGGTCTAAATGAAATGGTTTTGGATTTCCAAATGGATTATGAATATGATTTTATGATGTTGATTTGGATGATTGTGAATTATATGGTTTCACGCATTACGAGGCGATTTACGTGCTTGCACGTAAATCGAGATTTTCCGGTTTTACTCTGATTTTCCGTACTTGTGGTTTTGGATATGATTTAATGAAATGGTTTTGGAATTGAAAAGGTAAACTCGGGTTCGAAACCCATTTGATTTACGAAATCGGGCACGAGGCCCTGTTGGTTTACGAATCGGACTTGAGGTCCAGTTTGTATGTGGTTTCGGGCTTAGGGCCCAGCTATGTGTTACAAATGGTTTTTATGGTTCATGACGGTTTATGGAGACCGGCATGAACCCTTGAAATGGATTTACGGGTCATGAGAGTTTATGGGAACCGGCATGAACCCTTGAAAAGGATTTTATGGTTCATGACGGCTTATGGGGGCCGGGCATGAATCCTTGAAAGATTTAAAGAATGATTTCAAACGGTTTATCATATTCCATCCTTTATATATGATTGTCTCCTCCGGGGAGGGTCGTTGGCCTGGGTGGACCCCGGAGTAGTCACAGAGCACTGACTGAGTGGAGTCGCCCCACAGTTGGGTTCCTTACTCTCAAGATAGGCATGGTTCGTTACCTTCAGGGAGGGTCATTGATCTACGGACATTGACCTGGGTGGACCCTGGAGAGACTTGGGTTTGAGACCCCGGTTAGCACACGTGTAGCTTTATCTTGCCGTGACAGGTTCTGGATATGAAATATAATGGATAAACATGATTTCAATTGGTTTTGGGAAATTGTGTTTATAATGATAAATGAATTTGGGCTGAGATCCCACATATGTTCAATGTGTTATGGTTTTCTGTAAATGGTTTTGGGCAGGAGCTCGTGTGACTTGTATTTACGAAATTTGGGGCTGTGACCCAATTTCTGGTTGTTTAAACATATGTGTTTGAATAAATGATTTTACTATGCATGCATGCTTTTTAGTGGATGGTATAAAGGTCTTTGATGAAATGTTTTTATAAATTCTTTATTTTTGTCCACTCACAGTCTTTCTGTTTTTAATACCCTTCAGGTTGGATACGGTGTGGACTGTAGCAGAGATCGAGATATCACATACCTCCTCCGGATCCTGGCGTACTCTGATAGCCCGGGAGGGCAAAGGTAGGAAGTATCCCTTGTCTGACACTCCGTGTCAGACGGGAGCAGGGTCATCCCGCACTAATCCCGGGGGGATTGGGATGGGTCCTGTCAACGTGGTATCAGAGCATAGGATTGCTCGTAGGATGCTTAACAGAGCGGGGTTGTCTCTATTCGAGCAACCGCGGAGCTCTTGGAATGTACGCAGGTCGAGGATGTGATATCTCAAGGGGCTACAGTTGGTGGTCAACCTGATTGTTGGGATGCCGATACGATAGTTAGTAGGACTGTATCGTGGAATGTCCTGGTTCGACACTTGATGCCGGGGTTGCCATAATTCTGTCGGGGTTGACAGTGTGGGACTCTATGGAAGGATGAACGTATTCGTACGTTAGGTTGTGATTATGAGACGGTTAGTTGGGATCGTCTTTCACGATGTCGTAGGATCAGTTCTGACGACTGGTTAGGAATTGTGATCCTCGGATGGTCGAATATTCTTGAGTTGGATGATCGGATTTGGTGGAGTTAGATGGATTTACTGCAGTTGGCAGTTAGTAGCCGGATTCGGGGAATCCTAGTTGGATTGACGGTAGGATTGGATTGACGTCTTTACGATGTCGGACCGCGGGGTCGGTCCGATTGTTAATTTCACTGCTTTTCGCAGTTGGGTTCAGGGGAACTCTAGGTGTGATCGTGTAACCCTACCTTGGTGGGTATGGTTCGGAAATGTGAGTTGACGAGTGGTTTGACTTTGACGACTATTCAGATTTGAGGCCGTTAGTGGGTCGAGCCATGCCAGCTTAGTGATGGGACTGCACTTCGCAGTCGGGTTGTACTAGTCGATTAGACCTAGTTGGTCGTCGTACTACCGTAGTGGCGATGGATAATTGGTGCAACTAAGGTCATGGATGACCTGGTAGATGACATCGGTTGAGTCGAGTTATGACTGGTTAGTGTTTGGTTGGACAAGTTATCAGGGTTGGTACTTGTTGATGGAATCCCGGAGTGGGGATACAGAGTAGTTGGTACGAGCAGTTGATTCCGTTGGATGCGGAGTCTAGATCGTGATGTTTGGTGTTTAGGTCTGTACGAGTCTGTGGCAGGCACTACTAGCGAGGATGGTTGTAGTTACGGTTGTTGGGAATCGGTGACGTTCATGGAGCGTTTCCTTTTCTCGTATGAGTTGTCGGGGGTGACTATACCCATAATTGTTGGGTACGAGGGAGGCAGAGTTTCTCCTATTCGAGTAGAGGTACGGGATCGTCGTTCGGTATGAGCAGAAATCCAGGGTTGTCAGTTTTGCACACGGTGTGCTAGTGTTAGTGTTGATGCTTGTGTGCTGATGCTGACATGTGATGATACTGGTACTAGCGCGAGTGCTGGTACTGGTGATTGTGATGACGTTGAGTCACATCCATCGTAATGGGCATATGTTCGGTATCTGTGGTCCCAGAGTGGATCTCAAATAGAGTTAAATTGGTTAGGGGACACGTGGATGATGTCCGAGTGTGTTATTTCCAATTTGGTTGGAACTTCGGAATCGCGAAAGGTTGCGATTGAGGTGACGAGTGGAATGCGGGCTTCCCGCATTAGTAATGAGTATTTTGAAGTTATAGTGAATGAGATTTCTCATTTTCTGCTTGGTGGCAGACGATGTTGGATTACGTGGTGTGGTGAGTGCAGCGAGTTTTGTTTGCATTCACATAGGATGAATTTTGATCTCATTGTCTTGTATCATTGTTGATGTTTCCTAGGTGGAATGCCAAGGATTGATACGAGGTAATCAATGAGAACCCACAGTCTCGACGTGTCTCGTCGTTGACTGATCTATGTAGATGTGGGAAATGGTCTAGGACTTTGGACGTTGTGACGATCGGGGATCATGACGTCTATGGTCGGTTGACGTAGTGATGGATCTGGATTGTGATCTTGATAATCCAGATAGGTGGAGAGTTTATCGCTCTTACCTGGATGTTTGAGTTGAGGATGTAGGACTGAACTTCTTTTCAAAGTGAATCCCATATGGTATATTACTCAGATGAGTAAGTGTCCGATGAGGTCGGATTTGGTTAGCTTTGGATGTACGTATATTGTGAGTGGCTTCCCTAGGAAGTCAATCGATGGTAATGTGGTAATCGGTTGAGCAGATATCCGATAGGTTCGGGTATAGTGTGTCTCCGTAGACGTGAACGATATTTCAGGTTTTGGAATCAGATTTCTGGATGACGATTCAGGATTTGATTTTGGAACTTGAAAGAGGATTTCTGTATTTGGGTTTTGGAATCGGATTCTGGGTGACGATTCAGGATTTGATTCTGGAGCTTGACAATGGATTTCTTTTTTATGAAATTGGGTTCGGAATGGTTATTCCAAATTCTAGCTACGGAATAATAATTTCGGATTCGAATTTGGACATGTTTATGGATATGATTTCTGGGTTTGGATTCGGGATTTCTTACGAAATTGCGGATTCGGATTCGGATTTGGAAATGGATAATGGGTCGGAGTTTTTGATCTGTCTGGTACTGGATTGGACAGATGGACTCCATTATAGAAACGTGATTGGCTATGACCTAGGTGGTTGTAGTTTGATTGATGGGTAGATGTACGTACCTTGTACGTTGTTCGAGGTACGATACAGGATAGGCTTGTGGTGTCTGGTAGCGGTATTCTGGATATACCAGTGATACGTTGGTGAGCGAGTTGGTAGTCGGATTGGTTCTGATACTATCAGATTAATCGAGGTCGTGAACTAGACATTGGATACTGTGCGTTGGGTCATAGTGTTTCAGATGGGTCTAGTTACACACAGGTTTTGTAATTTGGTGGTTAGTATATCCACAGGTAAGTATGGTGTTAGTTTCTGACTGACGACTGTCAAGTGGTGACAGATTGTCAGAGGTGTCAGCGTGGATCGGTTAGTGAGGTCTGATGACTCTGGGTGGAAGTAGACGTCAGGATAGTTAGAGATTGAGCAAGGAACTGGCTAGTTGTTTATGTCAACGAAAGGGTAGATTTGACAAATGGTGTCAATTCGAAACGGGTGACTACTGTCATTCGACATGGTCAAATGTAGTCGATGTAACGAGAGTGTTGGTGGTACGTCTGGGTGCAGACGAGTAAGTATTATTTTGGTTAGTTGGTGTATGAGTGTACACGTGTTGTGAGGTCAATTCTACTTTACACGAGGTGGATGTGGAATCGAGATAGTTGGAGTTTCGAGAACGAAACTAATTAAGGAGAGAAGAAAGGTTGGATTTAGGTCGGTTGGAATTTCGAGGACGAAATTAATTAAGGAGGGAAGGTTGTAACGACCCGTCCCAAATTCCATGATTAGATTATTGACTAATCACAATTAGTGATGCTAATCGGTGATTAGTTAGGCTAAATCGGACGAACGATGCAAAATGACCGTTTTGCCCCTAGTCGTGGCAAAACGTTGACTTTTCATTCGGACGGTCAAACGGACTTTGACCGATGACCGTGATGTAGTTCGTGATTTCACGAATTCATAGAAAGGTGGCACGTTCAATTCCGACGTTCGAGGAGGAAGTTATGACGTTCGGAAGTTTAGGGGCATTTTTGTAACGACCCATCCCGAATATCGGGATTTAATAATATTTAATGGTGATTTACTAATCTGGGATTAGTTATGTGATTTCGGACGAATTGTGCAAAATGACCGTTTTGCCCTTGTGCGTGGGCAAAACGTTGACTTTTAATTCGGATGGTCAAATGGACTTTGACCGATGACCGTGACGTAGTTCGGGACGTCACGAGTTCATAGACAAGTGCCACGTTCGATTTCGATGTCCGTGGTGAAAGTTATGATGTACGGAAGTTCAAGGGCGTTTTCGTAATTTGAACGTAATAGGGGGGAATGTTGACTTTTTGATCGGGAGGTCCGATGGCCGAGGACCGAGGACCGTTAGGAAGGTCTCGATGCTCTGAGTCCGTAGACAGGCGGCACGCATCAATCGGAGTCCGTATGACCGAGTTACGGGTCAGGATGCGTGAGGGGCATTTTGGTAATTTTCTGCACAAGGGCAGAATTGTAATCTCACACGGGGGCACTGTTTCATTAAACAGCCGTGAAGGTGGATGCTTTGTGCGATCGATCCCGTGATTGTTTATCAATTTAATTGAGTTAATTGGACCAGTATGAGGTGGAATTGCACATGTTTGGTGCTGCCAATCGATCAAAAGGACATGGGCACTGGTTGTTTAATGTTTTCGGGTCTGTGCAGGGGAACCTTGCACAGTCATTTGAGGACACTTTTGGACGCCTTTAACGGCTGAATTGAATTAAAAGAATGGTGAGTGAGTCGAGAGCGGTTCACTGAGATTGAGAATGAGAGGAATGAGTGAGTTTGGGGCTGGAATTCTCTGAAAACCCGAAACTGGGTTCTGGGAAATTCAAATACAAATTCCTAGTTTTAGGCCAGCCCAAGCCTAATTGATGATGGATTGAGCTTTCTGGAACTTCAACGTGTCGAACCAGATCAAATGGGGCAAGCTTTGGGGCTCCTAGGGCCGTGAACGGACGAGGTGGACGGCCGGAAAACTCAAGCTTGAGTTGTGGTGATTGAGGTAATGTCGTGTTCAATTAATCATGCTAATTGGTTCGTGTTAGTCCTTATATGCTTCATATGAAGTTAATTTGACAATGGTTGAAGATTGATGGAGTTTTGGTGGTTGACCCGTTTTGGGTGATCACAGGTTGTTGACACGATTAATCGATGGTTGATGTTGATCGATGTCACAGAACTGAAATTCATATGCTAATGATTGTTTTAGGATCAAGAACGGATTGAATTGATGTCGAATTGGGTGTGATTGAACCGGATCCTATCGCGGGTAATCAGACCCGTTTACCAGACAAACGGGTGAAGGTGGTGATTGTAGCAGTCACTGTAGCAGGCGCGTGGCTTTCACGCGCAGCCACTCACGGCGGCGCGTGACGGCGCGTGGGCACGAATCTCGAGGTGAGGTCAACATGACTTTTATCCTATACAATGTTACGAACATTTTGGGATTAGTTTCGTGTCGATCGGATCCCGTCTCGATATTGTTCGGGATGTCCGAAGGTTTTAAATCCAGTTTAAAAATACTTAAAAATTCGGGAAAATTACGGGACTTGAATAGGATGTTAATGATGAGGTTAGTGATCCTCTAATGTGATTTGAACAGGATTGGGAGTCCCGGTGATTGTGGTGTGGCCCGGGAAGGCCTATGGCACGCGTATCGAGGCACTCGGTTAAACGGTCTGTGGGTGGACATTGGTTTTATAAATTCGATGCATGCATAACTGTTTCATGATTGTTATAATTGGGGTTATATGATTTGTTTTGGATATCAGTGAATTTATATGTTTTCACGCATTTCGAGGCGATTTACGTGTTTGCACGTGAATCGAGGTTTTCTGGATTTGCACTGATTTCCATAAATATGGATGGATATGATTTCATGAAACGGTTACGGATTTGATAAAGTAAAATCGGGCCAGGGGCCCAATTGAATTATGAAATCGGGCCAGGGGCCCAGTTGACTTATGAAATCGGGCCAGGGGCCCAGTTGACTTATATATGTGATTTCGGGTCGGGGACCCTAAAATGGAATTGAATAAACTATTTCGGATTTGATTCAACTATTTGGACTTATGACGGTTTTATGGAAATTCGGGGCAGGGCCCTTGTGATATTTTGGAAATGAATAATAAAATGTGTTCCATAAAACCATCTCGATATGAGGATATTTATATCCTGATCTCCTCCAAGTGTCGGGGACACTGGAGAAGTCACGGTGCATTGCCTGTGAGGGCTCATTATACGGAGCTACCAGACCGTATAGTGATCCAGGAGCAGGATTGCTAGACGTCATGGACGTCAGACATCGGGGATGTCAGAGATATGGACCCGGTGAGACCCCGGGCAGCACGGGTTGCTTAATACCGTGAGATATGACGTCTGGAACGTCAAGCGTCTAGGACGCTAGGCATCGGGGATGCCGGAGATGGAAAAATAATAAATGAATATTACTGGATTGATGAAATAACTCTTGGATTGACTTTTGGGGAATTTGAAACTATGCTTTGGGTTCCAGGCTAAGGCCCTAGTGGTTATTTCTAAATAAATATGGGATTATTGGTTTTTGGTACATGCATATGATTTTACTGAGGGGCATAAATGTCTTATAAATGTTTTTAACAGAATTGTTTATTTTCGTCCACTCACAGCTTTTGTTTTTAATGCCCTTCAGGTTGATTCCGGATACGACTGCAGCAGAGACTTGAGCATCGCACACCTCCTCCATCGATCCTTACGCACTCTGGAAGCCCGTTTGGGCAATGGCAACCGGTTATCCCTTGTCTGACGCCTCTTGTCAGACGGGAGCACGTCACATTCCATGGTAATCCCGGGGGGATTGGGATGGGTCGTGTCAATTTTGGTAATTTTCGTTAAAAGGAGCGAAATAGTTGACTTTTTGACCGGGATGTCCGATGGCCGAGGGCCAAAGATCGTTACGTAGATAAGGACGATACGAATCCGTAGACAAGCGGCACGTCGAATTTGGACGTTCGACGGCGAAGTTACGGTTCAAGGAAGTTCAAGTGCACTATTGCACGAATTACGAAACGAGTTAACTTTTGGACTTAGTGGGGCCCAGGGCTGAGTCTGTGGACCAATGGATGAGTGACACTTGTCACCCATCCACAGGCCACCCAAATTGTATTCATGCATCTGCCTTCACCGTGCATTTTCATTTTCTTCGTTCAAACACACACCCATTACCCGATCTCACCCAACCATTCAAACCAATCCAACCCAATCCCAGAGGAGCAGGCCTGAGTGACCAGAGAGGGTTGTGAGAGACTAAGGAAGGCTGCTGGGCGGCGAGAACCGCCGTGAACGGCGGCGTGGAAGCAAAGAACCCGTGAGGTACACGGTTGAACCCTTTTTCATTTTATTTTGGTTTTACATGCTAAGGTTGATTTTGGGTGATTAGAATGATCTTAGGGGGTTAATAGGAACCTAATAAGATGATTTTGAGGATGGTTTGCTGGCTGCAAAACCTGGGAACGAAAATGGAAGGTTGAACCGAAAAGGGGGGGAAATTGGTTTAATGAGATTTTGATGTTTTTAAGTTGTTTTGATGATTGGAAATGATAGGGAATGAAGAGATATGAATTATAGGATTAATTAGGGTTGAAATCGGACCAAAATAGGGTAGGAAAACCTCTGAAAAATTCTCGCCGGTTCGGAACAGTACTGCTACAGTAACCGGTCCAAAACCAGAAGAAAAAAAAACCGATTTTCAGGGGTAGGTGATGATGAACAGTATTTTTGACCTTCTAGGGGCTCGTGAGGAAGCGTGGTCCATAATTTGGGAAAGTTTTCAACACGGGAAATCTTCTATTCAATTTAACGAAGATTTTGGGACTGGTCTCGCGTCAATCGGACATCGTTTCGATAGTTTTCGGGGTGTTGGAAGGTTTAGGGTCGGCTTAAAAATAGTTAAAAGTTCGGGAAAATTACGGGGCTTTGATGGGAGGTTAATTAAGTAGATATTAACCTTCTATTAAAATTTGGACAGGTTTGGGAGTCCCGGTAATGGTGATCGGCTAGGGGAGCCGAATGGCACGCAAATCGAGGCGGCAGCTCGGACGGTCTGTGAGTGGACCTTGTTTTCTAAATTGGTGCATGCATAAATGTTTATTATATGTTTTAAATACTTGTTTGTGATGCCATGAGTGCATTTGGATGTGTGGTTACTTATAGGCACGTATTTCGAGGTTTCGGCCCTATACGGTGCCTATACGGGGCTGTATGTCTTTATTGGTCTAAATGAAATGGTTTTGGATTTCCAAATGGATTATGAATATGATTTTATGATGTTGATTTGGATGATTGTGAATTATATGGTTTCACGCATTACGAGGCGTGACAGGACCCATCCCAATCCCCCCGGGATTACCGTGGAATGTGCCCTGCTCCCGTCCAACAAGGGGTGTCAGACAAGGGATAACCACGAGCCACTGCCCAAACAGGGCATCCAGAGTGCGCAAGGATCGATGGAGGAGATGTGCAATGTCCCAGTCGCTGCTGTAATCGCATCCGTGATCAACCTGAAGGGCATTAAAACCAAAAGCTGTGAGTGGACAAAAACCAGTAAGTTCATCAAATACATTTATAAGACATTTATGCCCTCCAATAAAAACGTATGCATGCCACAAAAACCAGTAACCAAAACGTTTGCTCAACCGAGCCCTTAGGGCCTTAGCGCAAAAACCGTTAACCAAAAACCAAGTGTGGGAACTCAGCCCCAAAAACCGTGGAATACCACCACCATACATAAACGACCATGTGGGTCACCACCCACTACCATAAATGAACATTAATTCATTAAAATCACACAATCATAAATCCACCCGGAAAGCCATTTCATTAAATCGTATTTTACCATTACCATCACCAGCATCCCTGATGCTAGACGTCCCTGACGTCATGTCTCACGGTTTCACAAGCTACGCGTGCTGCCCGGGGTCTCTCCGAGTCCATATATCTGACATCCCTGATGTCTGACGTCCCTGACGTCAATCATAGCAATCCTGCTCCTGAGTCATCATACGGTCCGGCTGCTCCGTATAATGACCCCTCGCAGGCAATGCACCGTGACTTCCCCAGTGTCCCAGACATCTGGAGGAGACCATCATATATCCTTGTATCCAGATGGTATATGGAAAAACAGTTTTATTAAATCCTTTTATCACATCATTACCATTGGGCCCTGCCCGTAATTTCCATAAAACCACACAGTTCCATTTAGGGTCCCTGACCCAAAATCACAATTATTAAATATAGGGTCCCTGACCCGAAATCACCATTATAATCCAATTGGGCCTCATGCCCGATTTTATGAACCACTGGGCCCACGGCCCGATTTGTAAACCAACGGGGCCCGCAACCCGACTTATAAACCCACTGGGCCCACGGCCCGAATTCATAAATCAACTGGGCCCCTGGCCCGATAACATAACTCAAATGGGTCTCAGCCCGATTTCATTAACCAACTGGGCCCCTGGCCCGATTTCATTAACCAACTGGGCCCCCGGCCCGATTCTCAAATGGACTCCAAGTCCGAAATTTCCAAAACAAGTGGGCCTCAAGCCCGAGTTTATATTTCCAATTTCAAAACCATTTCATCACATTATATCCAAGTCATAAATATGGAAAATCCATGGAAAACCGGAAAACCTCGACTTACGTGCAAGCACGTAAATCGCCTCGAAATACGTGAAACCGTACAATTTACCAACAACCAAATCAACATCACACAATCACAACCATAATCCATATAAAACATTTAAGCATGCATAGAATTTATAAAACCAAAGTCCACTCACAGACCGTTTTAACCGTGTGCCTCGATACGCGTGCCACCGGCCCTCCCGGGCCACACCACTAACACCGGGACTCCCAATCCTGTCCAAATCACATTAGAGGGTTACTAACCTCATTATTAACATCCTATCAAAGTCCCGTAATTTTCCCGAATTTTTACTTATTTTTAAACTTAATTTAAAACCTTCGGACATCCCGAACACTATCGAGACGGTATCCGATCGACACGAAACCAATTCCAAAATGTCCGTTACATCGAATGGATTAAAAGTCATGTTGACCTCACCTCGAGATTCGTGCCCACGCGCCGCCACGCGCCGCCGTGAGTGGCTGCGCGTGAAACTCACGCGCCGTGAACAGTGTCACCGTTCTGACCCGGTTGTCTGATAAACGGGTCACCGTGACCCGCGGCCCAACCCGACTGGTTCTCAGCCAATACTCGATCATTTTCAAATCCGTTTGTTCCTACAAGATCGTCTCATCAATTCCAGTTGATCCATGCTTTAAAAACTGAGAAACCAATACGTTGACTACCTGTTCGTGGAGGTGTGCAGACCGGCCACCTGCAACCGTCGTGTCTGCACGATCCCGGCCACCATTCCTTTCGAAAACGATCCCCAGAAGCTCGTCTCACCTTCTAGATCATCATCCTAATCACCAGATCGATCGAAACACGTTAAAACCCATCCTACCATTTTTGTACCCGAAAACAAACTCACGGGTTCGAGGCTTACCTCGCCGCCGTGGCTACCGCCGTGGCTACCAGCATGCCTAGCTCGACTCCAGGAACATCATACATCCCTCTAAAGCGATCAAAAGCCAATCCATAACGATCTTCCAATTTCTGCATTTTTGCTCCTCTGTTTTTGTTTTGGCGCCGTCGTCTCCGCCGTCTCCGTCGTCCCCCCGCCGTCTCTCAAGCCTCACCGTGCAGCTCATCTCACTCACACACCAACACAGAAGAGATTGGTGAGGTGGTTCATGTAGGTTGTGTGCATATGTGTTTCGGGTGGGAGAAAGAACAGAGTGAGAGGGATGAGTGTGATCAGTAGATGAAGGGAAGAAAGAGATGAGATCAAGGGCCCAGATTTAATCTGAGGTTTGAATGGATGGTGAGGATTTAAGGGGAGAAAATGGATTAAATAATCCAATGGCCAACAAGGATCCAGATTTTAGGGAAGATGGGGATGAGTGACATGTGGACTACATCCAAGGGTCCAGATTCGTCAGTTACTGTTCACCTATTTAATATTATTATTTTATTCCGAGTCTCGGTTAATCGCGATTACGCCCGTGACCATAACTTCGTCGTCGTAACTCCGATTTCGGCATGCCGCTTGTCGTTGGATTCGTATCGACGATACCTACGTAACGGTCCTTGGCCCTCGCCCATCGGACCTCCCGATCAAAAAGTCAACATTTGGCCCCTAACAAGCCAAATTACCAAAATACCCCTCAACTTCCGAACACCATAACTTCCTCTACGAATGTCGGAATTGAACGTGCCACCTGTCTATGAACTCGTGACGTCCCGAACTACGTCACGGTCATCGGTCAAAGTCCATTTGACCGCCCGAACAAAAAGTCAACATTTTGCCCACGACCAGGGGCAAAACGGTCATTTTGCACATTTTGTCCGATTCCGCCCTACTAACCACCGTTTAACCTCACTAGTCAAGATTAAACACTAACTAATCCCGGAATTCGGGACGGGTCGTTACAACCTTCCCTCCTTAATAAATTTCGTCCTCGAAATTCCAACCGATCTAATCTCAACGTACTTCCCTCCTTAATAAGTTTCGCTCTCGAAACTCGACTATCCTGATTCCACAAACACCCGCGGAAAGTGGAATCGACCACGCAACACGTGTACACCCGTACACCAACTACTTAGACAAAACTTGTCTACACCCAAACGTACCACTAGTACCCAAAACGCAACGATTACATTCGACCCCGTCGAATGACTGAAACTACTTGTTTCGAATTTGACACCGTTCCTTTCCCACTCCCACTAGGAGTCAGCTAACCCCACTCAACAATCTATGTTGACACATCCTGCCAAACTGTCACCACACAGTTGTTGTCAGTCAAAAACTGACACTAGACTCACTCGTGGCTACACATGCCACCAACGTACTTAACTTAGTAAACGATTACCGACCCTTCAAACGACCTGTGTGTAATTAAACACATCGGAATTACCATGACCCATTGCATAGTAATGTCCGGTCCACAGCCAATCCCATGGTATCGGAACCAATCCGACTACCAACACGTTCACCAACACACCTCGGGTATATCCCGTATACCGTAACTAGACATCACAAGTCTACAAGGTATTGTACCTCGAACCATGTACGAAGTACACACATCTATCTAATGACCAGACTACAACCACCTAGGTCATAGCCGAACGCATTCCAATAATGGAGTACGTTTGCCCAATCCAACATGAGACAAATCGAAACTCCACCCAACATCTAGTTCCACTTCCGAATCTGAATCCGCAACTTCGTAAGAAATCCCGGATCCAAACCCAGATATCCCATTTTAACTCATTTCCAAATCCGAATCCGAAATCATTATTCCGTAAGCTAGCATTTGGAACAACCATTTCGTACCCAAATCCGGAAATATACTTTCAAGTTCCAAAATCGAATCCTGAATCGTCACCCAGAAATTCGATTCCAAATCCCGAAATCTCGTTCACATTTACCAAGACACACCAAAACCGAACCTATCGGTTACCCGTTCAATACACTTGATTGACTTCATAGGGAAGCCAATCCAACCTCCACACGTCTAAGGTTGACAAAATTCAACTACCTTGAAAACCTACTCACCCGAGTAGAATACCATACGGGCCCCACTTCGAAAAGAAGTTCAATCTCGTCATTTACGACTCACGTACCAAGGTAAGAGTGATATACTCTCCCCCTATCTGAATCATCAAGATCACGACCCAGATAGACACTGCGTCCCTGACAATAACGTCAAAATCCTAGATTGCCACAACGATCGACAACCGACTCCCACAACTAGACAGATCAGTCAACGACGAGACACGTCGAGACTGCGGAATCTCACGGATTACCTTGTATCAATCCTTGTCATTCCACCTAGGAAAAACCAAGGATGATCCAAAATGATGACGTCCAAACTCATCCTACGTGGATGCAACAAAACTCATTGCACTCACCACGCCATGTACCCCAACATCGTCTGCCACCAAGACGAAAATGAGAAATCTCGTTTACCTAGTTTCGAACACGTAGCTCCTCCCAATGACCTCGCAACACACACGGGCTCAACAACCAATACACGCTCAACGTACTAGTAACTACAGTCAATGTCTGCCAGGGCAGAAAGCAAGAAGTCAACCCCAATGACTTCGGAATACCAATCACCAAAAACACGCACCACTCTCGTTCCCTAATCACAACGCTTCTCGACACTAAGGTTCCAACCATGTTGGAAACAGATATGCTCCCAACAAGACGTCAAGTCTAACCACTAGACTTCCTACCTCCTCAACTCACTTGGACAACCCCGTGTCCACAATCAATCCGTTATTGTCCCGTTCGCACATCACGACCTTTACAGGTTCAACACTCGGTTTCCCAAGTTCTCAATTACAAATTCCTACCTTTATACCACTAATGGTTTTCCTCGTCTTTTCCAGTTTTAATCATTTCCATGTACTTTTTAGGGATATTAAAACATCAAATCGCACAAATTTTTGGAGTTGCCAACAACTCCCCCAAAGCCACCAATTATCATGACGTAGGGGACGTCATCCCAAGATTACTCAAGTCTCAATTATACCCTTTTTAATCCACTCCTTACTGATTATCTCACCACTATTGGGACTTATCCCAACACAGCACAATCTTAACTGGATCCCATCCAGTCCATCACTCAGCCACTACCGAATCTCAAAGACCGAACATATGTTCATCATGACGGAGTCACACCCCAACTTGTGGCTCATCGTCAACACCATTACCGACACTAGCACCAACACACTATCAACAACACTAGTATCAGCACACATGCATCCATACTAGCATCAGCACAAAAGTACTAACCCACAAACATTCATACTTGCACACCGTGTGCAAATACGACAACCCTGGATCTCCGTTCATACCGAACGACGATCACGTACCTCACGACTATGGGTACCACTATTCTGACAATCCTTATCAGGAAAATGAACGTTCCCCGAACGTCCCCTGATCCCCAAGTATTATGACCACACGGATTACCCTTGATAGCCAGTCATCTCCATATGACTACCGACTAACTGTCATTGCTATCGAGATCCGCATCCACACATCACACCAAAACCCGATCCAACACGGGATTCCACAATTTATTTCAGAACCGTATCCGTAAATCGAATCCCATAGTTCAGCCTAGACTCACCAGAGCCATCCACATGGTCATTCATGACCTCAGCCACTCGTCGCAGCACAAGTTCTCATCCACTAACCACAATTAAGGTTTACCTTTTTAATACTAGGGTTCCACAATCACACCCTATGGTTCCCCCGAACCCAACCACTTTCCGTAATATAAAACTCACAACCTGACCGACCCCGCGGTCTAGACATCGAATAGACGTCAAATCCAATCCTACCATCCCATCAACGTGGGTTCCACCACTAGGTCATCGGCCAACTCCGATGAACCAACATCCCTCACACTAGAAACCACCACAAGGGTTCACATTTTAGACCATTACTCACATGAGGTTCCTCGAACCTGGCTGCACCTAGCAGCACAACAATCCAATGTCACATGACCGAACCGACGGTCCCACTATACCAGTTCACCACAATCAACCCCACTTGGGTCGAATCACATTAACGCACGGCGTATCGGGCCAATCGCACTCCATCCACTATCCAAACCCAAAAACTATCTATCAGGTTGATAACGACTTGCAGCCCAAAGAGACATCACACCCTCGACCTGCGCACACAAAAGAGCAACCACGCTCTGATACCAAGTTGACAGGACCCATCCCAATCCCCCCGGGATTACCGTGGAATGTGCCCTGCTCCCGTCCAACAAGGGGTGTCAGACAAGGGATAACCACGAGCCACTGCCCAAACAGGGCATCCAGAGTGCGCAAGGATCGATGGAGGAGATGTGCAATGTCCCAGTCGCTGCTGCAATCGCATCCGTGATCAACCTGAAGGGCATTAAAACCAAAAGCTGTGAGTGGACAAAAACCAGTAAGTTCATCAAATACATTTATAAGACATTTATGCCCTCCAATAAAAACGTATGCATGCCACAAAAACCAGTAACCAAAACGTTTGCTCAACCGAGCCCTTAGGGCCTTAGCCCAAAAACCGTTAACCAAAAACCAAGTGTGGGAACTCAGCCCCAAAAACCGTGGAATACCACCACCATACATAAACGACCATGTGGGTCACCACCCACTACCATAAATGAACATTAATTCATTAAAATCACACAATCATAAATCCACCCGGAAAGCCATTTCATTAAATCGTATTTTACCATTACCATCACCAGCATCCCTGATGCTAGACGTCCCTGACGTCATGTCTCACGGTTTCACAAGCTACGCGTGCTGCCCGGGGTCTCTCCGGGTCCATATATCTGACATCCCTGATGTCTGACGTCCCTGACGTCAATCATAGCAATCCTGCTCCTGAGTCATCATACGGTCCGGCTGCTCCGTATAATGACCCCTCGCAGACAATGCACCGTGACTTCCCCAGTGTCCCAGACATCTGGAGGAGACCATCATATATCCTTGTATCCAGATGGTATATGGAAAAACAGTTTTATTAAATCCTTTTATCACATCATTACCATTGGGCCCTGCCCGTAATTTCCATAAAACCACACAGTTCCATTTAGGGTCCCTGACCCAAAATCACAATTATTAAATATAGGGTCCCTGACCCGAAATCACCATTATAATCCAATTGGGCCTCATGCCCGATTTTATGAACCACTGGGCCCACGGCCCGATTTGTAAACCAACGGGGCCCGCAGCCCGACTTATAAACCCACTGGGCCCACGGCCCGAATTCATAAATCAACTGGGCCCCTGGCCCGATAACATAACTCAAATGGGTCTCAGCCCGATTTCATTAACCAACTGGGCCCCTGGCCCGATTTCATTAACCAACTGGGCCCCCGGCCCGATTCTCAAATGGACTCTAAGTCCGAAATTTCCAAAACAAGTGGGCCTCAAGCCCGAGTTTATATTTCCAATTTCAAAACCATTTCATCACATTATATCCAAGTCATAAATATGGAAAATCCATGGAAAACCGGAAAACCTCGATTTACGTGCAAGCACGTAAATCGCCTCGAAATACGTGAAACCGTACAATTTACCAACAACCAAATCAACATCACACAATCACAACCATAATCCATATAAAACATTTAAGCATGCATAGAATTTATAAAACCAAAGTCCACTCACAGACCGTTTTAACCGTGTGCCTCGATACGCGTGCCACCGGCCCTCCCGGGCCACACCACTAACACCGGGACTCCCAATCCTGTCCAAATCACATTAGAGGGTTACTAACCTCATTATTAACATCCTATCAAAGTCCCGTAATTTTCCCGAATTTTTACTTATTTTTAAACTTAATTTAAAACCTTCGGACATCCCGAACACTATCGAGACGGTGTCCGATCGACACGAAACCAATTCCAAAATGTCCGTTACATCGAATGGATTAAAAGTCATGTTGACCTCACCTCGAGATTCGTGCCCACGCGCCGCCACGCGCCGCCGTGAGTGGCTGCGCGTGAAACTCACGCGCCGTGAACAGTGTCACCGTTCTGACCCGGTTGTCTGATAAACGGGTCACCGTGACCCGCGGCCCAACCCGACTGGTTCTCAGCCAATACTCGATCATTTTCAAATCCGTTTGTTCCTACAAGATCGTCTCATCAATTCCAGTTGATCCATGCTTTAAAAACTGAGAAACCAATACGTTGACTACCTGTTCGTGGAGGTGTGCAGACCGGCCACCTGCAACCGTCGTGTCTGCACGATCCCGGCCACCATTCCTTTCGAAAACGATCCCCAGAAGCTCGTCTCACCTTCTAGATCATCATCCTAATCACCAGATCGATCGAAACACGTTAAAACCCATCCTACCATTTTTGTACCCGAAAACAAACTCACGGGTTCGAGGCTTACCTCGCCGCCGTGGCTACCGCCGTGGCTACCAGCATGCCTAGCTCGACTCCAGGAACATCATACATCCCTCTAAAGCGATCAAAAGCCAATCCATAACGATCTTCCAATTTCTGCATTTTTGCTCCTCTGTTTTTGTTTTGCCGCCGTCGTCTCCGCCGTCTCCGTCGTCCCCCCGCCGTCTCTCAAGCCTCACCGTGCAGCTCATCTCACTCACACACCAACACAGAAGAGATTGGTGAGGTGGTTCATGTAGGTTGTGTGCATATGTGTTTCGGGTGGGAGAAAGAACAGAGTGAGAGGGATGAGTGTGATCAGTAGATGAAGGGAAGAAAGAGATGAGATCAAGGGCCCAGATTTAATCTGAGGTTTGAATGGATGGTGAGGATTTAAGGGGAGAAAATGGATTAAATAATCCAATGGCCAACAAGGATCCAGATTTTAGGGAAGGTGGGGATGAGTGACATGTGGACTACATCCAAGGGTCCAGATTCGTCAGTTACTGTTCACCTATTTAATATTATTATTTTATTCCGAGTCTCGGTTAATCGCGATTACGCCCGTGACCATAACTTCGTCGTCGTAACTCCGATTTCGGCATGCCGCCTGTCGTTGGATTCGTATCGACGATACCTACGTAACGGTCCTTGGCCCTCGCCCATCGGACCTCCCGATCAAAAAGTCAACATTTGGCCCCTAACAAGCCAAATTACCAAAATACCCCTCAACTTCCGAACACCATAACTTCCTCTACGAATGTCGGAATCGAACGTGCCACCTGTCTATGAACTCGTGACGTCCCGAACTACGTCACGGTCATCGGTCAAAGTCCATTTGACCGCCCGAACAAAAAGTCAACATTTTGCCCACGACCAGGGAAAAAACGGTCATTTTGCACATTTTGTCCGATTCCGCCCTACTAACCACCGTTCAACCTCACTAGTCAAGATTAAACACTAACTAATCCCGGAATTCGGGACGGGTCGTTACAAGGCGATTTACGTGCTTGCACGTAAATCGAGGTTTTCCGATTTTACTCTGATTTTCCGTACTTGTGGTTTTGGATATGATTTAATGAAATGGTTTTGGAATTGAAAAGGTAAACTCGGGTTCGAAACCCATTTGATTTACCAAATCGGGCACGAGGCCCTGTTGGTTTACGAATCGGACTTGAGGTCCAGTTTGTATGTGGTTTCGGGCTTAGGGCCCAGCTATGTGTTACAAATGGTTTTTATGGTTCATGACGGTTTATGGGGACCGGCATGAACCCTTGAAATGGATTTACGGGTCATGACGGTTTATGAGAACCGGCATGAACCCTTGAAAAGGATTTTATGGTTCATGACGGCTTATGGGGGCCGGGCATGAATCCTTGAAAAATTTAAAGAATGATTTCAAACGGTTTTTCATATTCCATCCTTTATATATGATTGTCTCCTCCGGGGAGGGTCGTTGGCCTGGGTGGACCCCGGAGTAGTCACGGGGCACTGACTGAGTTTAGTCGCCCCCCAGTTAGGTTCCTTACTCTCAAGATGGGCATGGTTCGTTACCTTCAGGGAGGGTTATTGGTCTACGGACATTGACCTGGGTGGACCCTGGAGAGACTTGGGTTTGAGACCCCGGTTAGCACACGTGTAGCTTTATCTTGCCGTGACAGGTTCTGGATATGAAATATAATGGATAAACATGATTTCAATTGGTTTTGGGAAATTGTGTTTATAATGATAAATGAATTTGGGCTGAGATCCCACATATGTTCAATGTGTTATGGTTTTCTGTAAATGGTTTTGGGCAAGAGCTCGTGTGACTTGTATTTACGAAATTTGGGGCTGTGACCCTATTTCTGGTTGTTTAAACATATGTGTTTGAATAAATGGTCTTACTATGCATGCATGCTTTTTAGTGGAGGGTATAAAGGTCTTTGATGAAATGTTTTTATAAATTCTTTATTTTTGTCCACTCACAGTCTTTCTGTTTTTAATACCCTTCAGGTTGGATACGGTGTGGACTGTAGCAGAGATCGAGATATCACATACCTCCTCCGGATCCTGACGTACTCTGATAGCCCGGGAGGGCAGAGATCGAGATATCACATACCTCCTCCATTTGAGTTACGTAATCGGGCTGGGGGCCCAGTTGCTTTATGAAATCGGGCCAAAGGCCCAGTTGGTTATGAAATCGGGCTGAGACCCATTTTAGTTATATAATCGGGCCAGGGGCCCAGTTGATTTACTAAATCGGGCCATGGGCCCAGTTGATTTACGAAATCGGGCTGTGGGCCCAGTTGATTTACGGAATCGGGCATGAGGCCAAGTTGGTTTATAAATGTGATTTCGGGTCGGGGACCCTAAATGGTTTTGGATTGGAGGAATTAGATGTTTGGACTTGTGATGGTTTTATGGAAATTCCGGGCAGGGCCCTTGTGATGTTTTGAAGTGATTTGATAAACTATTTTCCATAAACCATCTTGATACGAGGATTTGGTGATGGTCTCCTCCAGGTGTCTGGGACACTGGGGAAGTCATGATGCATTGCCTGCGAGGGGTCATTATACGGAGCTACCGGACTGTATGATAACTCAGGAGCAGGATTGCTATGATTGGACATCTGGGATGTTAGAGATATTGACCCGGTGAGACTCCGGGTAGCACGCGTTGCTTGATACCGTGAGATATGGCGTCTGGGACGCTAGGCATCTAGGATGCCCATGATGGTTTAAATATGTTTTGTTTTATTGAATGGTATTTATGGTTATGGTTTTGGGCGGTAGACCACTTGGAATTGGAATTTGGTTTTACGGTTTTGGGCCGAGTTCCCACATTTGGTTTTGAGTCATGATTTCTGGGCTAAGGCCTTAACAGTTGTTTTTAGTAAATGGTTTACTTACTGATTTTGATGCATGCATACGTTTTAATGAATTGCATAATTATCTTTGTGAAATGTGTTTTATGAACTTACTTATTTTCATCCACTCACAGCTTTTGGTTGTTTTTAATGCCCTTCAGGTTGATCACGGATGCGACTGTAGCAGAGACTGTGACATTGCATGCCTCCTCCATCGATCCTTGTGCACTATGGAAGCTCATTGGGGGCAGTGGCCTTAGGTTATCCCTTGTCTGACACTTCGTGTCAGATGGGAGCATGCCACATCCCACGGTAATCCCGAGGGGATTGGGATGGGTCGTGTCACTCAAAACTCCTGGAACAGTCAACGTGTCCCGAATGTGCTTCATAAAGGTAAAAACCTCCAAATGACTTACCAACCATCTCTGATCGACCTGAAACCACCACTATTGGATTCAGCATGTCGAAACATTTCAAACAAGACCTATTTGACCTCAAAATTTGTGCCCATGTGTCCGCACATGCTGGTCAAAGTTTAGTCAACAAAAAGTCAACAGTCAACGATGACATCATCAGTCAAAGTCAAAGCTGACATCATCGATCAAAGTCAATACTGACGTCATCAAAGGTAATGCTGACATCACCGATGATGTCATCATCCTTACCGGAGAAGACGACCAATGCCGCCATGCGCCGTCGTTTGGTTAGCCGACCGCTGGTCGGAAAACCACCATTGTTGGCTAATTTTTCAACCATCCTTAACTCTCTTATTTCTCAACCAAATCCTACATTCTATATATGTAAATGTATCTACTCGAGCTAAGGAATCCAAATATGAACCCAAAATTGAGAGAAAGTACCTGGTTTTGAAGATATGGATTCCCAAAGTTTCAGAAAAACTTTGAATCCATGTTTTGGCCATTCCCGTCGCCCAAAACCTTCCATTTTTGCACTACAAGCTCGTATGAGCTCCAAGGACATGAATATGGGCTTAGAATCTATCCAAAACATCCAAAACAAAACCCAAAATGAATACCCCCCACGGCCTACCTTTGTTCCTCGCAATTCCAGCCACCACCACGACGGCTACGCCGTCTCTTGCCGTCCTCTCAGCCTCTCCCTCATCCTCTCAGTCTCTCTATGGTCTCAAGCAAGGAGATGGAATGATGAAGGTGATGGTTTAGGGGTGGGTACAGGTTGGATGAAGAAACGAAGAAGAAAATGGTAGATGCATGTATGTGTTTGTGTGGGTCAATGGATGAATGACACTTGTCACTCATTTATTAGTCTACGGAAGATATTTTTGGTCCCACTAAAGACAAACCAATTTGAAAATCGTGCAACTGTAAAATGTACTCGAACCTTCCGTGACCCGTAACTTTCTTGACGATATCCAATTTTAACGTGTCGCTTGCCTACGGACTTGTATCATCTCGATCTACCTAATGGATCTCGGTCCACGTGCATTTGACCTCTAGGGTCAAAAGTTATCATTTTCGCACTTTCAAGAGAAAAATCGTCATTTTACCTCGACCGTCCGATAATCCTCGATTAAGGATTAATCCTTAATTAATTATTTCTAATCACAAAATTCGGGACGGGTCGTTACATTCAGTCTTCTTAAACATCGCTACAAGTCAGGCTACAATTAGCGCAACCCAAAACTTCCTTGTCCTAACTCTGTACTTTTTCAAATCCTCTTCCAATTTACCGGTTTCCTTAACAATCCCGGTATGATTTCCTTGCACCGATGGCACATTTCAAGATCAAACCATTCTCAATACCCATATTTGCTTTCCTGCATCAAATCAGACTCTATCATCATAAACTTACACACAATCCCAACAATTGAATGGAATTTGAACATTTTCCATCTAAAAGTTAAAGTAATAAACCTAATTTCAACATACTTGCGTATTCATCGTAATTTCAACAAAGAACACAATTTTTTTATTTTTAATTATCCCATAACATGGACACACTTAGAATTGTCAGGACCCACCCCGGTTCCACCCCGAAATCCGAGGTAAATCCTGCTCCCGTCTGACTAAATCGAAAGAAACTCACGAAAAGTACCCAAACCCACAGTCAGACGCAGGAGAACTTTTAAACATCTGAAGTCAAAGTTTACAGAGCATAGTACTAAATACAAAATAAAAGAAAACCGGAAATCTAGGTATACGCACAAAGGAAAAATTACAACAGTCTGGGATTCCTCTCGTGACTTCTATGCCTCAGACGCTGCCTCGACGTCAGAACCCCGCACTAGCTCCACGACCTGGAGGGCAATTGAAAACAGAAGGTGTGAGTGGACCATAAATAAAAGAAAAGTTTCTAAAACCATTTATAAGAAAACCGGGTTTAGCCCTCCGTTTTGAAACCACACGCATAACCCAGTTATCAAAACAGTTTTAAACCACGTAACGATCATCATAAGAACAGAAACACTAGAAAACACCGTTATAGAAAATCATAATATCAACCTCTTAAACTCGTATCATAAACCATGAACATTAAATCATCATTTTCCGATCAAACCTGTTGGACCTATCCGAGTCTTTAAACTCCCGAGTCTTTAAACTCAATCTAGGCCTCAATAATATCCGAGTCTTTAAACTCCCGAGTCTTCAAACTCAACAGGCCTACTGGGGAAATATCAATATATCCGAGTCTTTAAACTCCCGAGTCTTTAAACTCAATCCGGGTCTTTAAACCCAATCTGTGCATGTCCCCCGTCAATCACAATATCCGGGTCTTTAAACTCAATAACCAGATCTAGTAAATCCAATCAAAACCATTTGAAAACCATTTCCGAATTCACATCCAAACCCGAATCCGAAATCACCGGTCCGAAGCCCTTCCAGCATCCAGAACCGTCATTCCGAACTAAAATTCGCAATTCCACTTTCCAACTTTAAAACCAAATTCCGCTTCTTGAAATCCGATTTTAAAACCGAAAACCTCAATTATCAAAATTACGTTCCAAAATCCCGTTATAATCATTGGAAACCAGTTATCATTTGAAAACCCCAAAACCATAGCTTCATATTCAGGAATCACCCTTTTCTCGTAAAACGTGCCAAAAATCGAACTTCCTCGAAAACCGTGCAATTATGTAAAACCAACATAGCATATTCGATGAACATAGAATCATGATTAAAACCATAAAACAAGTAATTAAAAGCAGTTATGCATGCTCGAGTTTAAGGAAAGGGTCCACTCACAGTACCGAGCCCTTAATCGCGTCCTGAACGTCCCGTACGTTCCTCAGCTTCCTCAGAAAGTCTCGATCCTGTCAACAACCGCCAAAGTACGACACTAACACGTCTACCAAGACTCTCCTAATTTTCCCCAAAAATCCTCGGGTACTAAACGTAACAAACCGGAACCCTAAACCTTCACCCTCGCGGAACTAACTTCAAACGACATCCGAACAACCCGAAACCAGTTCCATTAGACTCGTCATAACACCCAGACCAAAAACCACGTTGACCGTTTCCCCAACTGCCGCCGCACGCGCCGCCCAAAGTGGCTGCGCGTGGCCCTCACGCGCCAGCTACAGTGCCATCGTCTACCTCAAGCCGACCCGGTTCGAAACAGTTCCTGCAAATCGAACCGGCGTAAGCAGTTCTCTGCCGTACCTGCACCAAAACACCTCCTCTCTTCACCACCTTCATCGTCTCATCCTTAGCAATCCAGTCCCCTTACTCAGACATCTCGACTCAGGCTACAACTCGTCGACTCAAGCTCGAAACCAAAACCTGATAAACCCATGTTCTTCCTCCCGGCCAACCAGGTCATCCCCCGCCATGGAAACCACCATAGACGGTTCCTGGGACCTCCCTAAGTCCTACCCAACTCACCAAAAACGTCGACTCACCCCCTACAACCACGACTTTCATCCTGAGCAAAACAGAAAAAATAGAGTACACCGGTACCCTCCTTCGTTCCACCTCCACCGTGCACTTCCCCGTCACGGCTGCACAACCAGAAGACACCTAGGACTCTACTAAGTCCCCTAGACCTCACTAGACTCCTCGATTCAGCCCCTAAAGTCACGACTTTCGATTTGAAAATCAACGGCAAAACAGAGTACTTACACAGGGAGAAGGAATTACCTACCGTCGAGCGCCGCCGTGCTCACCACCGTACTCCCTGAAGTCCACAGAGTCGTCCTTGTTCCTTTTTGCGTCCAATTACACCAACACACGGCCACACCACCACCACGATCTTCCACATCTTCTCTGTTTTCTCTGAAAACCGACTGCCCCGACCACCGTATTCTTGTACGATCTCACTCCCCCAAACACTCACCAGTTCACTCTTCCACCCTCTGATCACTCCTCACTCACCAGAACACACCAGCACTCACCATCGTCTCTCAATTTTCTCTCAATCTCCCTCTCTGTTTCTCCCTGGTTCAAAGAACACACACACACACACACACACACACACACACACACACACACACACACACACACACACACACACACACACACACAGCACGGTTGTACCCCAAATAATTGGACCGTGCACTCACTAGAACCAACCAAACCTCCTACATGTGTCACCATCTTACCCTTCCTCTCACAAGTGGCCCAATCTCAGCCATCCAATTTCCTCTCTGTGCACAAATCCCCAGACAACCAAAAGACCAAATTACCCTTTCTTTTAACCCAAATTTACGATTGCGCCACTATCTTTCTAGACCCGTAACTCACACCGCGTAAGTCCGATGAATACGTGCTGCCTGTCATCGAACTCAGGACGACAAGATCTATCTAACGGTCCTAGGTCAACATACCAAAACCCGATCATACAAAAAGTCAACTTTCCCCCTATTTTACCCAAATTACGGTTATGCCCTCAACCTTCCGTACATCATAACTTCCTCATCGGATGTCGGAATCCGGCATGCCACCTGTGTAACGACCCGTCCCGAAATTTGGGATTAGGTTAGTAACTAATCATAATTAATGAGGATTAATTGGTGGTTAGTTGGGCGAATTCGATCGAACGGTGCAAAATGACCGTTTTGCCCCTAGTTGTGGGCAAAACGTTGACTTTTAATTCAGGCGGTCAAACGGACTTTGACCAATGACCGTGACGTAGTTCGGGACGTCACGAGTTCATAGACAGATGACACGTTCGATTCCGACGTTCGAGGTGAAAGTTATGACGTTCGGAAGCCCAAGGGCATTACCGTAATTTAGACAAAATAGGGGGAAAATGTTGACTTTTTGATCGGGGGGTCCGATGGCCGAGGACCGAGGACCGTTAGGATGGTCTCGATGCCCCGAGTACAACGACAGGCGGCACGCGTCGATCGGAGTCCAATTGACCAAGTTACGTGTCACGGATGGTGAGGGGCAATTTGGTAAATTGTCAATTGAGGGTAAAATGGTAATTTTGGCTGCTATTTTGTGCAATAGCCGTGTATGGGCTTAGTGCATTTTCTGAATTGAAAAACAGAGAGTGGGACTTGGCGTGTAGTGCGTGATGAATTGTTTAACCGTTCTTGATCAGTGTGTGTGAGTATGGTGTGGAATTTAAGGCCACGGGTGAATTGTTTAGGGCCTGGAGTGGAGCTGTGCACGGCGTGCAATGGTGGAGTGCGGCTGGTGTTTCTGAAATTGGGAAGAAAGCAAGGCTGCTTCCCACGTTGATCAAATTCCCAAGACCATGATGAACTGAGGACGGTTTGGGGCGAATTGTTATTGTTTTGGTGCGGGAACAAAGACTGTAGTCAGGGCACGAGTGTGCTGGTCGAGAGGAGTGCGGGAAACAAGCCGGGGAGAGTGCCATTGAACAAGGAAAATAGGGACTTTGTGCAGGGTGTGATCGTCCCTTCCAAGGCCAATTTGAGTGAAATTGTGAACGAGAAAGGGGTCTGGGAGGCGTGAACACAGTTATGAGAAGGAGAGACGGAGGAAAAGGAGGAAATTGGGAGAGGGAGTTCCAAAAACCCGAAACTTGTTCTTGAGGGAATTCAAATCCAGTTTCAAAATTTTGGCCAGCCCAAGCCAAATTGAGGCTCGAATGAGTCTTCTGGAACTTCATGGGGTCGATCCAGATCGTTGATTGCAAGCTTTGAAGCTCCTGGAGCCATGGACGGTCGTCACGGGTGGCCGGGAAATCGAGCCTTGTGTTCGTGCAAATTGAGGTAAGTGTTTGTGAAATTGGATTTCAATTCATCCTTACCATGAGGTTATTATGCTAGACTACGAGCTAATCGAAGACTTCCTGGGTTATTAGACAAGCTCAGACGAGGAACTCGATTTGGAAACTTAGGTTGAGTCGAGGTAGTTCGAGGTTATGACGACGGTAATGAGCATTACAGATCCCTAATTCAATTGGTTACGAAGCTAATGGTGTGTTAAATCGTTCAAAATGATGTCGAATTGATGGGAGGCTAATCGAGTCCTCACGCGGGTTGAACGGCCCGTATTGCAGGCTGCCGGGTTGGGACGATGACCGTTGATGCTACTTGTAGCAGCGCGTGAGTGTCACGCGCAGCCGCTTGCGACGACGCGTGACGGCGCGTGGGACCAATTTTCAAGGTGAGTTCAACACGATTTTTGTCCTACACAATGTAACGAACCTTTTAGCGTTGGTTTCGAAATTTTCGGACACCGTCTCGATGTTATTCCGAGGGTCCGAAGGTTTAGGTTACGTTTTTAATTAACGAATAATTCCCGGAAAATTATGGGAAAATGGTATGTTGTTATCTAAGCTCTTAGTGACACTAAATTATGTTCTCAGACAGGATTTGGAATTTCTGGAAAATATCGGAAATTACGGAACCGCGTGCGGCGCGAAACCGAGCCCTATTGGACGGTGTATGAGTGGACGTTGCTTTCTAAATTTAATGCATGCATAAAATACTTCTATGATTTTTATGATTATGATTATAAGTTGTGATTGATTTCGATTCTCGTATTTATACGTATTCGATTTCCATATTTATACGTATTTTTTACTATATATGTGAAATTACACGTATTTCGAGACTATGGTTACTTTTGTGCTTAAAAATGGTTTAATGAAACAGTTTATATGAAATGGGCGTATGATGATTTAAGAATGTTGTTTATAATTGTGAGTGCGATTCACGGTGTTTACACGGTTTCTGAGGTTTTTACGGTTTTGCACATTTTACGAGATTGGAGGTTATTGTGATTTGATCACTGTTTGATGTTTGATTTTGGAGTGTGAATTGAGGCTTGCGATTTCGAGGATTTCAAATCGGATTTTGAGTATGCTTGACTAGACCGGGATTTTAGTGATTATGGTCGTGGTTTTGACGCCCGGATAATGTGATTTGAGAATTGAAGTGATTTCAAGGAATTAAAATGGATTTTGAAAAAAGATGATTTCTAGTTTGGTGCTTGGGGCATAAAAGTAACTTGGATTAACGAGTTTTCAGTTTTCGGAAATTTAAAGTGGATTCTTGGTTTGGGTTCGGGATGATGTTTCCGGATGCCGGCTTACGGAATCATTATTGCGAATTCAGATTCGGGAATGAAAAAGGATTTAACAAAATGCTTTGGTCTGATTTTGCATGCCCCGTGTCAAATGATAATTTGATTATGTTGTGAAATATGATTTGGGGACTTGAATGTGGAAATTCGGACCATGAGTCCTGTTATGACAAAATGTGATTTCGGGATAGATCCCGAGTTGTTGTGAATGAAAAATGTTTTGGGTTTAAAGACCCGTTGAAAACTGTTTTGGGTTTAAAGACCCGGGTGCTATTGCTGGAGCACGTTTTGAGTTTAAAGACTCGACTAATTGATAACGGGGGAGGGCCCTTAAAGAGTTTAAAGACTCGTGAGTTTAAAGACTCGGTCATTGTGATACCCCCGAGGCCTATTGATTATGTTTTGAGTTTAAAGACTCGTTGAAATCCCGGGAAGGCCTGATTATGCGCATGGTTTTGAGTTTAAAGACTCGGGTGCACTTGATATCCAGCAAACTGATTGATTGTGATTCATTGATGTTCTCTGATGATTGGATGCGTTGGGCAGTGGCCCGGTTTATATGGTTGATGGATTGGTTGATGTCGTATACTTGGATTTGGATTTTATGGTTTTGGGCTGTGGCCCTGTGTTCATGATTGCGGGCTATGACCCGAAGGTTAAGAAAAGGAAAATGTTTCTGATCTTTCATATATGGATTTCTTATGTTGAAAATGTAATGGATTGCGAAATGATTTTTGTATGCATGCATTGGTTTTTACTTGGAGGGTAAAAACGTCTTTCCGTAACTGTTTTGCAAACTGAATTCTTTTTGTCCACTCACACCTTTTGGTTTTTATTGACCCTCCAGGTCATGGCGCGTTGTTCGAGGCTATACGAGGGGGCAGAGGCATGAGTAAGTACGTGTGGCTATCCTTGGTTTGGCAAGTACTGAGGGTAACTTGGGATTTTCAGTCATCTTGCCAGACGGGAGCAGGACCGGGCACGGTTATCGATGCCCCTTTCGGGGGCGGTCCTGTCAACCTGTCTACGGATTCGTGACATCCTAAACTACGTCCCAGTCACCGGACACAATCCATTTGACCAACCGAATTAAAAGTCAACCTTTTGCCCAAACCAGGGGCAAAATCGTCATTCTAGGCAATCGACCTTCTCGGGACCAACTAACCCCCGATTACTCTCACTAATCTCATCTTAAACACTTCCTTAACTATAATTTCCGGGACGGGTCGTTACAATCTCCTCCTGGGATGTATGTTAGTCCATGAAGTTAGGATTTTACATTTCCTCCCGCAGTGGCAATGTCTGGCTTCATGCTCCTCCATCTTTTTTTCTTCGATGGTCTTGTGGATGAGTACAGGGTGGGTTGCACCGATGGGAGAAGGTGGGTCGCGTCGAAGCTTGGGTTCGTCGAAGCCTGGGGAAGCAGGAACTGGGTTCGAGTCGAAGCTTGAGGGGAGGAGGAACTTTGTCGTGTTGATTTAGGGTTTTTCAATTTGGGATTCGAATTGAAAGGGTCAATTGTGAAGTTCCACAATTGGACGGAAAATGAGCTTAGTGGTCCTACTCGGCCATTTCATACTGTTACGTGATCGAATAACAAATTTAGGATGTAAAGTGTGACAAAGATACGAATTCATGGTGCATTTAGTCTAATAAGCATTTTTATTATATGCTCTCTGATTTCCATTTTAATGCTTATTCTGGGTGGAATGTAAAAAATAAAATATAGAGTGTAAAAATAAATTCTTTATTTGAAAAAAGGGATTAAATTAAATAATGAATTAGCCAAAACAAAAACAAAAAACAAAAGAAGATATTTTCAGGTAGCTGATTTTTTTTTTTTTCTTATTTTACTTTATGTACCCACTTCTCTTTTAATGTTTGTTCAAAATGGAGTACTAAAAGTAAAATATGGAATATGAATATCAGATCCCTTTCTTTATAATTTTTAATGAAAGTTGACTTTTTTCAAAAATGAAAAAGAAGGCTAAGTCTTTAATTTTTTAATTCAAGCAATCGTCCTAGATAATATCCATCGATTAGGTGATTAATTTTGTTAATTATGTATGGTGTAATATATAAAAGGATCAGTTAGGGGTTCTCAATATTGAATTAGTTTTGACTTTTGATCGAGCTGGACTCCATTAACAGTATATGCATCGATATATCTTTACGTGGTGACTTGTAAACCTGCGGTGTTTTACGATCCTATCTCGGTCCTTCTCCTTCCTCTAGCTGGCGCCGGTCAGGAAAGAGTTTAGAAGAATAAAGTCTTCTCCGACCTTGAACTGTGACGGCTGGGTGGAAATTTTCTGATTCGAGTGGCCGGGTTGTGTGTGCTGCTGGATCGATCCTTCATGTTCATAAGAAGTTATTCCTGGTTCTAGACTGATGGCAGGTGTTGTAATTAAAGACAGTTCATGTCGATGAAGTAGACCAATCTATTTTGTAATTACCTTCAACCGTCGACAGTTAGCTAGATAGATGAAGAAGATGAACTTCTGGATGGTCGTGGTTGCACATGACGATCTTCCACTTCTGATATAAAAATAGTGGCGCTTTCAATAATTTTGGGGTGACAATAAAAATACCAATTAAATAATATAGAAATTTAAAAAAAAAGAAAAAAAAAAAGAAGAGGAATGTTGTCCCTCCCCATATGCCATCTGCTCCCCCCAATATTATGTCTTCCCTCTCACGGGTCCTTAATAGTTTTCAGAGCACCAACAAATTAAATACCTAAATAATAGCATGATGGCCGGGGATGAAATTAGTTCGATCATCAATTTGAGTTAAAAAATGAAAATGTCTAGCAAGCTAGTCTTCCTTTTATTTATAAAATCTATATATAAAAAAAAATCTTTTATTTAATATGGTTTTAAATTGGCCCTTTATATTCTTCAAATTGTGGGTAAATTGGCCAATTAAATTAGGAGAATGACCAATTTAGCATGCTTGATAAATTTAGATAGAACGATCTGAACTTCCGTCCCATCCCTAAAATGGGAATTAGAAAGAACGAAGAAGTAAAAATGAGACAACTCTTTCTTGAACTATATACAACCCTCCCATCTCCTTTTTTTCTTTCCTTAGTACGTTGGCTCTTCTCTTCTTTTCCCTTGCGTTCTCAAGTTTCAGGCATTTTTGTTTCATTTTAACTTGTTTTGTTTTAGTTTCTGAGCTTTTAGGCATAGGTTGCCTTGCATTTTCGCTTAGGCACTTGGTAATGCCTCTTGCTTTTACTTGTTGACAGTAACAATAAATCTATTAATTCCTCTCCCCTCCCTACTTCCTCCTACTCTCTTGTTTCCCATCCCTTTGTCCTCTTGGTTTTTTACTATTTGTTGACTTTTACTCGTGTTTTGTCTTATCCTTTTTCTCATGGTCACTCCCACAAGGCTTGTGTACATTAGTTACTCCATGCACAATTGTGTATTGTAGGTGGTTTCCTGTAGACTATGGATTAAGGGAGAAATAAGAATAAACTCAGCAGCACAAAACGAGGGTTTCGCTCATTATAGGCATCACATAATCACCCAAACAGGGTTTAGAAAGAGTAAGCCAAGCCAAGCCAAGAGAGGTTGGATGCGCATGACTCCGGTTGGTTGTTCCTTGGTCGAAACATCGGGTACCAACTCATGCAAATATCAAATCTTTTTTGTTCGATAGCTATGTAATGTAATAGCTTAATTTAAGGACGAAAATGACACTCAAATATAGTTTAGAGTTGAGACCATTTAAGATATATATATTAATCATGTCATTTCTTATTTTGTGCACATGCCCCTTATCAAGGGTGGAAGCAACCGGGATCCATTGGGATCTTATTAGGTTTTAGAAAGAAAAAAATATATAAATATAATATAATTTACTAAAATAGTTAAATATTTAAATGGAATATCGTTCATTTTTATTGATGACAATTTCTTATTACTACCCCCTTAGATGAATTCATATATTGCACCAGAATATCAAAAGAAAAATAAGAATAATCAAAGCAAGTGCTTCAAGTGCAGACTAGCTAGAAGTGCATCTTTATCTTACTTGTGCAATCATAAATCACCGAAAAATTATAAATATTCCACGTGATCCATAAATTATATAATATCTAAATTGTCATTAGTAATGACATTAACGGCTTACAAACACCTACAAATTAAATATTATATTCACCAACTAAATATATTATTTAATTGAATTAAAGTCTCAGTAATATTAATATTCTCTTCGAGAATTAATTGATGTTTTATCCAAAAATGGGCGAGAAACACAATCACTTCTAATCCCCTAACTCGACGTCTGAGACTCACATCCAATCGACACAATCACAACGACATTTCACACATCACGAGTACCGAGAAACACATACACACATCACCATAACTTTACACTTCACGAATAATGAGAAACCGCACACACACACACACACACACACACACACACACACACACACACACACACACACACACACACACACACACACACACACACACACACACACACACACACACACATATATATATATATATATATATCACAGGTTAAAACCATAATCCAGAATCTTGTACCTAAGCCCAAAACACCACTCAATTACAACACCATAAAACGTGCCTTCAAAAAGCATTTTCCATAAAAACCATCGATAATCAAAAGAAATTCATAAATATTCCAATATCAAAGAATCCTATGTCACAAATTTATCTCAAATTAGCAATTTTTACGAAATTCAGAATCATAATGACACGACCCATCCCAATCTCCCCGGGATTAACACGGGATGACCATGCTCCCGTCTGACACGAAGTGTCAGACAAGGGATATTTCAGCCCTTTGCCCTCCCGGGCTATCAGAGTACGCCAGGATCCGGAGGAGGTATGTGATATCTCGGTCTCTGCTACAGTCCTCGTCGTATTCAACCTGAAGGGTATTAAAAACAGAAAGACTGCGAGTGGACAAAAAGTAATAAGTTTCAGAAATACATTTATAAAAGACCTTTATACCCTTCACTAAAAAGCATGCATGCATAGTAAAACCATTTATCCAAACATATATGTTTAAACAACCATATTTAGAGTCACAGCCCCAAGTTCCGTAAATACAAGTCACACGGGCTCTTACCCAAAACCATTTATCATCATAAAACATCATTTCCCAAACCAATTGAAATCATGTTTATCCATTATATTTCATATCCAATAACCTGTCACGGTAAAATAAAGCTACGAGTGTGCTAACCGGGGTCTCAAACCCAAGTCTCTCTATGGTCCACCCAGGTTAATGTCCGTAGATCAATGACCTTCCCTGGAGGTAACGAACCATGCCCATCCTCAGAGTAAGGAACCCAACTGGGGGGCGACTCCACTCAGTCAGTGCTCCGTGACTACTCCGAGGTCCACCCAGGCCAACGACCCTCCCGAGAGGAGACAATCATATATAAAGGATGAAATATGAAAAACCTTTTGAAATCATTCTTGAAACCTTTCAAGGATTCATGCCCGGCACCCATAAGCCGTCATGAACCATAAATCCATTTCGAGGGTTCATGCCGGTTCCCATAAACCGCCATGACCCGTAAAATCCTTTCAAGGGTTCATGCCGGTTCTCACAAACCGTCATGAACCATAAAAACCATTTGTAACACATAGCTGGGCCCTAGGCCCGAATCCACATACAAACTGGACCTCCGGTTCGAATCGTAAACCAACTGGGCCTCGTGCTCGATTTCGTAAATCAAATGGGTCTCATGCCCAATTCCATATTTCCAAATCCTAAATCAATTTAAGAACCAATTGGGCCTCCGGCCCGAGAACATCACTAAAAGGGACATCGAGTCCGAGGGTTTCCAAACCAAAGGGGTCTCGAACCCGAGTTTACCTTTTCAATTCCAAAACCATTTCATGAAATCATAACCAAAATCATAAGTACGGAAAAATCAGTGTAAAATCGGAAAATCTCGATTTACGTGCAAGCACGTAAATCGCCTCGAAATGCTTGAAACCATGTAATTCACCAATATCCAAACCAACATCATAATCCATATAAAACATTTATGCATACATCACAGTTTAGAAATCAAGGTCCACTCACAGACCGTCCGAAGCCGCGCCTCGATTTGCGTGCCATAAGCGTCGCCCGGGTCAATTGTCATCACCGGGACTCCCAAACCTGTCCAAATTCATTTAGAGGGTTACTAATAGCCTCATTAACCTCTCATTGAAGTCCCATAATTTTCTCGATTTCTTAACTATTTTTAACGTCGATCCTAAACCTTCGCACACCCCGAAACCTCTCGAAACGATGTCCGATTGACACGAAACCAGTCCCAAAATGTTCGTTACATCGAATAGAAGATTTTTTATGTTCAACACTTCCCCAAATTATGGGCCATGCACCCTCACGCGCTCCAAGAAGGCCTTATGCACTGTTCATCGTCACTTACATCAGCTGAACCGGTTTTCTGGTTCTGGACCGGTCTGAACCGGCGTGACCGGTTTAGCTGTTTTTCTCCCCTAATTCAGTCCGATTCAACCCCAAATAAATCCTATAATCTCCCTTGCATCTTTACGCATCTAACCATATAAATTAGAACCTTAAAAACTCCCTAGAACCAGTGAACCCGAAAGCCCCTCACGGTCTCCATTTTTCCAGAAATCAACCCGGGCTTTCCCAGTCTCCAACACACCTCAAAATCATCTTAAAAGGTTCCTAACAACCCCCTAAGCTCATTCTAATCACCTAGAATCAACCTTAACGTGTGAAATCAAAATAAAAAGGAAAATGGTGAAACCGAGTACCTCTCGGGTTTCTCCTCCTCTCACCGCCGTGGACGGTGGTTCAGGCCATCCTTCAACCTCCTCAGTCCTCACATCACTCCCTGGCCTCTCTGTCATGATCCTAGGGTAAAGGTTGGACTGGTTTGTTTGGGTTGCACAGAGAAGAGGAAATGAGATCGGAAAATGTTTTGGGTTTGTGTTTGAATGAAGAAAGAATGATCGATGCATGTATTAGTTTGGGTGGCCTGTGGATGGGTGACAAGTGTCACTCATCCATTGGGCCTCCATAAAATATCTGGGGCCCACTAGAGTCCAAAAGTGAAGTTATCTCATAATTCGTGCAATAATGCACTTAAACTTCCGTGAACTGTAACTTCGCTGTCGAACGTCCGAATTCAACGTGCCGCCTGTCTATGGATAGGTATCGTCCCGATCTATGTAACCGCCTTTGGCCCTTGGCCATCGGACCTCTCAGTCAAAAAGTCAATATTTGCCTCTTTTTAACCAAAATTACCAAAATGCCCCTAAACTTCCGAACGTCATAACTTCCTCCTCGAACGTCGGAATTGAACGTGCCACCTGTCTATGAACTCGTGACGTCACGAACTATGGCACGGTCATCAGTCAAAGTCCATTTTACCGGCAGAATGAAAAGTCAACGTTTTGCCTACGCCTAGGGGCAAAACGGTCATTTCGTATCGTTCGTCCGATTTCGCCTAACTAATCACGGATTAACCTCTCTAATCGTGATTAGTCACTAATCTAATCCCAGAATTCGGGACGGGTCGTTACACATAATCTCACGAAACCTCGAAAAACACACAATAAAATATTCATAAAATCATCGAAATTCACACAAAATTCCAATCAACCAAAACTCATAAAAATCAAATAGAAAACACATTTAAATCATGCAAGTATCCATGCATAATAGTTTAGAGGAAGAAAGTCCACTCACATACCTCTATATTGCCGAATTCAACTTGCATATTTTTTTCGTAATTTCCGAGAATCTCAAAATTTGTCATAATTCACATCTAAAGGTCATTAACCTAGCCCTCATCATTTGGCCCAGAATCCCATGGGCTTATAGGTACCAGATAGGCCCGATGACAAAAAGGCCGACCCGGCCCGATATGGGCCGTGGGCCGGCCCGGCCTGCATGTTGATGGGCTGGACTAGGGTTTAGGGTATTCATGCCCGCTAGGCCCGAGCCCAATAAAGCTCGGTAAGCCCAGCCCGACCCGCCCAGGTAAAGCCAACCCATAAGCCCGAAAATATTAAATAATTATAAATTAAGAATTGATACCCAGTCCAATCTTGTTACTACTATCGTAGCCAAAATCCAAAACTATAACCAAATCTCAACCTAGTGTCATTTAAAAGCCCAATTCCCAAACCAAAACCTAACCCTAAATTCAAAAAAACTCACTAGGTCTCTGACTTTCTTAGCGACCTCCTTATCCTATTTCGGCTTTATGGTCGAAAAGTTAAGTCAATTCTGCAAATCCAATAGTACCCCTCCTTAGCTTATTTCAATATTCGATAATAATATTTAAGCTCATTTCATTTTTTTTTACAATTAGGTAGGTACAAATGGGCTTAGTAGGCCCGGCCCAAGTGGTCTTAGTATGCCCGACCCGTAAAGCCCGGCCCAAACCCGACCCGACAAAGGGCATGGGCTTTCATATTTATGATCAAGCTCGCCCGACCCAACCCGGTATTTTTTAAATTATGAAATAGGTCCGGCCCAGCTCGGCCCAAGCCCAAAAATTTTAGGTCAGGCTTGCTCGACCCGACCCAATGACGAGGCCTACATTAACCATATCTGACAGGACCCATCCCAATCCCCCCAGGATTAACGCGGATGACCCTACTCCCGTCTGACACGATGTGTCAGACAAGGGATATTTCCGACATTTGCCCTCCCGGGCTATCAGAGTACGCTAGGATCCGGAGGAGGCATGTGATATCTCAGTCTCTGGTACAATCCACATCCGATGTCAACCTGAAGGGCAGTCAAAACATTAAAAGCTGTGAGTGGACAAAACAAAAGTTTATAAAAACGTTTCATAAGAAAGACATTTGTACCCTTCACTAAAAAACATGCATGCATTCGAAAACCATTTAACCGAAAGAACCATATGTGGGAACTAAGCCCAAAATCATAATGAAAATGACCATACGGGCCACTGCCCAAATCCATAAGGGACTCAGCGCAAATCAAAAGTAAACCAAGTACACGAGCCACCGCTCAAATCCTGTGTAACTACACATATCATATAACATATATATATATATATCATATATACATATAATTCACACTAGAAATCCTGTCACGGTTTCCAAAGCTACGCGCGTGCTACCCGGGTCTCAATCCGAGTCTTCTCAAAGTTAAGGTCAATGTCCGCAGACCACTGATCCTACCCGAGGTTATAGTAACCATAGTCTTCCTGAGAGTAAGGGACACAACTGGGGGGTGACTCCACTCAGTAGGTGCTCTATGACTACTCTGGGCTCCACCCAGGCCAACGACCCTCCCCGGAGGAGATAATAGAAGTAAAGGAAGGTATATGAACATATATATACATAACATAATCAGCCATGCCCGGTTCCCCTGAACCGTCATGATCCATAATATCCAATTCATATACATATAGACAATATCCTCCCATGTCCGGTTCCCATAAACCGTCATGTACCACAATGACCTGACAAAGGTTCATACCGGTTCCCATAAACTGTCATGAACCCGGAAATCCATGTAGGGTCCCTGACCCGAAATCACAACCTTAAAGTAACTGGGTCTCTTGCCCGAACATATTACTCAACTGGGCACCGTGCTCGATATCTAAGGGTCAGTCACGACTCCGATCGTAGTGATGTGTGCAACCATCCATCCAGGACCGCCCTCAATCCTGGTATGTCGCCGTGAACATATCAACCGACGCGACCACCACAAGATCATGGTGCACTCATCACCGATCGATATCCTGAACCATCAGCACTCCGAAGTCGAGCCTCCCCAGGCTGCCCGACCATGAATCGTGCATCGTGACCTCTCCGAAAGGAACACATCCCAATCCGGAGGCGAGCGTCGTAACGTCGATCGTCGTGCACATAGCACCCGTCGCGACCACGATTTAGACCCGAAGGTCGTAGCTAGAGTCATATGCATGAGACCAAACCAAATGGGTCTCATACCCGAGTTTATCCTTTTGGAAATCAAAAACCATTTCATTTAGACCAATAAAGACATACTAACCCATATAGGCACCGTATAGGGCCGAAACCTCGAAATACGTGCATATACGTAACCACACATCCAAATGCACTCATGGCATTACAAACAAATATTTAAAACATATAATAAACATTTATGCATGCACCAATTTAGAAAACAAGGTCCACTCACAGACCGTCCGAGCGCCGCCTCGATTTACGTGACATAGGCTCTCCCGAGCCGATCACTGTCACCGGGACTCCCAAACCTTTCCAAATTGAAATAGAAGGTTACTAACTACCTTATTAACCTCCTACCAAAGTCCCATAATTTTCCCGTACTTTTAACTATTTTTAAACCGATCCTAAACCTTCCTACACCCCGAAACATATCGAGACAGTGTCCGATCGACACGAAACCAGTCACAAAATGTTCGTTACATCGAATAGAAGATTTCACGTGTTGAACACTTCCCAAAATTATGGGCCACACGCCCCAAGAAGGCTCAGAACACTGTTCATCATCTTCCCCACACAGCCGACCGGTCCGGCCGGTTCACCTTGTTTGGCTGGTCCAACTGGACCGGCGTGACCGGTTATGTGCTCTAAACTCCCCATTTTTCATCCTACTTCTTCCGTTTTGATTCCTTTCTTCCTATTTTGATGTTTCCCATTCATTCCAATCCCTAAAACTAATCAAAACTCCCTAAAACTCATGGTTCCATTTTGAACCTCACGGTTCAAACTTCCCAAAACCGTCCATGGTGTCCTACAACCTTTAACCATCCTCAAAATCATCCTAGAAACCTCCTAGCAACCTAAATAACCCATTAAAACCGATACAAACGGCCCATAATCACAGAAATGGAAAATGGATCAAAATGGGCTTAACCGGCTACCTGTTCGGGTTCAAGGCCGCCGTCCACGGCGGCGTGGCTTCCAGCCGGCCACCACCATCCCTCCTTCATTCTCTCAGCCTCTGGGCTTCTGTCATGGTCATGTTTGAAGGTTTGAATTGGTTTAAGGGGGTAGGGTGAGATCGGGTTTAGTTTTTTTAGGGAGAAAGGAAATGATCGATGCACGGGAAAAAGGGAGATGCATGAATATGTGTGGGCTGTGCAATGGATGGGTTACACTTGTCACTCATCCATTGGGCCCTTGTAAAATATCTGGCCCACATAAGGACAAAAGCTAAGACATTTCGTAAAACATACAATAGTCCCCCTAGAACTTCCTTGAACCGTAACTTCGCCGTCGGACGTTCGAATTTGACATGCCATCTGTCTACGTATTCGTATCGTCTCGATCTACGTAATGGTCCTCGGCCCTTGGCCATCGTACATCTCGGTCAAAAATTCAACATTTGACCCCCTTTAACCAAAATTACCAAAATGCCCCTAAACTTCCAAACGTCATAACTTCCTCCTCGAACGTCGAAATTGAACGTGCCACCTGTCTATGAACTCGTGACGTCACGAACTACGTCACGGTCATCGGTCAAAGTCCATTTGACCACCCGAACGAAAAGTCAACGTTTTACCCACGCTAGGGGCAAAACGGTCATTTTGCATTGTTCGTCCAATTTCGCCCAACTAATCACGGATTAGCCTCACCAATTGTGATTAGTCACTAATCTAATCCTGGGATTTGGGAAGGGTCGTTACAACCTTCCCTCCTTAATTAATTTTGTCCTCGAAATTCCAACCAACCTAATTCCAACCGTTTTTCCCTCTTTAATTTAGTTTCGTTCTCGAAACTTCAATTATCCTGATTCCACAACCACCTCGTGGAAATAAGTCGATCTCACGACACGTGTGCACTCGTACACCCACTAACCAGAATAATACTTACTCGTCTGCAGCCAGACGTACCACTAACACTCTCGTCGTCCCGACTATATTCGACCACGTCGAATGATGGTAACCACACGTTCCGAATTGACACCACTTGTCAAATCTACCAAGTCACTAACACAAGCACTCGAAGGTTCCTTACTCAATCACCAATCTATCCTGATGTCTGCTCCCACAGGGAGTCACCAAATCTCACTAATCGATCCACGCTAACACCTCCGACAACCTGTCACCACTTGAAAGTCGCCAGTCGATGACTAACACTATACTTATTTGTGGTTACACTAACCACCAACTCACTCATCCTGAGTATACGTATACTAACCAAGCCTTTCACTCGACCTGTGTGTAACTAGACCCATCAGAAATACCATGACCAAACGCACAGTATCCAATGTCCAGTCCACGACCTCAACTAATCTGATGGTATCAGAACCAATTCGTCTACCAACACGCTCACCAACGCACTCATGGTATAACCTATATACCGTCACCAGGCACCACAAGTATGCCCAGTATCGTACCCCGTACAACGTACAAGGTACATACGTCGATCTACCAACCTACTACAACAACGACAACCACAACCATAAATACAACAACACGACGACCACAACCTAGGTCGTAGCCAAACACGTTTCAATAATGGAGTCCATCTGTGCAATCCAGTACCAAACAGATCAAAACTCCGACCCATTATCCATTTTCAAATCCGAATCCGAATCCGCAATTTCATAAGAAATCCCAAATCCAAACCCAGAAATCATATCCATAACCACGTCCAAATCCGAATTCGAAATCATCATTTTGTAAGCTAGCATTAGAGATGACCATTCCGAACCCAAATCCATAAAAGGAAATCCACTGTCAAGCTCCAGAATCAAATCCTGAATCGTCACCCAGAATCCGATTCCAAAATCCAAATCCGGAAATCCACTTTCAAGTTCCAAAATTAAATCCTGAATCGTCATCCAGAAATCTAATTTCAAAACCCGAAATTTCGTTCTCGTCTACCGAGACGCACTATATTCGAACCTATCAGATACCTGTTCAAACGATTACCTCAATAAGTTCGATTGACATTATAGGGAAGCCAATCCCAACCCCAACACATCTAGGCCGACCTAAAATCCGAACTCGTCGGATAACTACTCACCCAAGTAATAAGCCATATGGGATTTACCTCGAAAAGAAGTTCAGTCCCAACATCCTCAACTCCAACATCCAAGTAAGAGCGATAAACTCTCCACATATCTGGATCATCAAAATCACGATCCAGATCCTTCACTACGTCAACCGACCATAGACGTCACGGTCGAGAATCATCACGACGCCCAAAGTCCTCAACCATTTCCCACATCTAAACAGATCAGTCAACGACGAGACACGCCGAGACTGTGGGTTCTCACTGATTACCTCGTATCGATCCTTGTCATCTCACCTAGGAAACATCAAGGATGATACCAAACAATGACATCAAAACTCATCCTACGTGAATGCAAACAAAACTTGCTGCACTCACCACGCCACGTAATCCAACACCGTCTACCACCTAGCAGAAAATGAGAAATCTCAGTCACCTAACTTCGAAATACTCATTATCAATGCGGAAAACCCGCATTCCTCATGTAACCCCAATAGAAAACTCTCGAGATTCTGAAGTTCCAACAAGATTTGAAACAACATACCCGGATATCAACCACGCGTCCCCTAACCAATTTAACTCTATTTGAGATCCACTCTGGGACCACAGCTACCGAACATATGTTCATCTCGATGGAGTCATATCCCGACTCGTGACTCACCGTCATCACAATCACCGGGACCAGCACTAGCACTAGTACCAGTACACCACTATAATCTGTCAGCATCAGCACACAAGCATCCACACTAGCATCAGCAATAACACTAGCACACCATGTGCAAAACTGACAACCCTAGATCTCCGCTCATACCGAGCGACGATCCCGTACCTCTGCTCGAATAGGAGAAACTCTGCCTCCCTCGTACCCAACACCTCTGGGTACAGTCACCCTGACAACTCATACGAGAAAAAAGGAAACGTCCCCGTCTCATTCTGTGATTGCACTCAGCCGTAACCGAGTCGAATCCAGAATTACTGCTCGTACATATGTGTTACTCACGCACCTCGTATCATCGTCACAACTGACAATCCCATCATCACAATCGTCGCGGTAACCTGAGTATACTCGACCTGATAAGACTCGACTACGTCCATCGCTAGTAGCGTCAGCCATAACCTCGTGCATACCTAACTACCAGGCATCTTGATATCCATACTCTGCATCCAACGGAATCAATCGCCTGTACCAACTACTCTGTATTCCACTCAGGGATTCCATCGACAAGTACCAACCATGATAACTTGTCCAACCAATTTCTAACCAGTCGTAACTCGACTCAACCCATGTCGTCTACCAGGTCATCCATGACCTTAGTTGCACCAGAACACAACTGAGTAGCACGACAACCAACTCGGTCTAACCGATAAGTACAACCCCGATTGCGAAGTGCAGCCCCAACACAAGTTGACATGACTAGACCGACTAACGAATCCAAATTCGAATAGTCGTCCAAGTCAAACCACTCGTCAACTCACATTTCTGAACCATACACCCAAGGTAGGGTTCCACGATTACACCTAGGTTCACTCTGAACCCAACTGCTACTGCCAACCGCAGTACACTCCACGAATAAACCGACTACGCGGTCTTGACATCGTAAGGACGTCAATCCAATCCTACCTTAAACCCAACTAGGATTCCACGAAACCGGCTGCTAACTGCCATAAGTTCAACTAGAGTTCCACGAACTCGACTGCCAACTGCCAACTGCAGTACAATCCACGAATCTGACTGCTCCCAGTAGTAAATCCATCATACTCAACCAAATCCGATCATCGGATGGCCACAACATCCAACCAGTCGTCGGAACCGATCCTACGACATCGTGAAAGAGGATCCCAACTAACCGTCTCACGATCAAAACGCTAACGTACTGCTACGTTCATCATTCCATAGGGTTCCATACTGTCATCCACGATAGAACTATGGCAACCTCGGCATCCAGTGCCGAACCAAGGCATTCCACGATACAGTCCTACTAACTATCATACCGGCATCCTACTATCAGGTTGACCACGAACTGTAGCCCATTGAGATATCACATCCTCGACCTGCGTACATACTCCAAGAGCTACATGGTTGCTCGAATAGAGACAATCCCGCTCTGATAAGCAATCCAACGAGCAATCCTATGCTCTGATACCATGCTGACACCTTCGATAAGTACCAACCTTGGTAACCTAACAATCACCTCCTAAGCACCCAAAAGCAACCATAACATTAAAATTGAATTAAAAGGGAGAAAATGGCCTTACCGAGTACCCTCTCGGGTTTCTCTCCTCCAAGTCGCCGTCCAAGGCGGTTCTGGCCGTCCAGGCCGGCCACCAACATCCAACATCCTCCCTCACTCTCTGGCCTCTCTGTCCTGATCATCTGGGGTTGGGTTGGATGGGTTTGGGTTCAAAGTGTGAGATCGAGCAAGTTTGAAATGAAGAAATGAAATGGACGATGCATGTATGTAGGAAGGTGGCCTGTGGATGGGTGACACTTGTCACTCATCCATAAGGCAGGGATTAAATATCTGGGCCCACTAGAGTCCAAAAGTTAACTCGTCTCGTAATTTGTGTAATAGTACCCTTGAACTTTCTTGAACCGTAACTTCGTCGTCGAACGTCCGAATTCGACGTGCCGCCTGTCTACGTATTCGTATCGTCCCGATCTACGTAATGGTCCTCGGCCCTCGGCCATCGGACATCTCGGTCAAAAAGTCAACATTTGACCCCCTTTAACCAAAATTACCAAAATGCCCCTAAACTTTCGAACGTCATAACTTCCTCCTCGAACGTCGGAATTGAACGTGCCACCTGTCTATGAACTCGTGACGTCACGGTCATCTGTCAAAGTCCATTTGACCACCGGAATAAAAAGTCAACGTTTTACCCACGCTAGGGGCAAAACGGTCATTTTGCATCGTTCGTCCGATTTCACCCAACTAATCACGGATTAGCCTTACTAATCGTGATTAGTCACTAATCTAATCCTGAGATTGGGACGGGTCGTTACAATATCAAATATCCTATATTTTAATCCTCAATTTTTCAGGATTTTTAAACGAATTTAAAAGGAACCCTAAACCTTCGGACAACCAAAACTACCCCGAAATGATATCTGATTGACTCGAAACACGTGTCAAAATGTTTGTAATATCGAAAGGATAAAAACTCATGGTGGTCGTACCAAGAAAATTACCCTCACGCGCTCCCACACGTAACCCAAAGTGGCTCCGCGTGGGAGCCACATGCCTGCTACAGTGAACACTATTCACTTTCTTCTTCATCTGACTTCTTTGTTATTCGGGTCACCCGACCCGTCAACCCAACCCGGTTGTAAAACCTCCATTTTAAGCCCTTTTTGATTCTAATTCGTCCAAACTACTCTATATTAGCTTAGGAATGGATCTTTAACATCAAAACGCGAAGATTCTTACCCAAAAATTTTCGCCCAACTCCAACAAGTTTCGGCCAAGGTGCACCTTCACAATCTGATCAATTCCAGGGTTCAAAACCATATTTGGAGGGCTTGTTGAGGTCACATGGATGTGGAGAAGACGATAGAAAGCTCGTTCTCAAGCTTCCACGTTGAAAACGTGGTCGTGCAACCTCCAACCCGAAGCCTCCTTCATGGGCTCACGATGGACTCTTAGCCCAGCAACCTTCACCATTCTTCTTCTCTCTTTGCTCACTTCCTCCCACTCTCTTCTTCCTCCTCTCTCTTTGTTTCTCCCTTTCTCTCTAGATTTTCCCATCTCTTCTTCGTTTTTTCCTCTTGGCCAAGAACACCCCCTACACAAACTACTCAAACCTTAAACACAATTATACATAGTCCGCACACACACATCGCTATGGGATAAGGACACATGTCACCTTCCAATTCAGCCCTAAAAAAATATCTCACAGTCAAAATTACAAAAATGCCCTCTAACTAAATTACCAAAATGCCCCTACATAATCTAGACCCATAACGAAACCATCCAAACTCTGTTTTCCGCATGCCGCTTATCAATGGACTCAGGAAGTCGAAACCCTTGTAATGGTCTTCTCGAATCGCCTAAACAAAGTCCGGTCAAAAAGTCAAAATTTTGACTTTAACTCAAAAAAAGTCAACTCTTTGACTTAGGGGCAAAATCGTTATTTTCTCCTTAAATTTTCCAATTTCACGTTTCTTCTAGGTCTGGGTTGTTACAATATATACTTTTGTAATCATTATTGGTTCAATTAATCTGAAAACATTTTTCCTCACAAAAGCACTCTTAAAACTTACTCTCATTTTTCTCTGGCCTCTCTCTCAGTGTCCCAATTCGTGAAGGTTTGAGATTCCATGAAAACCTTCAAGATTAGGGTTGGGTTTATATTTGGGCTTAAATTATATTTTGAAACACGGGAGTTCTCCGATCCATGGTTGCCATGTATAGCCATATTTTGTGTATTATGAGTATATTTGAAGTGTAAACTAGGTTCTTATTTTTCTGGGGTATGTCCTTATAAATTTAATTTTTTTTTAATAATACTTTATTTACTTATTAAAAATAAAATAAATAAAAATAATATATATATTTATATATGTATACACTAATAAAAAGAACAGTAGAATATCTGATCATCACTAGCTCCTAAATATACCTATATTCATTGTCCCTTTGACTTGAGATGTCGTGAGTTGTTTTGTGCGTGGTAACCGTAGACATGAATCATGAATAATGGGTCAAATGCATGTTTTCCAGACTGTCAATCTTTTATGTATTATTTGCCATTCTGCCGTCGTAATTAATAAAGATATGCTTAGCCGTTTTATTTTTTATTTATTTATTATTATTTTTTTTTTTTTTGCAATACGCAGTCTTTGAATATATAATGTCTTTTTATTTTTGGGTACTTAAGGTCTTTCAATATTTTCTTTGCATATATAGTCATTCAATATTGCATGACTTGCTTATGTATATTTTTATGTTTCGGTTCAAAGAGCTAACATTAAGCAATTGTGGAGCAGGTAAGGTAATGAGAACCTAGACTTCAATGTTATGGAGCATTAAATATTATGAAGATCCAAATCATTCAATGCCCTTACTTTCTTGTTTTTGTGCCTACCGCAACTCTCATTCATCATTAGCCATAACATTAAAGCCTTGCTCAATAAAAAGCGTGTGTAAGAACGCGTATTTGGACTGTTGAGCCCTGAAGCCAAGGAGCCGGTCTAACTGCCTACTAATCTTTTTGTCTTTAAAAAAAAAAAAAAACCTGCCTATTAATCTTCATAAAGAGCCATGCACGCACATGCAGAGATACAGTTCATGCAGCGGGATGGGAAAAAACAAACACGCATGCATCCCATGCATATATATTGGAAGGAACAACTTTCTTTTTGCAAGGATTCAACGTGGTACACCACCTTTTTCACATTAATTTCTTGGACGTCGAATATCAAATAATTTTTTGAAAATTATTTTTAATATGTCGGACCACGAACGAGTTGTGTTGAGCATTTTTCCAAATCACAAATAAACCTAAGTTCTTTGGATTTCTATTTATTCCAAACAAGACCGAACTACACCATGCATAACCATTAATTGGTTTGGTTTCTATTTTTCTTTTTTACTAAATTTTTAGTTCAATTTTTTTTTTTTGTGAAAACCAAGGCGATAATTCACCCTCGAGTTGATTCAATTTATATTTTCAACTTTCAATTGAGTTTATTAATATTTATCGAACCATTATGTATTAAACTTTCATTAAAATTGAAATTCCTTACTCACTAACATTACATATAATACAGGTGAGTTGCTTTAGGTCGAATTCATATGTATTAATTAGTATCAAAGGATCGAATATGTCACCGACAACGCATATATAGTAGTGCAAATAGAGGTAAAATTTCACCCATGTTTTCCGTCGGTGGCGGCATAAATACTTGGTACGTTTTCCATGTTTTTATTTAATATTGTTCTTGAACAAATTAATAATATGTTAATTTATTTACTGTCCAGCTAGCTCTCAGTTTGGTATGTGAATTGAAATGTTCAATCAGGTGTCGGAGGGAGGCGTATCTACTAATCAACCTATTGGCAACTAGCTATCAACCAAAATTCAAGTTGTCTTATTATCCTATATATATACACCCCTCCAGCAGACACCCAAATATCACACAACCTCGATTCATTGACATCGGTATCGATCCCGATCGAGGGCAACCTGAAGAACACAGCTTTTCAGACCAGCACCTGAAATTTGATATATGGCTTACTACACCAACACCAAAATGATGAGTTTGGTCTCATTAGCTTTTCTAGGGATTATGTTCTTGGCTGGGATTTCCAAGGCCAATGGCGCCACCCATTATTACGATTTTGTTGTAAGTGGGATTATTACACACGATCTCCTCATGCCATTTTTCCTTGTATATACATACCCTTTAATTTGTTTGCATCTTCATCAGTTGCTAATTATGTTCATGCGAGGCAACGCTAGCTGACGGTTAAGTTGATAACAACATTACCGGTTTCTGTATGTTATAATTTATGCATTGTGTTAACAACTTGGGTTCCTTTTTTCTGATATTTACAGCTAAAAGAAACAAATTTCACAAGGCTTTGCAGCACAAAGAGCATCTTAGCAGTGAATGGCAGTTTTCCGGGGCCAACCATCAGGGTCCGGAAAGGTGACACAGCTTTTGTCAACGTCCACAACCAGGGGTTATACGGTCTCACCATTCACTGGTAAACCCCTTGCAACCGGCTGCATATTTACTCCTAATCACTGGGCCTCATCCGCAATCAAGCCGGCCGGTCGCTACCCTATCTTATTAGTTTTGACAAATTATTAGATAATTTTGTCTTATGGCTATATGGCACATCAATACATGATGTGCTTTGCTTTTATATGAATACGATAGAATTGAAGTAATTTCTCATTTTTAAAATATAATATTTATAAATATATCACGTGACTGTGATACTGAATTAACTAATAATAATCTCTAGACTAAAACGATCGTGATACTGAATTAGCTAATATTAATCTCTAGACTAAAACTCATTGTCATCATTAGCTGGATAGATATTTACAACGAGCAAAGAAAAAATAAAACTAGCTTGGTACGTGGTGGGGAAATTTGGTTCGTTGAATATGCATATAAAGATAGCACCTAGGTGCTATTGGGTCGTTGAGAAAAAAATTCCACGGCCATTAAAGCCCATCATTTCCTCTCGCATGCCTACTCTTATTATTACTTCAGCAGTGCATAAATTATGTGAAGTTAATTTTAGATTAAATTTTGTAGAAAAAAAAAAGGCGATTTAATTATACCCATTATATATAATATATATTACATAACAGAAAGTTACATGATATAAAAGCGACTATATATAAATGATCAAGATTTTACATTAAAAGTCAGAGCATGGAGTGAAGCAACCAAGAAATTTATTTATTTATTTTTATGTAGCATGTTTACTATTTATACAGGCATGGAGTGAAGCAGCCAAGAAATCCATGGTCGGATGGACCGGAAAACGTTACTCAGTGCCCAATTCAAGCAGGAACAAACTTTACGTATGAGGTTATTTTCTCCAGCGAAGAAGGAACGTTATGGTGGCATGCACACAGTGATTGGACACGTGCCACCGTCCACGGTGCCATCATTATTCTGCCGGCCGCCGGCACCACTTATCCATTTGCAACTCCAGATGCACAAGAAACACTTATTATAGGTACTTTATTAGTTAATCAGTTAATTAATTAATTATACACTAAATTCTCTAAATTATTTTATATTAATTGCACTTCCCCTCCATCATCACCCCTTTTTTTTCTTATTACTTATATATATATAAACCATTCAAATATTAAAGGAAAGAATAATATTATAAATGAAATTAGGTCAAACAGAATATATAGTTAATATAATAATACTAATTAAACATTTTCAGCCGAATAAATAAATTTAAATTAAATTCTAACAAAAGTGGTTCGAAAATTATTTAGCAAACTGATTTAAAAAAAGTTAATTCTAATCCTGTAAACAACAAATCTCAAATATTTTATTAATGATTTGTTTCAAGTTAAAATCAAAATTCTCCCGTACTTGCTAAATTTAGGAATTTAGAACGCATAAAAAATCAAAATTCTAAAGTGTGGAGTGAGATAGAAAATCTGTTGGAGCCTTATTTTCTTTAAATGAATAGAAATTAGTTTTTCAACATGTAATTTATTATTCATATATAAATATTAGTTATTATAAAGATAAAATTTTAAAAAATAACCCGTTTTTATTATATGAAATTTAAATTTGAAATTTGTAGGATCAAAATTTAAAACTTTTTATTTTTTTTTAATTTTTAAATTTCTAGCCTAAAATTCTGATTTTTTTAACAAGTGCCATAATTTTTGTCTCAGCCACGCACACCCTTATTGATTAGGATTCTGGCGGAGACAAGTGTACACAATTAGTAACAAGAATTCGAGATCCGAGCTCTGTTTTTTTATATTCTTTCCTCTGGTTGGATAAGTCGTCGGATCTGATTGTTAGGGATTTGCCATCATGTCTAGGCCTAGCTAGCCTCACTTATTAAAACCGCGAAAAAAAAAAAACTAAGAAGTCGTCGTTTGTTTCAAGTTATTATTGTACGTAATTTATAACGGCATAGTCGGAATTTGGATTTGTATGCAAAAATAGGAATAATTCATTTAACAAATTAAACATTAAATATTGTAGAATATAATTAATAATAATAATAATAATAACATGGATCTGTGTTGCTGGCAGGATCATGGTTCAAGGGAGATGTAATGGAAATAATTGAAGAGGCCCTCGCATCAGGTGGGGAACCAAACACTTCAGATGCCTTCACAATCAATGGCCAGCCCGGAGATTTGTACGACTGTTCTAATGGTAAGTAAATGATATACAAACACCCAACAAGCTTATATATATTAATTCTGACCATGGGGAATAATTCTCACGAATTAATTATAATTAATTAATGTTGCAGGAACAACATACCGTTGGTTGGTTGATTACGGAAAGACATATCTTCTCCGTATAATCAATGCAGTGATGAACGAAGAACAATTCTTTGCTATTGCCAACCATAAGCTCACAGTGATAGCTCAAGATGCTGCATACATAAAACCTATAACCACCTCCTACATCATGATAACGCCGGGCCAAACCATGGACATTTTGGTCACGGCCAACCAAACTCTCGGCGGCTACTACATTGCTTCCAAAGCTTATGTCGACGGTAACGTTGACTTTGACAATACCACCACCACTGCCATTCTTCAATATACCGGCAACTACACCGCCTCCTCAACCACACCATTCCCGACTCTTCCCGATCGCGCTGACGTAACAGCTGCTGAAAACTTCACTAGCCAAATAAGGTCCTTGGCAAGCGCTCAGCATCCGATTAGCGTCCCATTGGACATCGATTCGAGGATCTTTATCACCATCGCAATAAATGAAAGAATTTGTGCCAATAGTTCTTGCAGTGGGCCAAATAACAATGCACTTTCTGCGAGTTTAAACAACATCAGTTTTCAGATCCCTTCCGTTGATGTACTGCAAGCATATTACCGGTAAGTACATCATACTTTTAAGGGCATATTACACTTAATTTATATATAGTAACCTGTGTTTCACATTCAATTAATTTCAAGGTTAAATATATATATATATATATATATATATGATTTTTCAAATTTTACAAGTATAGTTAGTAAATCTTAACCCATCAGTTACAATTTGATTATAAATTACATAAACTGATGACATGTATTATCCGAGTCCACCAAAAATGACTTTGAGACCGAGTTTGTGGAGAAAATAGCAATTTTACATTAATTAGAAGCAATTAAATAGCGATTTTTCAACCGACGAAAAAGTGATGCAATATGGAAATTTTTTTATTCAACTCGATGGGCATGAAAAGTTTTGAAGAGTTAAGGGTACTTAATTAATTGTTTGTAGCTAGCAAAATGAGCTTCTTTCTGGCACGTGATAGATATATTGTAGGGTATGACTTAATTAATTGTTGAGTATATACATACATGCACGTGCAGGGGAAATAACAATGGAGTTTACAGAACTAGCTTCCCAAACAAGCCACCATTTGCTTACAACTTCACGGAAGACGCGGGTACCAACAGTACGTTGTATCCCAAGTTTGAGACACGTGTGAGGATGATCAAATATGGTGCTGGAGTGGAGGTTATCTTCCAAGGGACTAACATCATTGCCCCAGAGAACCATCCAATGCATCTCCATGGTTTCAGCTTTTATGTAGTCGGAACTGGTTCTGGGAATTTTAATAGCACCACCTCCCCTAAGACCTATAACTTGATTGATCCCCCAGAAGTAAACACCGTTGGAGTTCCAAAGAATGGATGGACAACCATCAGATTCCTGGCCGATAATCCTGGTATACGTTCCTAATTAACCCTCTACTTCTACTTATATATATATATATATATATATAATTACTAATTACGAAACTTAAATATTGATTAATCTAATATTACTTTCAGGAGTATGGTTTATGCATTGTCACTTGGAAAGGCATTCCAGCTGGGGAATGGACACTGTGTTCATAGTGAGGAATGGAAACACCACTGAAACCAGCATTCGCTCACCACCTGCATATATGCCTCCTTGTTCCCGCTCCTAAGTTACAAATCTACTTTCTCTTCTCTTGATTTCATTTGTAAGAATAAATGCACGTCTACGGGTTAACTTTCTCAATTCAATAAATTTTTGTGTTTACAGAAAGAAAAAAAAAAGTACAGTCTTCATCCTAAATGATACAAACATCATATACACATATATATATGAAGAACAAAAAGGTCACATCACAACATGCGCAAGTAACTTTGGTCAAACTCCATTTTTCCCTTTTTTGGGATTCTTATAGGAATAATTAATAAATAGGAGTCAAATGGTTTCAATTATAATATATGTATAAAAATGATTTTATATATTAAAAAAGTAATATGAGGAGGTGTCATAATGGTGCAATGCATGACAGGACTCATTCCTAAAATAATTTGATAAATGCGTCCAGTTCTGCTCCCGTATAACCAATAACCCAAAGTACCTAATCTATTCTTAATACTTGTCAAACAAGGGATACTCATACTGATTCACCGCACATGTCTCCGCCTCTTGATCAGCCCTGATTTATGTATAACGACACTGAAGGGTCATCAAAACCACACAAAAAAATGTGAGTAGACAAAAACGAATATTTAAAATACATTTTCCAAGGTAAATCAACGTTTACCCTCCATTTTTATAAATCATGCACACATAGAATAAAACGTAACAAGTGAACAATTGGATTTCAAATATCAAACGAATCAGAGGTCGTAGGACCACAACATTCATAAAACTTAGTAAATAGTTTGTAGCCCACATTTCCTAAAATCCATGATCATTAAAACATATAAGATGTAACACCCCGGAATGTCGAGGGTTGTATTTAAATAATATTTAATTAGAAATGGACGATTTTGTCCCTAATAATAATTTTGTTGACTTTTCGATTTGGTTGACTTGCGAACTTTTTGTGACCATGGTTATGTAGGTCTTGAAATGTTGATTTCATAGACAGTTAGTACGTGTTGATTGGACTTCGAGGGTTGATGTTACAACATAGAGTTGTGAGGGGTATTTTGGCCATTTACCACCCCAAGGACAATTTGGTCTTTTCACCTTATAGAATGTTCTAGGGGATCAATTGGTGGTTACCAAGTGTCCTTGTTCTCTTTGGGGACTGTGTCACCGCTTCACCCATGAGCTTGTGTGTGTGTGTGTGTGTGTGTGTGTGTGTGTGTGTGTGTGTGTGTGTGTGTGTGTGTGTGTGTGTGTGTGTGTGTGTGTGTGTGTGTGTATATGTTAATTATGGTGATCGGTCGAGAGGAATAAAGAGGAAAAACAAGGGAAATAAGGAGAAGAGAAGAAGAAAGAAAGAAGAGAAAGAAAAGAAAGAGAAGAGAGGAAATAGAGAGAGACTGTGAGCAGAAATAGAGAGGAACCGAGAGAGGAAAATTTGGAAAATTTGAGGAAATTTTTTCACTTGAATTTCTTGTGGGAGAGATTCAAGGCTGAGGCTCCAGAGATGTTCTGGGAGTTCATACAAACATCCACAGTGTCTATGAAGAAGGGATGGACGTGAGACCTGCCCAAAAATTGAAGCTGAATTTCTGGGAGAAGTTTTGAAGGCTCGTGTATAGATTTGTGACGTTTTTCTTTCGTGTTTGAGTCGATAGAGTTGGTGTAGAGATTGAGTGGATGAGTTTGATTGAAGAAAGGAAGAAAAAGGATGAGAATTTGGTGATTTAAGGCTAGTCGACCCAAACTACCCCTAAACGAACTCTGATCGGTCCAAAACCACCATTATTAATTCAGGACGTCAAAAACTATAGGTCATACATCTTCCTGTCTCGTGATTTGAGCCCACGCACCACCATGCTAAGGAAAGGCTGGCAGCCTTCCCCACACGCCCACATGGCTGCTAATGTCACCCCCCACGTGGCGCTAATGTGACCCTGTTGCATGGCGCTGATGTCATCTACCACGTGGAACTAACAAGCTGACGCGGACTAACAAGATGACATGGTTCTGACAGCTGATGTGGCACTAACATGATGATGGCATCACTGACGTCACTATTGATGTCATCGCTAACGTCTCTACTGATGTAACTGATGATGTCACTATTGATGTCGTTCTTGACATAATTGATGATGTCATCCATGATGTCATCACCTTGTCGGAGTTGGTGATAGGCGTTGCCGTGTGCCACTGTTGTTAGTCGCGAAATCTGCCATTGAAGCTCCAATCTTCAAAACTTCATAACTCACTCAATTCTTAACCAAATTGGACGTTTTAATAGTCTAAATATATCTACTCGAGCCAAAGAATCTAATTCTAGTCCAGATTTGAGAGAACTTTTCTCGATTTTCTGAAATGGAGCCCGAAAGATTACGGATTCTTTCCTTCCCGAACTGAACCTTTCCCGCGTCATTCCTCCTTTGAGTTTTTGATGATTCTAATCCTTCGAGCTCCTGGAACTCGAAAATGAGCCTGTTTTGATTATTTAACAACATAATGTGAAAGTGTGAATCATGGGTTGGGTTTTGGGTTCCACGGGAAAAGGGAGAGAGATGAGAGGGAAAACAATAAAGATGAGTGCCCAAAGAATGAAAGAAAGGAAATGATAATGATAAAGACATCCTTATCCTTTTCCCCAAAATATCTCCAAGCCAAAAGCCCATAATGCCCTTAGGTGCTCCGAAAATTGTAAAACTCACGAACGAACCTTGATTCGCCCGTACTGCTTGTCAATGCACTCGTGAGTCCGACATCTACCCTTTGGTTCAAGAAATATCCGCGACGGTGATCCCGAACTAAAAGTGACTATTAGGCCCACACAAAAGGAAAATGGTAATTTCACAAATTATTTCACAAAAATATCGATAAAAGAAGGTTAGGTCGTCACAATACATATATATAATAGTATGTCAGTGGATACAAGAGATAAACGGAGGGAAATAGATAAGTACACCTGTCACTATCTTAAAAAAATATCTCCCTTGTGACATTACCAAAATACCCCCTCGTTAAAAATTGCCAAAATGCCCCTAGACCGTTTAGAATTGTAACAAACTCACCTGAACTCCGATTTTGACGTGATGCCTATTTGCGGATAGTTTCTAAGAATCACGATGGTAACTTGAGCTTACGATCATGTTTCGTAGATCGTATAAGATCATAATATATTATACAAAGTGGGCGCTTGATATGTTTATATATTAAATAGTCGTCCAATATGTTATACACTTCATTAGCCATGGGCATATCGTCCAGAAAAATTGAAACCGTTCGTCCTGTGTCATACCCAATCGGGAAAAAATCAAATAGTAAAACAAAATCTATGATATGTACTGTACTGATCCTATACCGGTTGGAACCGGTACGAGATCAGTTTCAATGTTGGAAAATATCGTTCCGTACCAAAACCTAACCGATTTGATTTTTTAAAATTAATTAAAAAATTAAATTAAATCTAAAAAATAAAAATAAATAAAATCCCTAAGGGAAAAAAAAGGAACTCGTCACTTGTTGTGCTGGCTATCTCAATCACGGTCTCATACTCTCATCTTCAAAGTTCAACCTAAATCTATCAATATCTTACTGTGGGTCTTCCTATTCTTTTTCAAGTCTTCAACCTTAGCCGTCGACACAGTCCAGTCTTCTTCAACCTCAGCCTCATCTCCTTCTTGGCCTCGAGCTGCATCTTGATCTACCATCTGCATCTCGGTCTCTTCTCTCCCCCCCCCCCCCTTCTTAGCCTCATCACTCTCTCTGGCAACGGCGATCTCCAACTGCGGCAGCCTCTAGCTACGGTGATATCCAGCTGCGGCGTTCTCTCTCCAGTCTTCCTTTTGATCACTTTAGCTGAGATCCTCTCGGCCTCGTCATTATCTCTCTCTCTCTCTCTCTCTCTCTCTTTCTCTCTCTCTTCTTCTCTCTCGCTCTCTTTCTTGCTCAATCTTCCTCTCGGTCAATCCAGTTGAGATCCTCCCGGCCCCGTCGCTCTCTCTTTCTCTCTGTCGCTTGATGGCTGATGTAAGTCTATGTTGATATATGAAGATTACTCATATATGCTGATTATTTTGGATGATTTTTTTGGAGAAATGTTGATATATTGACAAGCCACATCCCAATCCCCTCGGGATTACAAGGATGAGACATGCTCCCGTCTAACCCACGTATGACACGAAGGCCAGACACCCATCTAACCTCCATGTGACACGTCAGCTAAATCAATTATACTCAGGCTAAGCATCCAAACGACTTCTAGAGTGCGCAGAAACAGTCGTGGAATGTGTGATGTCTCGGTCTCGTCAGCAGCCCGCATCCGCTATCAACCTGAAGAGTAGTAAAAATTAGAAAATACTGTGAGTGGACGAAAATAAATAAGTTCATAAAACATTTTACAGAAAAAGAAATTTTTTCCCTTCACGTTAAAACAATGCATGCATTCAAAAATCATTTCATTTCCACTGTAATTAAACATGTTTATAAAACCAAAAAAAAAAAGGAATTTCTTATCTCAATTCACTGGGCCTTAACCCAAAACCATAAATCGACACCAAGTGTAAAAACCATAAATCAAAGCATATAGGCCACCGCCCAAAATATCTAAAAGCCATATGAAAACCATCATTAGAATATCACAGAAATCCAAAACACATATCAATCAATCGAACCTACTAGATCACATATCACCGAGTCTTTAAACTCAACATATCCAAGTCTTTAAACTCAACAGGCCTTTCTCGAGTCTTTAAACTCACGAGTCTTTAAACTCAATAATAGGCCTCCGGTGGTAATCAATAACCGAGTCTTTAAACTCAAATAACATATTCGAGCCCGCACTTGTCAATCAATCACCGGGTCTTTAAACCCAAATCCAAATCCAGCAAATCCAATTCAAAACAATTTTATCAAGCTCAAACACCATCACTGAACCCTGCAACTAGATCACTCTGGGCTAGTACAGAATCGAATGTCTAGTCCACGTCCTCAATCGCTTAATCACATCGAAACCACTCCGATTACCACACAACCACCCAACACGCACGAGTGCATACCCCAAGCATATCAGAGCTAAGCCAATTACTAGCACATCCACTGGAACACCACGGTGCTTCCCTAGTACACACAACATCATCGGATCTACATTGATCACAACATAGCTAGTACTGACACTAAATACAACCGAACCACAACATGGCTACAACATGGCTCGTAGCCAATTACGCTTCAATTCTGGAGTGCATTAGTCCAATCCAATACTAAGCCGATCGACACTCTAGGTCCATCTCGAATCTCTTGGTCTCCTCGTCTCCTGACTAACATTAGAAACATCTAAGCCCAATCACACCTAGCCATACGTGTTCGGATCACGTCCACCAAGACGTACCCGCTTCGAATCTCGCCAAAGGAGTAGCCAACAGAGTTAGAACCCACACTAACATCCTGTCCATCCAGCTACCAAATCGTACCTGGTTGACTCCGGAAGGAAGCCAAATCCCCGTACTACACCTCACTCGCGAAATTAGCCTCTGCTCGACATTCACTAACACCGCAAGTCTGAATGAGTGAACCCAGATCCATACTCATCCATCCACCATCTAAGTCAGACCATTACTCCATCGCACATACCCAAGACCAATACTCATCACCATGTGCAAGACAGTCCAAGGTCGACTTCATCTCATATTCACTAACATATCCAATCCATGCTCAAGCCAGCTCATATCCAAGTTAGACCACCCACATAACCAAGACAAAGGTTGGATAATAATTTCATCGCATTCCAAGAGATTCTTCAACTATCGCCCTGAGAACGATCCATCCGAGATCGGGTCATAAGGTCTCACTCATTCTCTGGGTCTATTTACTATCACATCACTCCTTGGCTTTCCACAGCACTACTCATCGTCTTATCCACATCTGCACAGCTCGCCACAAAGACCAAGCATAGTCTAGACTGTAGGTTCTCTTCAATTACCTCATATCGATCAGTTATAATCACTCTTTTCTCATCCTCACGTTTCAAACTTTAAGGTTCAACTCCCAAGCACGCAACATGTGCTTCCCAACAGCACAACAACTAAGGTACCAATCACCAACCCTCGCGATCATCAGTCACTAACCTCTAAAGACTCCGACACATCCTGACGTGTCCAAGAAAACCAATCGCACTCATGGTCAACCCTGACCCTACTAAATCACCTCGACCCGAAAACTAAGCATGAGCCCAATACGCTTCTGTTGCACCCGACCAAAAGAGAGTTCATTTACCATTCGGTCCATCAAGTACCGAAGACCACTAGGATTCCTTGAACCCGGCTGTCCTCAGCCACATAAACCTCTGCCTAACATGATCTGACCAACCAACGGTCATGACTCCATACTAACATCATATCTAACCCTCGCTCATTACTCAACAACTATCAGAATCGACCCTGAGATCCAGCTGACCAAGCATCTAAAACCAATGTCATATCCAACGCAAACACACCGACTCACTGCATATCGAGCAAAGCATCACCTAATCGCTAGGCAACTCCACTAACTAACATGTTATCACCCTAGCGTTCAGGTTGATAACGGGTTGCTCCTCGTAGAGACATCACATCCACAACAAAGGCACAACACACCAGCTAACGAACCAGCTAGCTCAGAGAGTAACAACCTACTCTGGAAGCAATAACCTCGCTCTGGGAGCAATTACCTCGTTTTGATACCAACTTGACACGCACCATCCCAATCCCCCTGGGATTATAAGGATGAGACATGCTCCCGTCTAACCCATGTATAACACGAAGGCCAGACACCCATCTAACCTTCATGTGACACGTAAGCTAGACCAGGAATACCCAAGCTAACTGTCCAACCGACTTCCAAAGTACACAGAAACAGTAGTGGAATGTGTGATGTCTCAGTCTTGTCAGCAGCTCGCATCCGCTATCAACCTGAAGGGCAGTAAAAACCAGAAAAGACTGTGAGTGGACGAAAATTAATAAGTTCATAAAACATTTTACAGAAAAAGACATTTTTGTCCTTCACGTAAAAACAATGCATGCATTCAAAAATCATTTCATTTCCACTGTAATTAAACACGTTTATAAAACCAAAAACCAAGGGAATTTATTTTCTCAATTCACTAGGCCTTAGCCCAAAACTATAAAGCAACACCAAGTGTAAAACCGTAAATCAAAGCATATGGGCCACCGCCCAAAATATCTGAAAGCCATGTAAAAACCATCATTAGAATATCACAGAAATCCAAAACACATATCAATCAATCGAACCTGTTGGATCACATATCATCGAGTTTTTAAACTCAACATATCCGAGTCTTTAAACTCAACAAGCCTTTCTCGAGTCTTTAAACTCACGAGTCTTTAAACTCAATAATAGGCCTCCGCGGGTAATCAATAACCGAGTCTTTAAACTCACGAGTCTTTAAACTCAAATAACATATTTGGGCCCGCCTCCGTCAATCAATCACCGCGTCTTTAAACCCAAATCTGGATCCAGCAAATCCAATTTAAAACCATTTTATCAAATCCAAATCCATAAATCTATTTCCAACTCCGAATTCGAAATCACCATTTTGAAACCAGAATCCAAGTCACATTTTCTCGAAATGGGTCTCATGCCCGAATTCAATTTTCAAATCCAATATCATTTCATCAAATCATTATCGAAACACAATATGTATAAACAGTATAAAATCATCCATCAAAACCATTATCAAAGCATAGCATAATACCATATTCTCGAAATACATGCAAATATAGTAAATCACATCAAAATATGTGTAAATACGTAAATCATCTCGAAATATGTGTAAATACAAAAATCATAAATATCTCAATCATAAGCATAGAAATCATATATAGAAAACATATAAAACAGTTATGCATGCATTATAATTTAGAAAGCAAAGTTCACTCACATACCGTCCTAGCTGCTGCCTCGATACGCGCGCCATGCGCCTTTCCGGCTAATCCACCATCACCGGAACTCCGGATCTGTCTATATCACACTCGAAGGTCACTAACTACCTCAAATAAGCCAACATTAAATCTCTCAATTTTTGAGATTTTTAAACGTATTTAAACTAGGTCTTAAACCTTCGGACACTCAAAACTATCCTGAAACGGTATCCGATCGACTCGAAACCAATCCCAAAAAGTTTGTTACATCGAAAATTTGAAAACATGTGTTGACCATGCCTCAAAACTAGGGCCCACTCGCCCTCACGCGCCGCCCATAGTCCCTTGGCGTGAAACCCACGTGCTGCTACAGTGTCATCGTCTTATTTCGATCAAATCGGTTCAGACCGGTTCTCTGTAAATCTCGTTCAACCAGACTGACGAGACCGGTTCTCAGTAGTTTCTAACCTATTTTCCACCTTTTTAATTTCTATAGTTTTGTCCCAATGTTTCCTATCGATTTTTTACTTCAAAACTGGAAATTAAGAACTGGAAATTACCTCCCCGATCGACGATCAAACCTTCAAAATTTCCTCCTCTGTTTCCAGCCAACACAGACCATCACAGGCCTTGAAATTGATCCCTCTGAGCTCATATGATCACCAGAAACCTTGTCTAATTATCAAAAAGGATCAACAACCCCAAAGATTCAAGTTTCCATTTTCGAACCAAAACAGGACATCATGGTTTCGCACCTTACCTTCACCGTCGCTGCACCGCTGTGGCCACCATCTTCATTGTCTCAAATTCCTCTCGAAGTTCCATTCACAAAACACAAGCAAAGGATGAAGATCAAAGGGATTGGATGGGTGGGTTTTTCACGGGTGCCCTATGTTTTTCAGTTCAGGTTTCATCCCCAGAACACCAATCAGACACAATTTCACCCCTTTAAATTGATGAAGAGAGGATGTGAAACATGGTTCCATAGCCTTCCAAAGAAGGACAGGTGTCCTTGTGTAATTAGGCACACTTCCCAATGCAATGACAAAAGACCAAACTGCCATTTGTACCAATTTACCAAAATACTCAATACTTTCGAAACCCGCAACTTTTTCGTCGAATGTTGGAATCAGACGTGCCGCCTGTCTACGGACTTGTGACGTCTTGATCTACGTCATAGTCATCAGCCAAAGTCCGTTTGACTGCCCGAATCAAAAGTCAACGTTTCGCCCATTCTCAAGGGCAAAACGGTCATTTCACACCGTCCGTCCGAAATTACTCAACTAATCACCGATTAAGCCTACTAATCCTCATTAATCACTAATCTAATCTCGAAATCCAAGACGGGACGTTACATATATGAACTGAAGATTACTTATATATGTCTTGCACTTTTTTTCGTTGTTTGATATATGAAGATTACTCACTTAATCCTGATTATTTTGAATGAATTTTTTTGGAGAAATATTGATATATGAACTGAAGATTACTCATATATGTTCTGAACTTTATTTCGTTGTTTGATATATGAAGATTACTCATATATGCTGATTATTTTGGATGAATTATTTTGGAGAAATGTTAATATGAATGTCCTGCACTTTACTTTGGAGAAATGTTGATATGAATGTCTTGCACTTTATATGAATGTTCTTTATCATATATAGATTGGAAATGGTATTTACTGTTCATATTCTTAGTGCTAATTATATGAATGAATTGCATGAATTATCACATATGAATTATATGAATGTTCTTAGTGCTATTTGTGACGACCCGGAAATTCGAAAAAGGAAAATTTGGAAAATTTGAAGAAAATGACGATTTTGCCCCTAGAATTGGGCGAACAATTGACTTTTGGTTCGAGCAGTCAAACGGACTTGGACCGATAACTGTGACGTAGTTTGGGACGTCATGAGTTCATAGACAGGTGGCACGTCCGATTCCGACATTCAAGGCGAAAGTTATGATGTTCGGAAATTTAAGGGTAATTTGGTAATTTAATTTAAAAAATGGGCAATTTGTTGACTTTTCAAACGACATGGACTTTTCACATAATACGAAGACCATTGGCTAGGTCTCGAGACGCTGAATCCGTAGACAGGCGGCACGCGTCAATCGGAGTTCAGACGACAAAATTACGGGCCTAGGAACATGAAGGGCATTTTGGTCATTTGTAGGGAAAATGGGCAAATGGTAATTGATCAATTGAATAAGAAATGGGATGGTGATTGGGCTGATTCAGCCATGGTTATGCCATCAAGTGACATCTGTCACTTTCTAAGGAAGATTGGTGGCAAGTGCACGGTGTGTGTGTGTGTGTGTGTGTGTGTGTGTGTGTGTGTGTGTGTGTGTGTGTGTGTGTGTGTGTGTGTGTGTGTGTGTGTGTGTGTGTGTGTGTGTGTGTGTGTGTGTGTGTGTGTGTTTGTGTGGCGGTGGAATGAGTCCAGTTTAAACCTTGTGTATGTGTGTTTAAAAAAAACAGAGACCAACCTTGCTTGATCGACCTCCCCAACAACCAATTGAGAGAAAAGAAGAACTGGAGAAGAATTAAGAGAGGGAGAACAGAGAATTGAGATTGAGAGAGGAAGAAAAATAATGAAAATTGTGAAAGGAAAGGCAAAACCCAAAACTTGTTCTTGAGAGAATGAGAATTCAATTTCGAGTTGTAGACCAGCCCAAGTCAAATTAAGGTTAGATTAAGACTTCTGGGACCGTGATTAGTCGAACCCAATCAAAAACGAAAGTAATTGAGGAGGTATTGGCCAAGAACAGGACCTGCGAACTGTTGGAATTTTCGAGCTTGAGTTGTGTAATTGGAGGAGTTGAACGATGCAATTGAGATCGAAAAACAAGCTTATGATAATCCTACGAAGCTGTTGGCTGGATCAATTGAAGAAAAACAATGGAAATTGATGAACTTTGATGAATGAACAGTGCTTAGATGTTCTTCGAAAATTCGAGTTCGATTTGAAGGATTGAGGTAAGTATTGGTGTCATTTAAATCACAGACCTCTAATTAAGATTAGGACGATGCAAATGGATGCTTTAATTAGTGGAATTGATGTTTAATTGAAGGACTTACAACCGGGTTGTGTCGCGGGCTAACGGGTTGAATTTGCAGGAAACGGGTGACAGGGATGAGTACCGTAGCTAACACGTGAGTTTCACGCGCAGCCACTCAAGGCGGCGCATGGAGGCGCGTGGGACCGAATCTCGAGGCGAGTTCAATATGAAACTTGCTTCTTTTAATGTAACGAACATTTTGGCACTAGTTTCGAGGAAATCGGATATTGTTTCGATAGTGTTCAGTGTATCCGAAGTTTCGTATACGTTTAAAATACGTATTTAAATCTCGAAAAAATTAGGGAAAATTATATGAGATATATTGAAGTGTTAGTGACCCTCGATAATGATTTTGGACAGGGATTGTGATTTTCAGAATTTACTGAAAAACGTGCAGCTCGGAAGTGAGCTATTTGGACGGTGTGTGAGTGGACTTTGCTTTCTAAATTGCAATGCATGCATAATTGTTTTCTATGCTTTCTATCTATGATTTATATGCTTATGATTATGGTACTTACGATTTCCGTATTTACACGCATTTCGCTATGCAATACGTAATTGCACGTATTTCGAGAATACGATTTATGTTTTACTTTGATGATGGTTTGGTGGATGATTTTATATGATTTGTACGTATCATGTTTTGATGATGTTTTGATTATGATTTTTGAGTATGATTTGGGATTTGAACGTGAAATTCGGACATGTGTCCCCTTTCTATTAAATATGATTTCGGATTTGGTTTTGGAAATTGGATTACGATGGATTCTAGATTTGCTGTGAATTACACATGGTTTTGGGTTTAATGACTCGATACTATTGCTGGATCTGGTTTTGGGTTTAAAGACCTGGTTGATTGATGTGACGGGGGAGGGCCCTTGATTGATATGTTTTGAGTTTAAAGACTCAGTTATTGTGATACCCCTCGAGGCCTATTGATTGTGTTTTGAGTTTAAAGACTCGTTGATATCCAGGGAAGGCCTGATATGTGTGAGTTTAAAGACTCGGTGATTGAGATCCAGCAGATTGATTGACTTGTGATTTACTGTTGATTTCCGATATTTTCGGATGTGTTGGGCAGTGGCCCGGTTTATATGGTTTTATGGATTTTGGGCTATGTTCTTGTACTTGGATTTTGATTCATGGTTTTGGGCTGAGGCCCCGTATTTATGGTTCCGGGCTAAGGCCCGAGGTTTGAGAAAAGGAAATTATTTTGGTTTTCATACACGGTTTTCTTATATTGGAAATGAAATGGATTATGAAATGTATGAAATGATTTTCAAATGCATGCATTCGTTTTACATGGAGGGTAGAAATGTCTTTTCTGTAACACGTTTTATAAATCAATTATTTTTGTCCACTCACACCTTTTCGAGAGGTGGAGGTATGAGTGGGCACATGTACGGTTATCCTTTATTTGGCAAGTGTTGAGGGTAATTTGGGAACTTCAGTCAACTTGTCAGACGGGAGCAGGACCAGGCACGGTTATCAATGTTCCTTAGGGAACGGTCCTGTCACTATTCATTGTCCATCTTTTTTCAATGTTCATGAATGAATGAGTTAATTATATGAATGTTCTTTATCATATATAGATTGGAAACCTTTATCTACTGTCCATCTTCTTAGTGCCGATTATATGAATGAATTACATGAATTATCACATATATGGTGTATATGAATGTTCTTAGTGCTATTCAATGTCCGTATTCTTTCAATGATCGTTCATTTTTTTGGGATGAGTTAATTATTTGAATGTTCTTTATCAAATATAGATTGGAAACCTCTATCTACCGTCCATCTTCTTAGTGCTAATTATATGAATGAATTACATAGTTGTTGCCTGGAATGCATTGCACACTTGTACATACCTCAATTTAATGAATTGTTCATGGATTGATTTATTTATGTTTCATATATATGTAGTCTTCAATCAAGTCTAAGAGCGGGCAGCAACAACTTAGTGTTATGTTAATTTCCATTTTCCAGCTTTATACATTAGTTCCTGATTTTTTTTCAATTGTAGAATACAAAAGTGGTGGGAGGTCTACAAACACATGAAGTGGGAAGAACAAGTATGAATGTGTTGTGATGATAATTTTGTTTTATGTTCACTGCCATTTTGAATATGTACCTATGTGGTTTGCTTATAATTTTGGATTGCATGAAATTATGAATTGTAATTATATGGTCTATGGACTATGGACTATATGAATTTAATTTTGTTCGGACTATGAACCATGTGAATTATGGATTATATGAATTATGCATTATGGATTGTCTGAATTTGTTATGAATTGGTAAAAATTATGGAATATAGAATTATGGATTGGTACAAATTATGAGCTTACAAATTAGTACCTATTATGAAATATAACTTTCATATTTGTTTTGGAATTATATGAATGAAATATGAATTTGTTATGCATTATTTATTATTGTACCAATTCATATATAAATTCTCTAATCACATGTATGAGTAGGTCTTGGTAACAATTTCTTAATACAAAATAATTTCGTTTGAATATAGTATTTAGATATTTTTGCATAAATTTTGGCTCAAATTTATTGCATAGTAATTTTGGCTCAAAATCGAAACCGTACCGAACACAATTGGTACGGTATGGTACGATATCAATTTCAAATTTTGGAATATCATATCGAACCAGTTAAAAATACTTAGTATGATTCTGATATCACCTCCATACTGAACCGTATCGAACCATGCTTAGGACTACACTTCATACTCTCCATTACGCTCAACACCTGCCAATTTAATACACCCTACTAATTTAGTCGACTTTTCCAAAAGACGGGAGTATATCTTCATGCCTCTCTCTCATGTGCTCTAATAATAGTGTTAATCTTCACTCACGTTCGTTGTCCTGCTCCTGGCCTTAAAACAAGCTTTCTTCCAATTAAACTCTTGAGGTCAAGTTTGGCATGCTATATAAAACCATCAGATAGAATTATTAATACATAAAAGATGTATTAAACCATCGATAGAATTATTAATTAATACATAACAAATATTTAGTCTCGTTTGATACACCATATTGTACTGGTTATTTCAATCGGTATACTAATATGTCTATCGAATAGACTGACTATTTAGTCGGGCGTTTGGTGCTCTTCTGAATTAAAATACTGATTATATTATACTGGTCGAATTATATTATAATAGTTTATGAGAAATATTTATATCATAAATATTAATTATGTATATTATATATATTATTATTATCATCATTATTTATTTTTTACTTATTGACGTATTATTATTATTTAGTAATTATTATTTATTTTATTTTTATTATTATTACTATTAATTATTATTTATTATTACTTTATTATTATTATTATTATTATTATTATTATTATTATTATTATTATTACACTTTTCAATAGTGCTAGTTATTCGACTATTTAATATGCACAATTTCGAGAGCATTATTTTAGCGTGCCTAAACTGTATAATAGAACTCATCTATATTAACTTATATAGTAGTCAATTAATATGAGTGGTACCAACTACTAGTTTCAGACTATATTGCCATATCTAGTCTCTTATATAACATACCAAATGTAGCCTTTATGTATTAAATAGCCACTGGATTATTTTACACGGTTCATCTTAATTATGCGACTCATACTTGATGATTTATTACTGTTGAAAAGGTCCATGTAATTTAACCACTTCTCGCCACTATAATATATTCGGTTCATGCCCTAAACCTTAAAACCTAAACCCTAAATTCAAAACTTCTGGATAAACTATTTTCATCTCTTGGTGGTCTCTCTGACTTGTCAAAATTCTTTTCCACTCAACAAAGTACTTGTCATAATATATATTCAACAATCACATGAGGGTGGGTGTAATAAAAAGAATTTTGGGGTACCTTCATGTGTAAGCAACAAAGAGAAAAATAGCAGGTTCTCAATTTGATACAACAGTGGCCGTCTCCAGGGGAGGTTGATTCTTGGTTAATGCATCCCAGTCAACTTCTCTCAATATTTTGAATCTTTCATCCAATGTCACAAATTCAGCTTGAGGAACAATACCAGATTTTCCAGCTTTATGTAGTAAAATCACACTAGCACCCATATATGGGCCATGAAACTTCCCTGTTAACAGCACTCGATGGGGCATTATTGGAACCCTTAATTCAAGGAGTTGTTGTCACCTCCCTTAATTCAAGGAGTTGTTGTCAACTCCCTTAATTCAAGAAGTTGTTCCTTTATTGGAACCCTTAATTCAAGGGAGTTGTTCCTTAATTCAAGGAATTGTTGTCAATTCCCTTTATTCAAGGAGTTGTTAATTAGCTTCCCTAAGTCTATATATAGTTGTACAAATTGTAAGGATCATATGAGAGAAATACAATTCAACCTTTGAAATTCAATATGGTATCAGAGCAGGGAAATTAACCTGCTTCTGCTATACTGCTATCCGAGAGTATTCACTCTCTAAAATGTCTGAAGACAATCCTTTAGCATTAGAAGCTGAAAGTTCCCGGGAGCTTTCCTCCGTGAATGCGCATGAGGTGCTGACAGGACCCGCCCCGATCCCACAGGGACCACAAGGGGACGTGCCCTGCTCCCGTCTGACACCCAATAATTCATACCAATTTTAACCTCAAAACATCAAATGCATAAATAACCAAATTAAAGTCATACATCAAATCCAAATTAAACGAATGTCAGACAAGGGATGAAATTCAAAATTACAAGTTGCAAGCACGACTCTAACATAAAACCTGCGGGCAAACCACCCAACAGGGGTTCAGGTACGCAGAAGTAGATCTATGCCTCAGCCTCAGGTTCCTCCTCTACCTCAGTATCACGACCTGGAGGGGTTACCAAAAACATTAAGGGTGAGTGGACCGAACTCAAGTTTATAAAATCATTTGAAAAGTAAAACATATAATTTACCCCTCCGTTTTTCCAAACATGCATGCAGCATCCTTTAAAATCATAAATAATATAATATGAATCATAAGGCATGTAATAAAACCATAACCATAATTTTAGCCACTGCACTATACATTCCAATCCGACATCCCTGATGTCTGACGTCCTTGACGTCCAATAAGGTCACAATCACAAGGCTACGCGTGCCACTCGGGTCTCAATTCCGAGTTAAATCCCCGAACCCTGTTCGGTTACAGCATCCCCGATGCTTAGCGTCATAGACGCTGGACGTTCTAGACGTCCGTGACCTCTCCGGGGTACCTCATCCGGAGGAGACAATATAATATGGAAGGATCTATACAGTGCAGCACCAAATACATTTTATTGATATCCACATGCAACATATATGCATACATAGGTAAAATCTGAACCGATTGTTACGTTTCATCACACGGGTCTCATGCCCAAACACCGTGAAACGTGCCATAACCGAAATCTCAATATCATCAAAACCATTTATAGATTCCAGCATGTGAACATATAAGTAACTCAGAAAACATTTAAGCATGCAAGGGTTTAATGAAAACGGGCCCACTCACAGTACGATTCCGCTGCGAATCTGCGCGTACGGACCTGTACCGAGATTATCGTACAATTCCTGTCAGTTCAAATCACATGTAAGGGTCACTACAAGTCTTAAACGTTTAACCACAAAGTCCGAAATAGAAACCGGCCCGGGGAAACCGTACAACACGTTTCCCGAGGCAACCGGCCCTAAACTGACCCATCAAAGCTTATCTCAGATCAACATGGTTAAATCACCAAAAATGTTCAGAATGATGAGAGGAACAAAAGTCATGTTGATCGTGATCGGAGATAAGGTCCAACGCGCCCTCACGCGCCGCCCAAAGTGGCTGCGCGTGAAAGTCACGCGCCTGACACTGTAGCTACAGTGTCACCTCCTTCACCCGTTTGTCTGTAATACGGGTCTGCCACCCGCGGCTTGACCCGGTTGAATACCCATCAATTCTCACTCGATTTCAATCCAATTTGATCCTAACATGTTCATTAACTATCCAATTTAGGTTCTGTGATAAAAATCAACCTCGACACATCCCCAAACGACCCATCGACCCGCGATCAACCAATCGGGTCAATCACCAGAACTTCCTGGATTCAAACCCATTGTCCAATTAACTTCACAGGAAGCGTAACAGGATCAAAACGAACCAAAATGAACAATCAATTGTGTCTGAAAGTACCTGTAGGTTGCCGTCCCAAGCTCTGCAACTTCCCTGAAAACAGCAGCCTCCGTCCTAGCTCAACCGTGACTGTTAGCCTTCAATTTCGATGTGGTTGAGTTCCAAATACTCCCAGAAGACTAAACCAGGCCTTGGTTTGGTCCGTCAAGCACCATAAATTAAACTCCGAAATTCCCTCCAATTTTCCAGAAACTGAATTCTCTGGTTTTCCTCTCCAATTCTCAGCCCTTACTGCAGCAGAGTGAAGCACACTTAAATCCCACTCAGTTTAAACAACCCTTGCCAGCCAACAGCTCGTGGAAGCCTCACTGTCCACTGAGAAATGTTTCCCGTAAAAGTTCGAATTTTGAATTAACAAATGGTGTCCATGATCAGCCACGTTCTGATGTTTATAAGGTTTTAAACAATCCCAACTTTCCAACTCACACACTGATTTAACAATTGAGACCCAGAACCACCGCACACGGTGGTGCAGCAATTGGTCCCCCGCGGTTGCTACAGTGACCAGGGGTGAAATGACCAAAATGCCCCTAGTTCAGAAATTACCAAAATGCCCTTCACTTCCTAGACCCGTAACTCAGCCATACGAAGTCCGATTTCGGCGTGCCGCCTGTCTACGGACCCAGGACGTCGAGACCTACCTATCGGTCCTTGAGTCGCGTGAAAATTAATTGTCAAACGAAAAGTCAACATTTTTGCCCGTGAAGTCCGACTTACGATAATGCCCCTGAACTTCCGATAGTCATAACTTTTTCCCTGATCGTCCGAATTGGACGTGCCACCTGTCTATGAACTCGTGACGTCCCGTACTACGTCACGGTCATAGGTCAAGGTCCATTTAGTTCATCAATCAAAAAGTCAACAATTTGACCATGCCAATCACAAGGGTAAAAGCGTCAATTCACACATTAAAATACAATATTAAAATCCTCGAATGTCCGGGGTGTTACAACCTTCCCCCCTTAAGAAATTTCGTCCCGAAATTTCAAAGAAACAAATGAGGAAATTGTTCTCGCATCTGAGCCTCAGGCTCCCATGTGGCTTCTTCCACATTCTGGTTTCTCCAGAGAATCTTCACGAGAGGGATCGTCTTCCGACGTAGTACCTTATCCTTCCGATCCAAGATCTGTGCTGGTTGTTCATCAAAGCTCAAATCCTCCCGTAGTTCGATAGGTTGTTCCCCAAGTACATGAGAAGCATCACGTACGTACTTCCGCAACATCGATATGTGGAAAACATCGTGAACTCTAGATAGTTCTGGAGGTAGTGCCAATCTGTAAGCAACTCTGCCGATTCTCTCCACGATCTCATAAGGTCCGATAAAACGCGGACTCAGTTTCCCCCGTCGACCGAATCGGATAATCCCCTTCCACGGTGATAACTTCAGGAAGACAAAATCTCCCATTTCAAATTCCAAGTCTCGAATCCGTCGATCGGCATAACTCTTCTGGAGATCCAGTGCCGCCTTCAGTCTCTCCTTGATAACACGAACAGTTTCCATGGTTAAGTCCATCAATTCCGGCTCTACCGCCGCTCGCTCTCCTATCTCCGTCCAGCAGATAGGTGTTCTGCACTCTCGACCATACAGTGCCTCATAGGGTGCCATCCCGATGCTTGCCTGATAGCTGTTGTTGTAAGCGAATTCCATCAATGGCAAATGAGTATCCCAAGAGTCCTGAAACTGTAGTACACATGACCTCATCATGTCCTCCAGGGTCTGAATGGTTCTTTCAGACTGTCCATCGGTCTGTGGATGGAAAGCAGTACTAAAACGTAGGGTTGTTCCCAGAGTAGCTTGCAAACTCCGCCAGAACCTGGAAGTGAAACGCGGATCACGATCGGACACGATCGATTCCGGCGTACCATGCAATCGTATGATTTCCTTCACAAACAACTGAGCCAGCCGATTAGGTTTATAGGTCTCCTGAACTGGCAGAAAATGGGCTGATTTGGTTAGCCGGTCCACGATCACCCATACTCCGTCCACTCCACTCTGAGTTCTCGGTAACTTAAAGACGAAGTCCATGGTGATGTGATCCCACTTCCACTCGGGAATCGGAAGTGGCTGCATAGCCCTATACGGTCTCTGCCGTTCCGCCTTAACCTGCTGACAGGTTAAGCATTTGCTCACGAACTCAGCAATACCCTTCTTCATTCCTGGCCACCAATAATGGTTCCAGAGGGTATGATACATCTTTGTACCTCCCGGATGCATAGCATAGGCCGAACTATGGGCCTCCTCAAGAATCTTGGCCCGTAACTCTGCCACTGCAGGTACACACAAACGGCCCAATTTCACAAGTGCTCCATCGTCCCGGATGGTAAAATCCTGTCTCCCCTCCGCATCGACCTCAATTCTGTAAATACAGAGTATCGGATCCTGAAGTTGTGCTTCGATGATCCGATCAATCAGTACTGGTCGTACATGGAAGCTGGCCAACAAAGATCCATGCACATCAGTACCCAAAATAACTCCCGCCTTCCGGAGTTCCACCAGTAAGGGAAGATACACCATCCCCAGGTGTGCAACAGTTCCCGCTGATTTCCTGCTGAGTGCATCCGCCACCACATTGGCCTTACCCGGATGGTACTCGATCGTACAGTCATAGTCCTTCAGCAGCTCCAACCATCTCCGTTGTCTCATGTTAAGCTCCTTCTGAGTGAATAAATATTTAAGACTCTGGTGGTCGGTGTATATCCGACACGTTGCGCCGAAAAGATAATGTCTTCAGGGCATGAACCACCGCCGCCAACTCCAAATCATGGGTAGGGTAGTTCAACTCGTGGGTCTTCAGCTGCCGGGATGCATAGGCGATAACCTTGCCAGTTTGCATCAACACGCAGCCCAAACCTTGCAGTGAAGCGTCACTGAAAACCACAAACTCTCCACTGTCATCCGGCAATGCAAGGACAGGTGCAGTGGTCAATCGATCTTTCAACTCTTGAAAACTCCGATCGCACTGCTCGTCCCAGATAAACTTTACTCCTTTCCGAGTCAAACGAGTCAATGGTGCAGCAATTTTGGAGAAACCCTCCACGAATCTCCGGTAGTAACCTGCTAATCCGACGAAACTCCGCACCTCGGTCACTGTTGTCGGTCTAGCCCAGTTGGTTACCGCTTCTGTTTTCTGGGGATCCACGCAAATCCCATCTGTCGATATCACGTGTCCCAGAAAACCAATACTGCTCAGCCAAAACTGGCACTTGCTCAGCTTGGCGTACAATTGTTTTTGTCTCAGCCTCTCCAAGACCAACCGTAGATGTTCCTCATGTGCACGAGCACTCCTCGAGTATACCAAAATATCATCGATGAACACAATCACGAACTTATCCAGGTAGGGTCGGAAGACCCGGTTCATCAGATCCATGAATGCTGCTGGAGCATTCGTCAAACCAAATGGCATAACAAGGAACTCGTAGTGTCCGTAACGGGTTCGAAAGGCAGTTTTCGGAATATCCTCCTCCGAAATCCTCAGTTGGTGATACCCAGACCGCAAATCAATTTTCGAGAAGCACTGAGCTCCCCGCAACTGGTCAAAAAGGTCATCGATCCTGGGTAGAGGATACTGGTTTCTCAGCGTCACCTTGTTGAGTTGTCGATAGTCAATACATAAACGGAGACTTCCCACCTTCTTCTTTACGAACAACACCGGTGCTCCCCATGGTGAAGTACTTGGTCGAACATATCCCAAATCCACCAACTCCTGCAATTGAGTCTTGAGTTCTCGTAACTCGGCCGGCGCCATCCGGTATGGTGCCTGGGATATAGGTCGGGTACCCGGGAGTAGTTCAATTGTAAACTCGATCTCTCGTGATGGTGGCAATCCAGGTAAGTCTTCCGGGAACACATCCGGAAACTCACATACCACCGGTATCTCGTCGATACCCGGAGTATCAACCTGTTCCGACACGACATGCGCCAGATAACCCTGGCATCCCTTCCGTAGAAGTTTGGTAGCAGTAAGTGAAGAGATCACTTCAGGAGGCGAACCGTCATGTTCCCCCTGAAAGATAACTTTCGGCAAACCCGGGCTCCGCAGAATCACTTGCTTGCTACAACAGTCGATGAGCGATCCGTGCTCCGACAGCCAATCCATCCCTAGGATTATATCGAAGTCGTGGATATCCAGAATAATCAAGTCTGCAGGTAAATCCACATCCTCAATTCTTACCGGGCACCTCCGAATCACCTGATTCACGAGGTACACGATGCCCATCGGGGTGCCAACACCCATTTCGCAATCTAAAGCTGATACCACACAACCAAGCATACCAGCACAACTTTTCGAAATAAAAGAATGTGTAGCCCCCGCATCCATCAATACACGTACAAGAAGGTTAAAGATATGTAGTGTACCTGTGACCACGCCTGGGGCAGTCCTCGCCTGCTGTTGGGTCATGGCAAAGACTTGGGCCCTCGGCTCTCCGTTCCGTCCGCGCCCGCGCGCGCCACGCCCAGCACCACGGTCACCTCCCTGACCGCGACCTCCATTAGTGTGGGAAGCCGTGCTCTGCACCACACTAGAGCCCCCAGCGTCGTTGTTCTTGGACAACTGCGGGCAATCACTGGCATAGTGGCCCTCCTCTCCACAAGCAAAACAAGTTACGGGCCTTGGCCTGTCCGAATGCCCGCCAGAAGCACCGCTCCAAGATGTGCGTTGCCCAGAGTTGTATCCAGATCCTCTGCCCTGAGAGCCTCCGCGTCGACCTGACCAGCCACGACCCTTGAAGGATGAGGGTGCTCCCTTGTAGCCCCCTCCCTTATTGTTCTTATGGACCGATGGCCCACGATGTGGGCGATCCTGACGTCGCCCCTCGCCCGAAGGTTGTCGTGTCTGGTGTGCCGCCAGACTGGCCTCGACACGCACCGCAGCGTCGACCAAATCTCTCAGTGAAGCATGAGTAGCAGCAGTCACACTTGCCCGGATCTCCCCTCGGAGTCCAAGCTCGAACCTTTGGCATTTGTCCTCCTCCGTGCTCACGAATGATGCAGCGAACCGGGATAGTTTTTCGAAAGTTTGTTCGTAGTCCGCAACGGACATATCCCCATGCTGCAGCCGCAGGAACTCCGCCTCCCGCGCCGCGCGAAAGGATCGCGGGTAGTACTGGTCCAGAAATCTGGAACGGAAAGCTTCCCAAGTAGTGGTATGGACAGACCACCCAGACATTTCGAGTCCGTGCCACCACTGGTAGGCTCCTCCTTCCAGTAAGAAGGCCGCCAAGGTCACTCATTCGCCCGGAGGGCAGTGCATCACCGAGAAGATCCTCTCCCACTTGGTGATCCAATCATGAGCATCCTCGGGGTTTGATCCCCCGCAGAAAGGAGTGGCTCCCAACCGTTGAGCCCTTTCAATGCTCGCGCATTCCATCTCCCTTTCCAGATCCTCGTCAGTTCGTGTATGAGGAATTCTCCTAGGAGGCATAACCAACTGTCAAGAGGCATAGATCAGATAACAATATTCTTAAAAGTCGAAAAGTAACTAGTACCAATCGCTAGTCTAGCATGCTGACCATACCCTAGTACTGACCACAACCTAGTGCTCTGATACCAAGCTGACAGGACCCGCCCCGATCCCACAGGGACCACAAGGGGACGTGCCCTGCTCCCGTCTGACACCCAATAATTCATACCAATTTTAACCTCAAAACAACAAATGCATAAATAACTAAATTAAAGTCATACATCAAATCCGAATTAAACGAATGTCAGACAAGGGATGAAATTCAAAATTACAAGTTGCGAGCACGACTCTAACATAAAACCTACGGGCAAACCACCCAACAGGGGTTCAGGTACGCAGAAGTAGATCTATGCCTCAGCCTCAGGTTCCTCCTCTACCTCAGTATCACGACCTGGAGGGGTTACCAAAAACATTAAGGGTGAGTGGACCGAACTCAAGTTTATAAAATCATTTGAAAAGTAAAACATATAATTTACCCCTCCGTTTTTCCAAACATGCATGCAGCATCCTTTAAAATCATAAATAATATAATATGAATCATAAGGCATGTAATAAAACCATAACCATAATTTTAGCCACTGCACTATACATTCCAATCCGACATCCCTGATGTCTGACGTCCCTGACGTCCAATAAGGTCACAATCACAAGGCTACGCGTGCCACTCGGGTCTCAATTCCGAGTTAAATCCCCGAACCCTGTTCGGTTACAGCATCCCCGATGCTTAGCGTCATAGACGCTGGACGTTCTAGACGTCTGTGACCTCTCCGGGGTACCTCATCCGGAGGAGACAATATAATATGGAAGGATCTATACAGTGCAGCACCAAATACATTTTATTGATATCCACATGCAACATATATGCATACATAGGTAAAATCTGAACCGATTGTTACGTTTCATCACACGGGTCTCATGCCCAAACACCGTGAAACGTGCCATAACCGAAATCTCAATATCATCAAAACCATTTATAGATTCCAGCATGTGAACATATAAGTAACTCAGAAAACATTTAAGCATGCAAGGGTTTAATGAAAACGGGCCCACTCACAGTACGATTCCGCTGCGAATCTGCGCGTACGGACCTGTACCGAGATTATCGTACAATTCCTGTCAGTTCAAATCACATGTAAGGGTCACTACAAGTCTTAAACGTTTAACCACAAAGTCCGAAATAGAAACCGGCCCGGGGAAACCGTACAACACGTTTCCCGAGGCAACCGGCCCTAAACTGACCCATCAAAGCTTATCTCAGATCAACATGGTTAAATCACCAAAAATGTTCAGAATGATGAGAGGAACAAAAGTCATGTTGATCGTGATCGGAGATAAGGTCCAACGCGCCCTCACGCGCCGCCCAAAGTGGCTGCGCGTGAAAGTCACGCGCCTGACACTGTAGCTACAGTGTCACCTCCTTCACCCGTTTGTCTGTAATACGGGTCTGCCACCCGCGGCTTGACCCGGTTGAATACCCATCAATTCTCACTCGATTTCAATCCAATTTGATCCTAACATGTTCATTAACTATCCAATTTAGGTTCTGTGATAAAAATCAACCTCGACACATCCCCAAACGACCCATCGACCCGCGATCAACCAATCGGGTCAATCACCAGAACTTCCTGGATTCAAACCCATTGTCCAATTAACTTCACAGGAAGCGTAACAGGATCAAAACGAACCAAAATGAACAATCAATTGTGTCTGAAAGTACCTGTAGGTTGCCGTCCCAAGCTCTGCAACTTCCCTGAAAACAGCAGCCTCCGTCCTAGCTCAACCGTGACTGTTAGCCTTCAATTTCGATGTGGTTGAGTTCCAAATACTCCCAGAAGACTAAACCAGGCCTTGGTTTGGTCCGTCAAGCACCATAAATTAAACTCCGAAATTCCCTCCAATTTTCCAGAAACTGAATTCTCTGGTTTTCCTCTCCAATTCTCAGCCCTTACTGCAGCAGAGTGAAGCACACTTAAATCCCACTCAGTTTAAACAACCCTTGCCAGCCAACAGCTCGTGGAAGCCTCACTGTCCACTGAGAAATGTTTCCCGTAAAAGTTCGAATTTTGAATTAACAAATGGTGTCCATGATCAGCCACGTTCTGATGTTTATAAGGTTTTAAACAATCCCAACTTTCCAACTCACACACTGATTTAACAATTGAGACCCAGAACCACCGCACACGGTGGTGCAGCAATTGGTCCCCCGCGGTTGCTACAGTGACCAGGGGTGAAATGACCAAAATGCCCCTAGTTCAGAAATTACCAAAATGCCCTTCACTTCCTAGACCCGTAACTCAGCCATACGAAGTCCGATTTCGGCGTGCCGCCTGTCTACGAACCCAGGACGTCGAGACCTACCTATCGGTCCTTGAGTCGCGTGAAAATTAATTGTCAAACGAAAAGTCAACATTTTTGCCCGTGAAGTCCGACTTACGGTAATGCCTCTGAACTTCCGATAGTCATAACTTTTTCCCTGATCGTCCGAATTGGACGTGCCACCTGTCTATGAACTCGTGACGTCCCGTACTACGTCACGGTCATAGGTCAAGGTCCATTTAGTTCATCAATCAAAAAGTCAACAATTTGACCATGCCAATCACAAGGGTAAAAGCGTCAATTCACACATTAAAATACAATATTAAAATCCTCGAATGTCCGGGGTGTTACAAGGTGGACGTCAACCCAAATCAAAGGTTAAGCTCAGTCGTACTGAATGAGTTTAATTAATTACCGTGGTCAAGAGCTATGTCTTTGGCGCTGGGTAGGAGATCCAAGTTAGGGTTCATAAATGGAAGCATCAAAGTACCTGATGTTTCCTCGCCAAACTATGAATCTTGGCTTAGCAAGGATCAGCTAGTTATGTCATGGCTTTTGAATTCCATGGAACGAAAGTTAGCTGAAATATTCAGCTACTCAGAATCCTCGTACCAGCTATGGGAAGCGGTCAAGGAAATGTATGGCAACCAGAATAATGCTACCCTAGTTTTCCAATTAAAGAAGGACATCTCTAATCTGTAACAAGATGGCAAGCCGTTTGTGCAACTCCTAGGAAGCATGAAAAACATGTGGAATGAGTTGGAAATTTATCGTCCTCATACAACTGATGCAGCACTGCTACGAAAGAGAGCAGAAGAAGACAAGATATTTCAACTCTTGTCTAGTCTTGACTGAACATATGAAGATCTACGATGTCACATACTCATGAACACTGAACTTCCTTCCTTCACCAGTGTGTGTGCAATGATTCAACGTGAAGAAGTAAGGAAGAAAGTCATGAACCTGTGTACAATGACTAACGTACCTGAGGCTAGGGCATATATGACCAACGAGAGAAAGTACAAAGGAAAACATCCACACTTGAAGTGTCAACACTGCAACAATACAGGTCATGTTAAAGACACATGCTGGATTTTACATCCAGAGTTAAAGCCTAACTTCATGAAGGACAACAAGGGCGTACAAAAGATGAACCATACTCCACATCAAGCAAATCATGCATCTACCTCCATCTCCAATAGGTTAGATCCATTCAAGAACTTCACAGCAAACCCAACAGAACTCATGACTGAGTTTATGTCGTACCTGCAAGGCAAGAAAGGAGGGGCTGAAATTGACCGTGCAGATAGCATGGAAGAAGGGACCTCGACAACATTGCTCGGCAAGTTTGCAGGTTTCTTGGCAGACACGAAACCTGTACCCCAAGAGGATATGCAAGGTATCATGAAAGCTTTTAAAACTACTCTTAAATTAAATATGTTGCATGATTTTTGGGTTGTAGATTCAGGTGTCACAGATCATATGACCAACCATGTGTCTAAATCTCAAAATTTTGAAAAATTGGCAAAACCTTCTCAAGTTTCAATTGCAAATGGAGAGCATGTAAAGGTTTTAGGAAAAGAAAAGATAAAGTTGATGTCTAATGAAATTGAATCAATAGCTTTGTATGTTCCTTCCTTTCCATTTCAACTTCTATCCGTGGGAAGGATCACAAATACCTTGAATTGCATAGCCATTTTTTTCTCCTCACAAAGTGATCTTTCAGGATTGTGTCACCAAAAAGACGATTGGTGAAGGGTTTTATTTAGATGGTCTCTATTACATGTCAAAGAGCAATCCCAGAGGGTGTCAAGCCAAGTTCAACCCCATTCAAGATAATCAATTGTGGCATCAACGTTTAGCTCACCCTTCCTCACCCATTTTGTCATCTTTATTTCCAAAATTAGGTAAGGATGCTATTTTTTGTGAAACATGCCACTTGTCTAAAGCCACTAGATTACCTTTTAACTCTTCTTTGTCTAGGACTAGTAAGTGTTTTGAACTAGTTCATTCAGATGTATGGGGACCAAATAGGGAATCTTTTGATGCCTACAAGTATTTTGTGATTTTTGTGGATGATTTCTCTCGAGTCACATGTTTGTATCTCCTAAAGTCTAAGAATGAAATGATAGAAGTGTTTAAGGATTTCCATAACCTTGTTAAAAACCATTTCTCATCTCAAATTCAAACCTTACGATCTGACAATGGCACTGGATACATGTCTCATATCATGAAACAATATTTGAGCACTCATGGCATCATGCATCAAACAAGTTGCGTTGGAACCCCTCAACAAAATGGGGTAGCCGAACGTAAAAATCGTGACCTACTTGAGAAAACAAGAGCATTAATGCTGCAAATGAATGTACCAAAGAGATTTTGGTCCCAAGGTGTTATGACAACTGCTTATATCATCAATAGGTTACCTAGCCGAGTCTTGGAATTCAAGTCTCCCCTAGAGGTCATGAAAGGAAGGAAAATTGATCTCTCACATCTTAGAGTGTTTGGTTGCATCTGTTTTGTTCATGTTCAATCTCATCACCGAGATAAATTAGATCCTAGAGCTACTAAATGCATCTTCCTTGGTTACTCCTCTACTCAAAAGGGATATAAGTGTTATAATTCCCAACTAAGGAGATTGATTGTGTCCAAAGATGTTCGATTTCATGAGACTAACCCTTTTTTTGGCAAGACAAGTGAATTCACAGATCAAGGGGATGGCATCTTGGACTTGTTCCCATTACCAAGAATTGAACCTGAGGGTCCGCAATAACGAGAGCTCAATCATACCAACACTGATGCTTCTCTCAATAAAGATAACCATGAAGGCACTCATCCTGATGGTTCTATGCATGATGATGGCAGCGACAACTAAGAAAACCTTCAAAGTGTGGCTGATAATTTGAACGAGAGTGAGCCAACTCTCCCAAAACCTCGACGCAATCCTCAACGTGATAGGCAGCCTCCCACAAGGTTTCAAGATTTTGAAACATATAAACCGAGGCATCCAATATCAAATTATGTGTTGTATCAAAAGGTGACTCCATCTCATGCTGCCTTCCTTAACACCATCTCCAGTTACAGTGAGCCCCAAAACTTCCATGAGGCTAATAACCATGTTGTGTGGTAAAAAGCAATGCAAGATAAACTCAAAGCTCTAGACCAACACAACACCTGGAGCATCACCAAACTTCCAAAAGGAAAAAAGACAGTGGGTTGCAAATAGATCTATAAGATCAAGTTTAATTCAGATGGTTCAATTGAGAGGCATAAAGCCAGGCTAGTGGCTCGCGGATTCACTCAAACATTTGAGGTGGACTACAAAGAAATATTTGCTCCTGTTGCAAAAATGAACTCAGTTAGGGTTTTATTGTCTGTGGCTGTCAATAAGGGTTGGTCCCTGTACCAAATGAACGTGAAGAACGCCTTTCTACATGGTGATCTTGAAGAAGAAGTCTACATGCTCTTGCCTCTTAGACATCCTCAAAGCCAGGACCCTGATTTGGTGTGTAAGTTACATAAGTCAATTTATGGACTGAAGCAATCACCTCGTGCTTGGTATGCTAAACTAAATTCAGTTCTTCATAGTGTTGGTTTCAAAAGGAGTGGTGCCGATTCATCATTATTCGTTCGTACTGGAGCTAGTGGGAAATTAGTTGTGTTGATATATGTGGATGACTTAATAATTACAGGTGATAATGCTGCAGAGATCTCCAAACTCAAACAGTCACTTCAACAAAGATTTGTGATTAAAGACCTTGGGGTGTTAAAGTATTTTCTTGGGATCGAAATGGCATCTTTTCATAAGGGTTTATTTCTTAATCAACGGAAATACATCATGGACCTCCTCCAGGATGCTAATATGAGTGATGCTAAGCCTGCCCTTACTCCTCTCGATAGCAAGCTCAAACTTGACTTGGGAGGCACTCCACTCTCGGATATCACCTCCTATCAGAGGCTTGTTGGTAAATTGATCTACCTAACGATCACCAGACCAGACATCTCATATTCAGTGAGTATTGCCAGTCAATTCATGCATTCTCCCACCATCGAGCATCTGAACCTTGTAAAAAGGATCTTACGTTACTTAAAAGGGTCTGTTGGTCGTGGCATTCTCATGACGAAAAACGACCACACTCACATCATGGGGTACTGCGATGCAGATTGGGCAGGAAATGCTATTGATCGAAAGTCCACAAGTGGTTACTGCACCTTTGTTGGTGGAAACTTGGTCACCTGGAAAAGTAAGAAGCAAACTGTCATCGCCAAATCCAGTGCCGAAGCTGAGTACCGTGCAATGGCTTCAACAGCGTGTGAGTTGATCTGGCTCAAGAGTCTTCTGTGTGATTTAGGGTTTCCTGCAACCCTTCCTATGTCCCTATTCTGTGACAACCAGGCCGCCATGCCATATAGCATCCAACCCCGTGTTTCACGAGCGAACGAAACATATTGAGGTTGATTGTCATTACGTTCGTCAACAGGTGCAGTCGCAAGTAATTCAGACATACTACACAAGAAGTTCCGACCAATTGGCCGACATTTTCACAAAGCCCTTAGCTTCTCATCAGTTTCAACGACTTCTGTCCAAGCTTGGATCCATCAACCTTCTGGATCCAACTTGAGGGGGAGTATTGGAACCCTTAATTCAAGGAGTATTGGAACCCTTAATTCAAGGAGTTGTTGTCACCTCCCTTAATTCAAGGAATTGTTGTCAACTCCCTTAATTCAAGGAGCTGTTCTTTTATTGGAACCTTTAATTCAAGGAGTTGTTGTCAACTCCCTTAATTCAAGGGAGTTGTTGTCATATCCCTTAATTCAAGGGAGTTGTTCCTTAATTCAAGGAATTGTTGTCAGTTCTCTTAATTCAAAGAGTTGTTAATTAGCTTCCCGAAGCCTATATATAGTTGTACAAATTGTAAGGATCATATGAGAGAAATACAATTCAACCTTTGAAATTCAATAGGCATGAAGAGCGATTTTCCCTGCCATCATTCCATCATTTCATTTCCAGAAATGGATAAGTTTATTACAAGGTTCAAGAAGTAAACAGAGAGAGAGACAGAACCTTCCGCTTTAGCGATTTACCAAAGCTCTTCACCCACTTCTGCCAACCAGCATGGCCTTGTTCAAGTGCAACAAGGAGTTCACCGCTGTCATAAGCAGCTATGAAATTGGCTGCAAATTCCAAAAGGTGGTCTTCTAAGATTGCTTTGGCTTCAAGACTGCAGCCAGGATAGAGAAGCAGATATTTTAAATTCTAGTTCTACGTACATTTAATAGCCAACAACCATCTCTGCTAGAAACATAAAACTACCAAGCTACATGTTGAACAGGGACTTCCATGTCATGGACTCAAACCTAAATGCAACAACTATTCAAGAGTATCCCATCCTTCCATTGAAATGAATCCATATTTTATTTTTGCCATAAGAGCACCATCTTAGTACAGGTACGATAAGTTTTAACACACTCTTTCAATTTACAATTCAACTAGATTCCAATAAGTGTCAAGACATCGACTATCCATCAAGAACCCAAAGGTAAAACTCTTAAGCTGTTGCTTGCATGGTTTTGCTTCAAATAAAGCAATCAATGTCATTTTCATCCAATTCAAGACTTATAATTAACTTTTTTAGTAAGTAATTATATTCCAAGAAAACAACCTAGGAAACCAGGAACAAAAAGGAAAAAGCCCCAAAGCCAATTACAAGGGAAACCAGGAACAAAAAGGCAAAAAGGCCAGTATCTTCTACAGAAATATCTTGTTCTTAAGAGAAGTATCTTCTACAGAAATCCGAACGGTAAAGTTTGAACATGGTTTCTGGAAGAAACTAAAGGTTATTTTAGGATTGTTTCTTGAGAGGTGAATTTAATAATGTCCAAAGTGATTCCCTGTTTCTTAAAGAAAAAACCACTTCTAGGGAAAAGCAGCTCCTATGTGCTTCTCCAAAAAAATAACCTAGTGATTTTTTTTTCCGGTAAATACCAAGAGGTGTCCCCACACTTAAAGGGGTTAAACTTGCTCAGGGTGCGGCTTGCCCCTGGCTACAAACTACTCCCAGAGAGTTTCTGTAAGCAAGCTAGTACTTTTCTAGTGGTCGCCGATAAGTTTTGTCAACTCCTCTGATGGAAGTGCTCTCAGGTTTTGACCGTTCATCCACCTTAAGTTTGTAAGAATATGTTGAAGGATATAGCTAGATTCAATACCCCAGAAATGCAATTATTGAAGAATTCACTAAGCAACCTAATTTACCAAGGACATGAGCCAAAGAAAATCATAAAACTCTAAATCTAGAGGCTTGGGATACTGTACAAAACAACCATGCAACTGATCATTCAACCTGCTCCAATAGAGGGTAATACTAGGCAGAAGAAATATTAGAAACCATTCTCCACATAGAGCAGATCAAAAGCCATAATTACCTTAACTTGGTAGAGTAAAAAATGGCACCACTTTTGTCGACATGTCCAATTGAAAATTTCTCAACTATGAATTGCATGGAAATATTCAAGTAAGAAATTATTCATGCAAAAACTTGGATATCTTGCTAGTATATACAAGTGAGGAGCAGGTTTAGCGAGCAAAATTGATAAGGAAACATTTTAAAGGTTACTAACCAAGTTGCTCCAGGGTGAAAAACTCGTTTTCCATGCCATCACCCCATCCTAACAGTGCCAAGTAGTTCACCAGTGCCTGTGGTAAATAGCCCATCTCCCTGTACTGTCATGTTTTAGTTATTAGATATCAAGACTTTCTATCAGGATTACAAAGCAACTCTTAAATGAAGGAACTCAGTACAGAGAAAGGCAGGGTTGGACCTCAAGGAAACTACGGAATCCTGTAGCCAAGCATTTTTTAGCAAGTAATGATTAGTATATTAATAGATGACTACCTGGCCCACTGAAGTTGCACCATGCCTCTTTGACAGCTTACTCCGGTCCGGTGCAAGAATTAAGGAAACATGTGCAAAGCAAGGCATTTGGAATCCTAGAGCCTGTGTTAGAATGGTATTTATAAAAAATAAAAAAAAATTAAATTAAAAAAAAAAAAAGCATGTAAATTGTAATTTTAAAAATATATTAGCAACCCAAACAGAAAATAAAACCAGGAGAAGAGTTTAAAGGTTACCTTATATATTAAAGCTTGTCTTAGAGTATTTGGTAAATGCTCCTCTGCTCTGCATACAAGTGTTGAGTTAGAAGCACGTCATAAAAAATAATTAACAAGATAAAAGATGAATTGGAAGATGAACCAAAATCCAACAAACAGTGGTGAACTGGTGAAAAAAAAGATTGGAAAATAGCCCACTCTCACCCAGGTTAAAGAGGTTGTTCTTATTACCTAACAACATGTGAGATAGCCATGGTAGCATCATCAACCGTAACGCAAAAATTGTACACTGGTTGACCATTGCTTCTCATAATTACAAAATCTCCAAGAGTGTCCAAATTCCAACTGACCTTCATGAGACTTGACAAAGTTAGCACCTTATAAAACTTCATTAAAAATCTGATGATGGTAGAAGTTAATTGATGAAATTCTAAAATTTAGTGAGCAGCACAGTTTAGCATCATACTAGGAGTTCTTAAGTCACCATCCCCAACCCAATAACCAAATATAAACAATGCACATACCTCGCCTCGAATAAGGTCATTGATTTCCAAAATTCCTTAGGCACACGAAATCAATATGTGTAAGGAGTTCCCCTTTCTAGCTTTTCTTGTATTTCTTGGTCTGTTGCGTTGGCCCACTTCCCTCTATATACTGGAGGTAGCTGTTGTAGTTTTGCGATCTCCTTCATTTTTTCTAGTTCCTGGAGAGAATAAGATTAAGAATATAGTAGTGCAATAGCATTGTGGTTTAGTATGGACAAGGATGAACACATAACAAGACTCATATTACCAAAGACCCAACGATATATGAATCAAATTTTAATTTAAACTTCGCTTTCAGAAAAAGTCCAGTAGGTTTCAAATTAGCACAAACAACAATCTGGCACTCGTTTACCCATGGAGACAAGGCATACAAAACCAACTAAAAAGTAGGGAAAAAAATTAAAAGCAAGGACCTAATGTCATATACTTCTACTAAATTCATTTGGTTTATAGGCAGTTTCCAATTCTAAATCTGGGAAGTTAAGACATAGTTTCAATCCTCAGAAATTGACAAGAATCACCTCAGTAGAGCAAAAGCATCGAGACACGTGACCAGATTCCAAAAGCTTCTCAGCATATTGCTTGTACAAAGAATTTCTTTCAGATTCCAAAACCCATCAACACCAGGTCCTAAAAAGTTCACCAAAAATGAAATGAACCAGTTGGACAGTTTACGTGATCAAACCACTACAGTACTATACGTAAGAGCAAAGGAGATTGAAATATACACCGAAGTGAGAAATTTATCTCCTACCACCTCAGTTAATAAATATAAAATCATGATTCAAGTAATAGCCAAATGCATTCACATGTATGGAGGAACATGGAATGGGATTTTGGATCAGATTTTCGAGAAAAAAAATAAATAAAACAAGAAAAAGTAATAGCTAGCAGTACCTTCATCCCAATGAAGCCCAAGCCAAGAGAGATCATGTAACACAGCCTCCTCGGATTCCTTGGTAGACCTCTTCAAATCAGTACCTTCATAGTCATACTCATAGACAGTGACCCAATAAAGAACAATATTAAGCGTTTCGGCCTAAAAAAATACGAACGAACCTGGCAAATAGATAATTGAAGAGTGCAGTTCTAGCTCCACCAACGTGGAGATCCTAGTTGCAGAAGGAGCAAAGCGAACACGAACTTGGTCTTGCGTTTCCTTTGTTGAAGATGCAGAAACTGAGAACCTCCTCCTTCCATGATGATGTCGATTGACCTGTATTGATGCAGAAATCGTCCGGCTCTGTCAAGTTCCTTCTCGATCCTACACACAAGAATGAAATCAAACGGGGTTAAGGTTGAATCCCGGGGGTGGTTCAACCGTAAACGCTCCGATGCTTAAGTCAGTTTTCTGAGAGAATAAACCGACTGAGTGTTTGCAGGAGTTTTTGATTACCTTTAGAAGTGAAATGAGGTCTTCTATTTATAGTGAAGCCTTGAAGGTCACCGGAACGTCTGATTGGTTGAAGGGGAAAATGTTAAATAAGTGATTGTACCGAGTGTAATCACTTATTTATTAATGGATAAATAATTCGCTGGGAGATTATTTATTATCGACATTGATCTGATTAATTAATATATTTAGCTGGTAAATATATTAAATTAATGCGGAGACCGTTACATGTCGATGTCAATTTTACCGAGGGTAATATCGGCATTATGAGAATTGTTGGCCACGTGGCGGCTCTTGAATATTCCGGTAATTTATGGCTCCACAAATGCCCCCACATCGTTTAGGTATTCAAGGAATCCTAAGGGATGTAGTCTTCTTGTAGTTCCAGTAAATCACGTCTTAATATTTTGTATAGGAGTAGATAAGTCATCAAGTTGAAGTAAGAGATCACCAACTATGGGCTGAACTTGATGTTGAAGTAGGAAAACTGAGGGCCAAAATTTTGCTCGACTTTAAAGACCCAAATGAAATTAGGGTTTGTTTTTCTATTTAAAATGGAGCATGAGTAGCCTCCATTCTAAAAAAAAAACCCTAATTTTTTTTTCTTCTTGCGGCGGCCGGTTGGGAAGAAGCAAAATTGATATTTTGGTGCAGCAACTGAAAGCAAAAGGTGGCAGATGGAAAATCTTTTATTTCTTTCTTCTCTTGTCTCTGCTTTTCTTGATTTTTGCAGGTTCCATGTGGGAGAGAGGCTGTTGGTTACGCCAGCGGATACATAATCACCTTGAGATATGAGCATAGCCAACAGGACCGAACGAGCCGTCTCCATGCAATCCTCAACGTTTGGTTTCATTTGCGAAAGTTTCTTCAAGTTTGTAAGCAGTGCAGGCGGAAAAGAAGAAAAAGCAATGGCGTGGGCGCATGCGTCCAGCTGGAGGCGCGCGCATGTAGTGGAAGCTACGGTTTACTTTTTTTTTTTTTTTTTTACAGCTGCTATTAGCAGCTTTGTAATATATATATGTTCATCTTTTGTTTCCGCCGTTCATCAAAAAAGCAAAAGCAAAAGCTTTTGTATATAATGTAATCTATATATATATATATATATTTATATATAATAATATATATATAATAATATATATTATTTTAATATATATTTTATATATTATTTTTTCTTTGTTCAGTTTCGATTTTTTTGCAGATTTTGAGAGATGTAGATGTCCGATTGCAACGATTCAAGCGCTGGCGCGCTCTATTCATCGAGACGGTCATTTCAAGATGTATGAAGGCATACTTCTGGTGTAGTCTTGAAGACCTCATTTTGTGGAGTACCATCTGGTGGCATGTTCGGAACTTGTTGGAGCTTCTGACTTCAAGAGATGATGGACTTGACACCAAGACGTTTCTCCAGTTGACATGTCTATGATGCTTTGTGAAAAGAAGAGTTTGGCGTGCTGACGGACTCACCATCTTCAAGTGTGAGCGGAGCCAACATCAAGACTTTCAACGAGGAGGTGCAGTAGAGTGTGACACAAGGTGCGACGCGAGGTGCAGCAGTGTGCAAGGCGCGAGGTGTAGCAGGGTGCGAGGCGCGAGGTGCAGCAGGGTGCGAGGCGCGAGGTGCAGCAGGGTGCGAGGCGCGAGGTGGAGCAGGGTGCGAGGCGCGAGGCGACGTGCAGCAGGGTGCGAGGCGCGAGGCGACGTGCAGCAGTATGCGAGGCGCGAGGTGCAACAAAGTGCGAGGCGCGAGGTGCAGCAGGGTGCGAGGCGCGAGGCGACGTGTAGCAGGGTGAGAGGCGCGAGGTGCAGCAGAGTGCGAGGCGCGAAGTACAGCAGGGTGCGAGGTGCGAGGTGCAGCAGGGTGCGAGGCGCGAGGTGACGTGCAGTAGGGTGCGAGGCGTGAGGTGCAGCAGGGTGCGAGGCGCGAGGTGCAGCAGGGTGCGAGGCGCGAGGCGACGTGCAGCAGTGTACGAGGCACGAGGTACAGCAGAGTGCGAGGCACGAGGTGCAGCAGGGTGCGAGGCGCGAGGCGACGTGCAGCAGGGTGCGAGGCGCGAGGTGCAGCAGAGTGCGAGACAAGGCAAGATGTGCAAGTGTGAGGCGAATAGTCCCATCACTTGAAGTGCGACCTGTCACAACCCAGCATGAGGCTTGTTCCAGATTCAAGGCAATGTGTGTTGCAACTCAAGGCGAGATGTGCTTCTTCTTCGAAGCAAGACTTCCCATGACGCGAGGCGAAGTGCATGTGGTGGCATGAAGTAACTGAAGCCTTCCAAGGAGTTGCATTGGATGATGGATGACCTTTCAGAGATTTGATCTTCAAGACCTTGTTGAGCTCAGAATAGGGTGTCGTTGGTGGGGTTAGAAAGCTGAGTTCCATACCTTTTTACTGCCACCAAGCTCGTTCCAAGACGATCCGAATTGAGCCTTGTAGGATTGGTTGAATCTTGTGCTCGTGCGCTGATTCATGCAGTTGACCTTCGTGTACAAAAAAGTTCGCTGGGAACTCATCATAACTCAGAATTGAGTGAGATCAATGGCGTTGGAAAGCTGACTTCCATAGCTTTCTAAATACGTCTACTTCATGTCAGGGTGATCAGAATTCAATGGTCTATGACTGAATGAATCTCGTACTCGTGCGCTGGTACGTGCAGTTGACCTTCGTGTACAAAAACGTTCGCTGGGAACTCGTCACAACTCGGAATTGAGTGAGGTCAACGGTGTTGGAAAGATGACTTCCGTATCTTTTTAGGGCCATCAAGTTCATGTCAGGGTGAGCAAAATTGAGTGAGATATGATCGAATTAATTTCGATCTCTTGCACTGAAATGCAGAATTGGACTTCGCATGTTAAAACCTTTGCCCCTTGTTCGTCATGGCCTGGTGGTTGCCCCTCTTGGTGGGGTTGGAAGCGTTTTTTTAGTAGCTTTCCGACTCCAACAAGTCAAGTTATTGGATGGTTCCACGTGTCTCACTAAGACGAGCCTTGAGCGCTTCGCATGACGAAGTCGTGGAGTGGTCCGCATGGTGAAGACTTCGAGTGCTTCATATGGCGAAGGCTTGGAGTGCCTCGCATAGTGTGGAGTGCTTCGCATGGCGAAGGCTTAGTGTGCTTCGCGGGACGAAGGCTTGAAGTGCTTCGCGTGGCGAAGGCTTGGAGTGCTTCGCATGGCGAAGACTCGGGTGCTTTGCATGGCAAAGGCTTGGCGTGCTTCGCATGGCGAAGACTCGGGTGCTTTGCATGGCAAAGGCTTGGAGTGCTTCACTGGTGAAGACTCTGGGTGCTTCGCGGGGCGAAGGCTTGGAATGCTTCGCATGGCGAAGGCTTAGAGTGCTTCTCATGGCGAAGGCTTGAGTGCTTTGCGTGACAAAGGCTTGGAGTGCTTCACGTGACGAAGGCTTAGAGTGCTTTGCGTGGCAAAGGCTTAGGGTGCTTCGCGTGACGAAGGCTCGGGTGCTTTGCGTGACAAAGGCTTGGAGTGCTTCGCATGACGAAGGCTTAGAGTGCTTTGCGTGGGAAAGGCTTAGAGTGCTTCATGTGATGAAGACTCGGGTGCTTTGCGTGGCAAAGGCTTAGAGTGCTTCGCATGACGAAGACTTAAAGTGTTTTGCGTGGCAAAGGCTTAGAGTGCTTCGTGTGACAAAGGCTCGGGTGCTTTGCGTGACAAAGGCTTGGAGTGCTATGCGTGGCAAAGGCTTAGAGTGCTTCGCGTGACGAAGGCTCGGGTGCTTTGCGTGACAAAGGCTTGGAGTGCTATGCGTGGCAAAGGCTTAGAGTGCTTCGCGTGACGAAGGCTCGGGTGCTTTGCATGGCAAAGGCTTGGTATGCTTTCTAAACAAAGGTGTAGGCGATAAGACAACTTCATTAGACGTTGGAACGACACATCTTGAATCTTATTAGAAGATACTACATGAGTAAAGTAGGCATTGAGCCGAATTTTAATCGCAAACTTTGTGCCTTTGATGATGACTTGGTCACTGATTCAGTTTCTTGGTTGTTCCCTATAACTCGGACTCGGCAATGATGGTGTCCACGCGGATCATCTTTTGGGCGGGTTTCTGGGATCTTTGTTTCCGAGACGATCCGTTGCCTTTTTTCTGACATACTCGGTGCAGTGTCCTTCCTTCAAGAGATCCTGAAGGTATCTTTCGAAAGTCAGGCAAGAGCTTATGTCGTGCCCATAGCAATTGTGATAAGCACACCATTTTGTCTTGTCGGCCCTCTCCTGGTCACCTTTGACGGGAGCAGGTCTTTCGAACCACGGTTTTTCCTTTATCTGATTATATATTTGGAGTAAAGGTACCGAAAACTGTGTGTTTGGCTTCGCACCCACGAACGTGTTGGATGACGGGTTCCCTTTTCGCTTGTTGGCTTTCTCGACTGAGTTCCCACGGTGGGCATCATCCTTTGGCTGCGCAAATGCCTTTTTGGGATGTCCATCTTCCTCGACGTGGTTGGCAGCATGTGAGGCGTTTTTCTCGTCCTCCCAGCATGCATGTCGCTCTGCCAGGGACAGTATCTTGGTGAGACTTCGGGCGTCGCTCATGACGATGTCTCCGTAGAGCTGACTCTCCCGTGGTAGGCCTTGCTTAAATGCCATGGCTGCGACGAGATCGCTGCAACCAACGATGCGGGACTTCTCTTCGCAAAACCTCCGGATGTATTGCCGCAAGGCTTCCTTAGACCTCCTTCGGATGGTGAAGAGGTGGTCATCCTTGACTTCGACGGTGCGAAGCTGCGAGTACTCCTTCACGAAGGCAAGGGCCAACTCTTCGAAGGAGGCGATTGATCTCTGGGGGAGATGGTTGAACCATGTCGTCGCTTGACCTTGCAGTGAGGCTTGGAAAACTTTGCACATAAGTGCGTCATTGTGCCTGTGAGGTACCATGACCCCCCGATAGTAATTGATGTGCTTTATTGGATCGAAGGTTCCTTTGTACTGATTGAAGTTTGGTGTTGAAAATTGCTGCGGGAATGGCTCCTTCTCAATTTTCCTCACGAACGGCGAAGATGATGACGTCTGTACTTGGCGCCAAAGGTCATCCTCCAAGTCTCTGTCGCGTTGAACTCCCTGGAGGCGTTGATCCAGCATCCTTCGGACGTCTTCAGCGTGTAATGGCCCTTCATGACGGGGGTTCCCACGTCGGGTCAAATGGCGTCGACTCCCTCGAGTTGCAGCGGGCTTGGCTCTCGCCCGTGCTGGCGAGTAAGTCTCGTCCTCCTCGCTGTGATCATCCGAGTGGGTGCATGACGCACGGGAGACTGCTTGCTGTCGTCAGCTATCGCGTAGGTACTCAATGCGTGAAAGTGCTCCGGGGCGTCCTCCGAGTCGTTCTCGGGCTGATGGTCTCGGTTGATCCTGTCCTCTTGCTCTGGGGGTGCAGCTTTCTTCCCCTGAGTCGCTCAGTGACGTGTCTCGGGACATTGTTCGGCAGCGAACATGCTCCTTGTTGGTGCGTCTCGGGATGTCCCTTGGTGTACCGTGAGGTTCATTGTACTTATCGGAGGTTCTGGACGTCACGATGTCTCCAAATAGTTGTTGTAGGAGCTCTGATTGGGTCCGAACTTGGTTGCTCAGTTGCTCAACCTGCTGCATCAGTCCAAGCCGCGGAGGCGAGCCCCTAAATGCTTGCTCGTGGTGAGTTGACAGGACCCATCCCAATCCCCCCGGGATTACCATGGAATGTGCCCTGCTCCCGTCCAACAAGGGGTGTCAGACAAAGGATGACCAAGAGCCACTGCCCAAACGGGGCATCCAGAGTGCGCAAGGATCGATGGAGGAGGTGTGCAATGTCCCAGTCTCTGCTGCAATCGCATCCGTGATCAACCTGAAGGGCATTAAAACCAAAAGCTGTGAGTGGACAAAACCAATAAGTTTATTAAACACATTTATAAGACATTTTTGCCCTCCAATAAAAACGTATGCATGCCACAAAAACCAGTAACCAAAACGTTTGCTCAACCGAGCCATTAGGGCCTTAGCCCAAAAACCGTTAACCAAAAACCAAGTGTGGGAACTCAGCCCAAAACTGTGAAATACCACAACTATACATAAACAACCATGTGGGTCACCACCCAAAACCATAAATGAACATCAATCCATTAAAATCATATAATCACAAATCCACCCGGAAAGCCATTTCATTAATTCGTATTTTACCATTACCATCACCAGCATCCCTGATGCTAGACGTCCCTGACGTCATATCTCACGGTTTTATAAGCTACGCATGCTGCCCGGGGTCTCTCCGGGTCCATATTTCTGACATCCCTGATGTCTGACGTCCCAGACGTCAATCATAGCAATCCTGCTCCTGAGTCATCATACGGTCCGGCTGCTCCGTATGGTGACCCTTCGCAGGCAATGCACCGTGACTTCCCCAGTGTCCTAGACATCTGGAGGAGACCATCATATATCCTTGTATCCAGATGGTATATGGAAAACAGTTTTATTAAATCCTTTTTATCACATCATTACAATGGGCCCTGCCCGAAATTTCCATAAAACCACGTAATTCCATTTAGGGTCCCTGACCCGAAACCACATTTATTAAATATAGGGCCCCTGGCCCGAAATCATCATTTTAATCCAACTAGGCCTCATGCCCGACTTTATGAACCACTGGGCCCACGGCCCGATTTATAAACCAACTGGGCCCGCAGCCCGATTACGTACTCAAATGGACTCCAAGTCCGAGATTTCCAAAACAAGTGGGCCTCAAGCCCGAGTTCATCTTTCCAATATAAAAACTGTTTTATCATATTATTTATTTAACCACAAGCACGCAAAACCACAAATAAACCGTTAAACTGTTTTATCATCTTTCCAATACTCACAAATACCATCATAGAAATCATGTATATAAACTATATAACACATTTAAGCATGCATAGGATTTATAAAACCAAAGTCCACTCACAGACCGTTTTAACGGTATGCCTCGATACGCGTGCCACCGGCCCTCTCGGGCCTCACCACTACCACCGGGACTCCCAATCCTGTCCAAATCACATTAGAGGGTCACTAACCTCATCATTAACATCCTATCAAAATCCCGTAATTTTCCCGAATTTTTACTTATTTTTAAACTTAATTTAAAACCTTCGGACATCCCGAACAATATCGAGACGGTGTCCGATCGACACGAAACCAATTCCAAAATGTTCGTTACATTAAATAGGACAGAAGTCATGTTGACCTCACCTCAAGATTCGTGCCCACGCGCCGTCACGCGCCGCCGTGAGTGGCTGCGCGTGAAACCCACGCGCCGTGAACAGTGTATCGTTCTGACCCGGTTGTCTGATAAACGGGTCACCGTGACCCGCGGCCCAACCCGACTGGTTCTCAGCCATTACTCGATCATTTTCAATTCTGTTTGTTCCTACAAGATCGTCTCATCAATTCCAGTTGATCCATGATTTAAAAACTGAGAAACCAACACGTTTGACTACCTGTTCGTGGAGGTGTGCAGACCGGCCACCTGCAACCGTCGTGCCTGCACGATCCCGGCCACCATTCCTTTCGAAAATGATCCCCAAAGGCTCGTCTCAACCCCTAGATCATCATCCTGGTCACTAAATCGATTGTAATACGTTAAAACCCATCCTACCATTTTTGTACCCGAAAACAAGCTCACGGGTTCGAGGCTTACCTCGCCGCCGTGGCTACCGCCGTGGCCACCAGCACGCCTAGTTTGACTCCAGGAACTCCATTCACCTCTCCAAAACGATCAAACACCATCCCACAACGAATTCCAATTTCTGAGTTTCGGACCTCCCCTGTTTTTCCTCTCCGCCGCCAGCCTCGCCGTCTCCCGTCGTCTCCCGTCGTCTCCCGTCATCTCTCAAGCCTCACCGTGCAGCTAATCTCTCACACACACCAACACAGAGGAGATTGGTGAGGTAGTTTGGACGTTTGGATGTTTTGGGCCGATTTGGTTCCTCTCGGGTCTGGGGGGGTTTATGGGCTGCGCCGCCGTCCGTGGTGGTTGTTGCTGGTGTCTGGGGGTGGCTGGTGATTACCTGGTGTCGTCTGGTGTGTGAGGCTGGGTTGTGAGGTGATGATGTGCATGATCAAGGAAGGAAACCGTGCTCACGGTTTTGAGGGAGAATGAAAATGGGTGTGTGAGTTGTCTGATCAAATACAAGGGAAGGAAATGAATCAACGGCCCAGATTCAATCTCAGTTTAAAATGAAGGGTGAGGATTCCATGAGAGGAAATGATTACCTACACCAATGGCCAACAAGAACCCCTGATTTAGGGAATGTAAGGGATGGTGACACGTGGCATATATCCAAGGGTCCAGATTCGTTTTGATTAAAGTAATCAGATATTATTATTATATTATTATTTTAGTCCGAGTCTCGGTTAATCGAGTTTACTTCCGTGACCATAACTTCGTCGTCGAATCTCCGATTTCGGCATGCCGCCTGTCGTTGGATTCATATCGAAGAGACCTACGTAACGGTCCTTGGCCCTCGTCCATCGGACCTCCCGGTCAAAAAGTCAACATTTGACCCCTAATAAGCCAAATTACCAAAATACCCCTCAACTTCCGAACCTCATAACTTTCTCTACGAATGTCGGAATCGAACGTGCCACCTGTCTATGAACTTGTGACGTCCCGAACTACATCACGGTCATTGGTCAAAGTCCATTTGACCGCCCGATCAAAAGTCAACATTTTGCCCACGACCAGGGGCAAAACGGTCATTTTGCACAATTTGTCCGATTCCACCCTACTAAGCACCGTTCAACCTCACTAATCGAGATTAGTCACTAAACTAATCCCGGAATTCGGGACGGGTCGTTACATGAGTAGCATGGCGGGGAGTACGTCGCGCGCCTTCAGTCGGATGTGATGGGCCATGTCTCTCTGGAACTTGGGTGTCGGCTTGTGAGTTGCGCAGGGCGTCCAAGTGTCTCCTTAGGTCCAAGTCAGCAGGGAGCTGATTCGGGACCCTTAGAGATGTTTCTCCCGCCAGCAGTCCGTCTGTTCGTTGGAAAAAAGCTGCGCTTGCCCCCGTTGCAGGTGGGGGGTTCACAGTAGCAGCGGCCATGGGGAACGTTCCGAAACTAAACATAGGTGTCCAATCAGGCATTCCGAACGGTAGGTGAATTGATGCGTGGCGCGGGCCGTGCAAGAGACGGGAATGTGATTCCTCTGGAATCCTTGGGAGAGGTTCACTCACGGCAGCGATCGCAGCAGCAGATGAGGCAGCCTCGGAGGCTCGTGTGGATCGGTGTGTTCTGGCCATGTGAAGAATGGTAAGTGTCGAAAGTGTGATGATGAAGTTTTTTCAAGGAAAAACTAAAGAGCACGCTTTGAGTATTTCTCAAATCGGCTCTCAATGAAAGCACCAGTTGTTGATGCAGAAATCGTCCGGCTCTGTGAAGTTCCTTCTCGATCCCTACACACAAGAATGAAAATCAAACGGGGTTAAGGTTGAATCCCGGGGGGGTGGTTCAACCGTAAACGCTCCGATGCTTAAGTCAGTTTTCTGAGAGAATAAACCGACAGAGTGTTTGCAGGAGTTTTTGATTACCTTTAGAAGTGAAATGAGGTCTTCTATTTATAGTGAAGCCTTGAAGGTCACCGGAGCGTCTGATTGGTTGAAGGGGAAAATGTTAAATAAGTGATTGTACCGAGTGTAATCACTTATTTATTAATAGATAAATAATTCGCTGGGAGATTATTTATTATCGACATTGATCTGATTAATTAATATATTTAGCTGGTAAATATATTAAATTAATGCGGATACCGTTACATGTCGATGTCAATTTTACCGAGGGTAATATCGGCATTATGAGAATTGTTGGCCACGTGGCGGCTCCTGAATATTCCGGTAATTTATGGCTCCACAACCTGAAACTGGTGCAATTTGTTCGGTTTCGTCGAGAGCATGAAAACTAGCACCCACATCACTCTTGATGTTTAAGCTGCACTGCAGTTTAACATTAACATTCTACGGCTAGTTTTTTAAATTCCTACGGCTAGTTGATAAGTGAGTGATAAGTGTGTGTGATGAGATGTAAAGTGTGATGGATGATGAGCTGTAAAAGTAGTAACAGAATTGAGAGAATGTGAGAGCATGTGTGTGAGTTGCTTTACACACAAGATGAATCTCTAAGTGTCTTTAATAGGTGGCTGCCAGGGATTGACAGATAGATTGTCAATCCTGGCCGTGTGTGATGTGTGAGTGAGGGTATATCAATGTACACACTCCACAAAATGAATTAATGAAAAAAGAGTGAAGTGAATTCAGAGAAAGGTTTCTGAATTTTCTAAAAACAGAGAAGGCATTTTCTCAAACACCTGGTGTGCAGGTCACTGTTCTATTGATTTTGTGGTGCTGTGAACCTAAATCACTATCCATTTTCTTCTTCTGTGTGTGTGTGTGTTCAAAGCAAATAAAGAAATCAAGCAATCACGGGCTAATCCCGATTCACAAGAAACACCAGCTAGGAGGTAAGAGTTAAAGAATACTTACCTGATGCAAGCTGCTGCAAAGCAACCAATCGCAGGTCATCTTCCCATCAATGTTCAATAATCACCAGTGGGACGACCCCAAGCGCCGCAATGTGCCGCCAAAAGCGGCTGCCTTCCCACACAGCCGAATCCCCAGACACGACGCCACATCAACTACCATGTGGCCTGACACGTGTCAGGCCATGTCAGTGATACATCATTGCGGGACCTGAACCAGGTCTCCGAAGATGTTGTGCTCTGCTGCCTTCCGCAATCACCGTCACAAGAAAACTCGCTGAAAAACTCCATTATTGGCTTAAACTTCAAACCTTCATAATCTTCATTTCTTAACTAAATCGGACGTTCTAATAATGGAAATCTACCTAATCATCTCCAAGAATTCAAATTTAAACTCAAAATTTTGAGAAAGTACCTGGATTTTTGGAGAAAAAAAAGGCTCGAAAATTTCAGCTGACTTCAAGCTTTGTTTTCATAGCCCTTTCCACATCCAAACCTTCAACATTCTTGACTCAGCTCAATCCCAAGGACTCAAGTAGGATATTAGTAGACTTGGTTGCACGCTTGAAAGCTTCAAATGCTTCAAATGATCAATTCTCTATTTTACAATTTTTCGAGTTTCAGGTTTCTGTTGATTTTTCTCTTCTCTTTCATCTTCCTAGTTTTTTTCCTTCTCTTCTCTCCTCTCTTCTCTCTTTCTCTTATTCTTTGGTTTACTTTCCTTTCTTTCCCTTCACAATTTTGCTTCTCTCGGGTTTTGGTTCCCAACCTACAAAACTCACACACAAACACATAAATATATAAACACACGCATTCAAAAACATGCACTAGGCCGGTGCACATCAAGAGATAAGTAGAGGGAGGAAATAAAGACACTTGTCAACATCACAAAATATATCCCCTTGTGAAATTACTAAAATGTCCCTAGTATCAAAATTACCAAAATACCCCTAACCAATTTAGACCTGCCACGAACTCATTCGATCTCTGATTTATGTGCCACCTATCGCAGGCTCTAGATTCTGAGACCCACGTAACGGTCCTCACGAACAAGTCCAAAAAGTGCCCGAGATAAAAAGTCATTTTTAAACCTTATAAGTGCAAAATCGTTAATTTACAAACAAAATTTTCAAAAATTACAATTCTCGAATTTCCGGGTTGTTACAACCTAACCCCCTTAAAGGAATTTCGGGGACAAAATTCGAATGTAATCCTCTAACAACTAAGGATACAAGGCTTATGTCAACTTTATTACACAACAACAAAACATTTCTCTCTCTCTCTCTCTCTCTCTCTCTCTCTCTCTCCCTCCAAGATTCCAGAAGCAACATAATCACCCAGATTCACCCTTTGGTGTCTTTTTGTGCCTCCCGCAATATAAGAGTAGTTACCCAAGCCAGTGAACAAGAATATCGACCATGACCGCTCTATCTACCTCCAGTTCTGCGGTCCCACTAATTGAAGTTTAACCCCCTTTTAATGTACTAGAAGACGAAATTATCTTTTGAACCTAATTTGCAACACCAAAGTATGTTGTGTTGCCGCCTAGCCGGTACAGACAATCCCTCTTAAAATGATCGGGCTCCCTACCGAAGTAACAATTAGCTATAATGAATCGCATGGGTCGATCAATCTGCTCTCCAATCAAAGTAACAGAAACCCTATTAGACTAAATGGGTGTTTGGGGTCTCGGGGCAAAACTCTAAGCACTTTCTTGTCTAGCGTCACGGACAAGATCGAGTGCCGCTAGAAAATTTAGGACCAAAATTACCCCTTTTCAGGGTTCTCTGACTCGTCAGTTCATAATCCTGATGCTCTCGGCGTCTTCTAGAGCTTGTAAGCTATTCTCGCAAAAGCAAACTTGCCTTAACTCTAGTGGCAGCATGTGATAGCTCACTAAGGGTGGCAAAGGATCCCACTGTCCTAACAACCCTAATTTCGCCCTGCAAACCCAATTCAAATCATCGACACTTTATCTATCTCGGTGGCCACAAAAGCTAAGGCAAAACATGACAAATTCAGAAATTTCTACTCGTATTGAGCTAGTGTCATACTCCACAGCTGCAATCACGGGAACTTAACCTCTCTAGTATTACAGAAAGAACGAGGGGAAAGTGACAGAAGAATCTATCCCGAAACATTTCCCAGGTCAACGTGCGGGCATCCCAGCTGGTCATTTACAACCTACGCCATCACCGATATGCATAACCACCCAACAAGAAAGTGGATATCAACACCACATCCTTTAGCGGACATCACATGACCTCGAAGATCCTCTCCAAGAAAGTAATTCACTTATCCGCCTCATCTTGGCTCGCCTCACTAGTAAACTTAATTGTGCCCAACCGTTGAACTCTTTCAATATCCACGCTCTCTCTACCCTTATCCATATTTTCAGGCTGTGCACAAGGCTCACGTCTTAGAGACATGACGTTGACAAATATAATCAATATCGACCTTGCTCTGATATCAAGTTGACAGGACCCACTCCTAAAACACTTTGATAATCAGGCTCGATTTTGTTCCTGTTTCACAAGAAATCTGAAATATTGAAGCTACACCCAACATTTATTAGACAAAGGACACTTGAACTGACCTTCTACTTATTCCTCCACCTCACGATCAGCCATAATATTCATGCAACGACTTTTAGGGTCATCGAAAACATGAAAAATGTGAGTAGACAAAAATAAACATTTTAAAGACATGTTTACCGAGAAAAACAACATTAACCCTCCAATTTTTAAAACATCCATGCATAGAAAAAAATGTAAACAATCGAAATTAAAATCAATCAATCACATTAAATCACCAATCCAATATCAATAAATCAAACCGTCCAATCAATGCTCGTAAATTAGACCATCCAATCCAATACCAATCAACCAACTAATTCTTAGTAACCTAGCCTTTTCCAGCTACATATTCTGGTCTATGCTAGCTGCATATATATCGTGTCCACGTAGACAACCTCACAACCTCAGGATCTGCAGAGTCGAGCTCTAGACATCTAAGTCCCATATTCATAACCAACAACATCTAGGAAGCCACCCCAGGCTCAGGCTATTCCCATCTGGAAGATGTCATATTACCAACCACACAGCTAGCCCTCAGGATCTGCGGAGCCGAGCTCTAGACGTTTGAGCGACGACCATATCTGGGGATGGTTAACCATAGAAAAAAAAATCACATACCAGAAAAATTCATTTAACCTAGTCCTTAACTCAAAATCAAGTCAAAACACATCCAAAAGCTAGGCATAAGCCCAAAACACTAATTCCACAAATAATCTTAAAACACATGTCCAAAACCAATCGATAAATTCAGAAAATCATCAAATCATCAAATCATTTCAACATAAATCATGCAATAAAACAATTAAAATATTTAACTAGGCATGCATAATAATCTATAAAAAAGAAAGTTCACTCACACACCATCCACGCAGATAAATTTCGAGCAATGTGTTCCTCCATAATTATGGAAGTCGTACTACCTATCACAAATCACCACCAAGGGTCACTAATATCCCAAATAATCTTAAATTTAAATCCCCTATTTTTTTGGAATTAAAATACGAATTTAAAACCTAACATAACACTTCAAACACCCAAATCTACCCTGAGACGATGTCTGATTGACCTGAAATCGACGCCATTAGATCTGTACCATTGAGAGCTTGATAACAAGTATTAGCATGGCCTGTGGGACAACACCATGTGCCGCCATGTGCTGCTGGAAGCAGCGGCCTTCCCTCACATGCGAATCCTTAAGCGTGCGTATCCCCAAACGTGACGCCACATTAGCTGCCACATGGCTTGACACATGACATGCCATGTCAATGCCACGTCATAAACGGAGCTGAACCAGGTCTTCAGAGATGGTGATCAGAGCTGTTGTGCTCTGCCACCATCCGTTATCGCCAAAAAACTCGTTGAAAAATTCCTCTATTGGCCTACACTTCAAACCTTCATAATTTCTCCTTTTCTTAACCAAATCAGATGTTCTCAATTGTATTAATTTATACAGTGCCTAATTAATACGATTCGTACCAAACACTAGTTTTGTATTATATTATCCTATTCAGACCCTTATACGGCGTGTCAAACGTAGCCGAAAAGGCTAGACATAAGGAACGCTACTAGACAACTTTGGAAACCATGGTCGAAAGTTGGGATTGTTAGACACGGCTTTCGAGGTAAGTTTCTTCCACTTTGAACTAGTAGATCCTCTCACGGAGTCGACTAAATGAATTTGGGAGGTTGAAACATGAAAAATGATCAAGAAATGATGGATTTCTAGTCAGGTCATGACCGCGGGTAGGACGACCCAAATTACAACAAACCGATTCGAGTCTAAAGTATGAAACGATCACTGTGTAGACGCGTTGACCTCACACACATGGGTTTTTGTCGGCGCGTAAGGGTGCGTGCCGCGTTTCCTAGAGGAACGATCAACACGAAAAATGTTCCTCTTGACGTTATGAATCTATTGGTATAAATTTTGAGTCAATTGTATGCCATTTGAGTATGTTTTTGAAGTTATGAAATTATGTGCTTATGTTTAAACTTCAAGATTAATATGGGAAATATTAGGAAAATAATAGACTAATAATATTTTGGATAAATGGACTCTAATGATCAATTATGAGGAGTAAAAAGGGTTAACGGAATTATGAATGAGGTATTTAACTAAGGGTTTGCATATCTAAATATAACAATTGGATTATGAAAGTAAATATTATGATTTACACTTGGATTAGACTTATGTGTGTATACTTAAATTATTGTGTGGTTATGCTTAATGTTTTGTAATGTGTTTTAATATAATGAGATTTGCACAATGGAAATAAAATCCGTATATAGTTAAATTAATAAGTTCCTCTTTTGCGAGGTCAATGGGCTGGATGTAGGCGGTACTCCGCAAGAGACGGATTTGGTTCGGTTAATGTAGTAAACAAAAATAAGAATAAAAGTAGGATAATCAATTTTTATAGAAGTTGCTAACGGGAGCAGGACAAATTAGTTTTTTTAAGGAAACTTAGGGACGGATCATGTCACAATATACGGTAACATACCGTCAAGTAGTACAACAACCTCCCCAATCTGAATCACAAAAGCTCTCAAAGTGAGGTTGTTGGAAGTTGGAAATAACAAGATGAACCTTTGATGTATCTGAGAATTCTCAGGGCAGCATCACAATGACGTTTACACAGCTAGCTCAGAAACTGACTTAATGTGCGAACGGGATAGACGATATCAGGCCTTGTGATTGTGAGATAGATTAACCTACCAACTAAATGTCTATACTTGGATGGTTCATGAAGTAAACCACCATCTGTAGAAATGAGTTACAAATTTTCCTCCATTAGAAACTTGGTTAGACGGGTACCGAGAAGGCCTGAATCCTGCAAAATCTCAAGATCGTATTTTCTTTGTGACATGAAGATACCCTGCTTGGAACAAGAGAATTTAATGCCCAAAAATTATTTTAAATCTTCTAGGTCTTTGATACGAAACCGCTGGAGGAGAAACTGCTTGAGATGTCCATTTCTGAGAGTTCATTTCCTGTGAGGAGGATGTTATCAACATAAATAAGAATTGTAGTAAAAGAGGAGCCTTGAACCTAGGTAAATAGACAGTAATCAGCCTTGGGCTGTAAATAGCCAGCGTTCTGGATGGCATGAGAAAATGTGGAGAACCAATTGTGGGAGGCCTGTTTTAGTCCATAAGGGACTTGTTGAACCGACATACCATGTTCTCCTTTTACCGGTGAGACCAGAAGGAGGGTGCATATAAATAACCTCATGGAGGTCACCATAGAGGAAAGCATTCTGAACATCCAACTGGCGTATGAACCAATTGTGAGCAGTAGCGATAATGAGAAGGCAGTGGAGAGTGGTGAGTTTAGCAGTGGGGACGAATGTCTTCTAATATGACAAGTATGATGAAACTATATGACAAATATGATGAAAAAAAAAGTAATGGAAGGCAATAAAGAATATACTAATTGGAGACGGGAAGATGACAGATGACCAAAACACATATGCCATAAGTTGGATTGATTAGTGACTTAAAAGAAGGTAGGTGAAGAGGTGCTGGGTGACTGAGACATGTAATAAAAAACACCATGCTATTTACCCAAGCTAATCGTCTTTCTCGTAACTAAGTCTTGCATGACACAAAACGGAAGGAAACAAAAGCACACAACAATTAAGGGAATTAGTACGCTTGTTAGCTGACATGAGATTTAATTGGAGAGAGGGTACACATAAAACATTATGTCATAATTGAATGGGACAGTGCCATTGGAGGTAATGGTGGCAGAAGAGCCAGTTGGTAAATTTACAAAAGATAAGGATGAGGGTACGGTTTTAGTGAAGATAGTGGGATCATAAACTATATGATCAGTGGCTCCGCTATCCAAAATCCAAGGTTGACTGAATGCAGAATTAAGAGAAGCATGAGGACAAGAATACAAGCTTGTAGCATTTGCATAAGCAATATTGTTACCTAGAGAAAAGTTGGTATTGAGAGCTGTCATTACATTGGCAAGCTGATGAAGTTGATCTAGAGAAAGCTCAGAAAAATTATTGAAACCAGCGGTAGGGCATGGCTACTACGATGGGAAGGTTGTCGTGGGCCATTTTGGCTGTGAGGGATGTCTTATCATCTACTATGCACTGACAAGCTTTTATGGCATTAGCTGCAGGGTGTTGGGCACGTGGGACACATAGTTTACAGAAGGCTGCAATGCATGCGGTGAAGGAGAAGGGAGCGCGCGAGTGATGGAGGTGTCAGCAACGTGGGCAATTGGTGAGTTGTTTCCAACCCAATTTTGGTTTTTGCCCTATTGACTTTGCTGCCCTTGTTGGCTTGATCAATTGGCCTAGGCCCCCGACTGATTATTATTGGTCCAATTACCATGTTGAAACCTACATGTCTCCTCCGTATGGTCTCTTTGATAACAAAATTTGCAGTGAAATTTTAAAGTTCTACAAGTCTCAACCGTACCTGCATCTCTATCACAAAATGAACAATGTTGATTTTGGAAACTATTAGAGAAAGGGCCAGGCTTACTGTGAATTGCAGAAGAAATAGAAAAGTTTTCTGTAGCACATGATGTCATCTATAGATGTGTTTCATCTCTGATGACATGAGAGTATGCTTGGCAAATGTTAGACAAAGGGTTCATCATAAGGATGTTACTCCAAATAATATTGTAGACATTATTAAGACCCATTAGAAACTGTATCATTTGATCTTCTTCAACTTGTTCATTGTGGGCTTTCACTTGATTGCAAGTGAAGGCAGAACAATGGGCATCTAGATCATCCCAAAGTCCTTTTAGTGTGGTGAAATATACTAAAACAGTCATGGAGCCTTATGTGGGTGACACAATTGTTTTCTGAATTTGATAAATTATTCGTGTATTCTTTTGTGAAAATTGATCCTTGAAATCAGTCCATACTTGATGAGCGATGTTGGCATGACAACCGCTTTAGAGAGGTCTAGTTCGATAGAGTGGACAAACCATGAAAGAATCATACAGTTGCATTGATTCCATAAAGCGAAATTGATTAGTTTTTCAGTTTCTGAGGGTGCTAGAATACTCCCATAAAAAAAACCAAATTTTGTTTTTGGCGATGAGAGCATGGGTCATGGATTTACTCTAAGATGCATAATTGACACCTTTCGATTTGATAGGAACGAGTGTGTGGCCAGGATGATGTGAATTGTGAACATAGTAAGAATTGGATACATCCATGGTTGAATTGGATGATTGTGATTTTGATATTTTTGAATCTATCATAGAGTGTAAAAAATATTAGGCACATGATTCTTGCTTTGAAACCATGTCAAAAGTATGAATTGGATGAATATTTGATATATTAATCAAGTGTAGAAGATAAGTACATAGATACAAAATTAAGGAAAGAATAAGCAAGGAATCTTACTCTTGCTTGGATACAAATATACAATTAATTATTTGACCCAATAATAAAGGGATCGTACCAAAAGGTTTCGTGCTAGATAGGTGTGTGCCTACACCTTTAAGGCACACCACCATTCCCTTCCCAGACCATTCCCCTCGTAGGAATGTGGGATCGTTCATTGTTCCCTTCAGGATACGAGTCTTACAATCCACCCCCTTAGGGCCCAGCGTCATCGCTGGCACACTTCCCGGTTGGGTTCTAGCTCTGATACCATTCTGTTAGGACCTAACTCTCCTCGGTCAGGACTCGACTCTAGCACGATATTATCCGCTTTGGGCATCCTCGCCCTCACAGTTTTATTTTCGGGAGCTCACGGTGCAACTTTCCAGAGGGTCACCCATCATGGAATTGCACCAGCCTCAACTCGCTTAACTTTGGAGTTCCAATCGAACCCAAAGCCACTGAACTCTCAAAAGGCCTGGTGATAGATAAGTGTGTGCTTACACCTTTAAGGCACACCACCATTCCCCTCGCAGGAATGTGGGATCGTTCACCGTTCCCTCCAAGACACGAGTCTTACACACACAACCAACCCAAGTCGGTTGCACAGTCCCCAATGAGATAATTGACACTTTTCATTATCTCAAAGCATCCATAAGAAATATCTGCCAATGGAATTACCAAATCTCCCTTCTAACAAAATTACCAAAGTACCCCTACGTAATTTAGACCAAGAACGAAATCATTCGAACTTCGTTTTTGGCATGTCGCCTACCGACGTACTCGGGAGGTCGAGACATTTACAACGAACACTACTACAAATATCTTAATAGATGACACATAAATCGCGTCATCTTTTATTATTAAGGACACGACAGTTTCGTGTCATCTATACGGGTGTCATGTAAGATATTATTAATGATGCGAAAAACGTGTCATCTATTATATTTAAGGACACGTAATAAGTGTCATGAAAATATATAGGTGTGTCATCGAAGAGAATTAATGACACTAGTAAAGTGTCATCTATTATGTTTAAGACACCTACTTAGTGTCATACAAAATTTACAAGTGTGTCATTAATGAGAATTAATGACATATTTTTCGTGTCATCTATAATATTTAAGGACACTCAAAACGTGTCATTGAAGTTGTTTAATGACACATAAAATGTGACATCTATTATATTTAAGGACACCTACAAGACGCCAATGAATGGATAAATAGGTGTCGTTAATTCATTTTAAGGACACGTAATAGGTGTCATTAAATAATTTTCTAATGTCTTATAAAAAGATTAAGGACACATAGTACGTGTCCTTGATAATAAATTGTGTGTCATCTAAAACATTTGAAGACACATAATTTGTGTCCTTGAAAAGATGCGTCCTTAATTAGCTTTAAGGACGTGTAAAATACTTTGAATTGTGATAAAAGTATGTTTTTGATTAATTAAATGAAGGACAAATATGTAGATACAAAACCACTATGAAAAGTGTTTCCAATCAATACCAATTCAAACCAAAATATACGAGTGTATACTGCTAAATAATACATATGAATTATTTAAAATCTGCAACCTAACCTAGTCCACTTGGATGCAGCTATCAACAAGCTCGACCCACTCTATTCGTAACATATCAATTTCATCTTGAGTGTAAGTCATTTTTCCTTTAAACTGCAATGAACCAACAACATAAACGTATTAATTAATCCTTTAAATGATAATGAAGGTCAAAAGAAAGAATGGAAGAGGGTTGAGGTGAAGCCTAAAGAACCAATTCATTTCCCTCTTCCATGTTCTTGTATCTTCATTTTGTAGTTATTCCACACAAAAACAATAGTGTATTTATATACATATATAGTTAACAAAAAATCCGAATAGTCAAAACCATCAAAATTGAATTTCATTTATCACATATGAGAATCAGATTGAGGGAAGAGAAACAAAAGAGACAAATATATATATATATATATATATATGTGAGTTGTTATATATATATATATATATATATATCAACATATTCTAAATGATATAGCACTAACCTTGTTCATAATTGAACAGCTAGGCTCATCAATGATTTCTTTCATATACTTCATGACATAATAGCCGCATTCTACGTTTCCAACTTGAGAAGGGCACTGCACAAATTTAAACTCATCAATTGTAACTCTCATTAAGTCTAGTTCATCAAGTAATCATACTAATTTAACGTGAAAATGCAAGCTGGACTTTACCTTTACTATTTTCCAAGTGACATTTTTCCGGCCCTTGATTCCCTTTCGAGCTTTAAATGTCTTGACAGCACTGTATACGACAATATAAATATTATATATGTTGACACAAATGAATTCATGCATAAAATTAATCTTTTTTCTATCAAAACATACACACATGTACACACACACACACACACTCATATATATATATATATATATATATATATATATATATGCGGAATATTTACACTTCAATAATGCTCTTTATTCCATGATTTATGCCACTCGAACCAAGAGTGTGCGCGTTTATATGCAACATACAATCCAATTTACTTAATTCAACAACCAATACACAAACAAAATTTGTCTAATGCAATTAGTGCACAAAATAGAGAATTTTTCATTAACCATTTCTCATTCGATCATCCAAAATTTGTTCAAATGGCACGAACTCAATCCAAATCCATCTAGTTTCAGCTATAAGGAAAGTATAAATTTACATACCTTGATGTCGAGCTAATAAATACGGCAGTATTTTCTTTAACGTTCTATCTGAAAAATTCTGCAATACATTAAAGAATCAAATGAGATCGAAAAATTCTGCAACGCAATCCCCAAAATCTCCCACATGGATATCGTACTCACAACAATATGAACTCCCATTTGGTGGTGGCCCATATCTCATTGCATTGTATGCTCCTTTTGCAATAGAATGGACATACGTATATGGAATACCATGAATACCCGAGAACAAAACACCTATAAGGATTAACTTCTAACATAAACTAATTAATACTTAATATGAGAACCAGGATCAATTTAGGAGCATAAAACAATCATGACAGAAGAATTAATCTTTGGATGATTTACCATTCATATATATACAGAAGAAAGAGATTTCTATGTAAAGTACTCTTGAAATCATCACCACTTCGACAACCAAAAATCATAATTTCTTGAATTCTGATGACAAACTACTTAAAAGAGATTATAATAATAAATAAACCAACGCAAAAAACCCCATTAAATATCCATAATCTCATAATGATTATATAGAAAACATTGGATGAAATCAATAGATGTCAATCTATCATGCAACATGCAAGGTGACCTATTCCAAGAGAAGAATTTTCTCTCTGATTTTCATTGATCTAGCTTGTTGTTTTTCCAGGAAATGAACAAGATCTGCTGGGTAATTTTCATGTCCTAGATACACATAATTTAGTTTTTGCTAAAAACATGTTAAGAAACATGAAGTGTGATTTGTACGAACAGATCTACGAATATATAGGATGTTTTGTACTAGTTTCTATATATCCCTGCTTAATTTATTGACAAATAAAATATGAAACCCTTTATGATCGAAATGTAAGATCTCATCGATCTATCAACCGATTTGGTAAAAAAAATGTTATTTTCTCCCTTCTTTTTCTTTGCAAAAATTTGAGCAGATCCATGCTAGCTACCTTGTAGTTGTACATATTTAATATAAGAAAAGTATTTTCTTCATATTATACACATGTATAATTGGGGCACAGAAAGTAGAAACACGCACTTAATTTCCCTTTGGTTCCTTGACTGATGCAAAGCATGGAAAATGGGGCACAGAAAGTAGAAACACATACTTTTTTCTAAACAAAATTCACTTCCACTAAACAAAATTTCAATGAAATTAAAATGAAATTGAAGGAGAAACATACGGGGAACTGTGAAGATGAGAAGACGTAGAAGTTGGATGGATCGCTGGGGCTATTCAAGGGAGCCGTGAGGAGGTGCTGCAGTACGGGTGGTGAGGAATGAAGACGAGAGGAATGAGAGATGAGTATGTCGGGTTAGTCGACATGTTTGCCGAAAAATCCACCTCCAATCCGTCGACTTGACCAGATGACAAGCAGCGCTGTTGATGCGTTGCCGCCGGGTTAGTCGATGTGTCCACCGCAACGAGATTTCACCTCCCCCGTTGGATTCGAGGCCATAAACGATCGAGTCACTGATGAAGGCGATTGGTGATAGTGAAGGTTTGAGAGATGAAGAAGGCATGAGAGAGGAGTCAGAAGATTAAAGATTAAGTCGAAGATTGGACCAAAAATTGAAGATGATATTCTATAACAATTCAAAAAACTCGTTGCAAGTCACCACGTCTGGCTTTCCAAAAATTCACTCCCTAACATACAAAAAATTCATGTAATTTTAATAGAAATCCCTACAACTCTATTGCACTTCTAATCTGGGCATCCCCTGACCAAAACAAATCCAAACCAATTCGTCAATTCACCAATTAAACCAAAACAATCAAATCAAGAAAATAGAAATCCCTACAATTATATTGTACTTATAATCTGGGCATCCCATGACCATACAAAATCCAAACCAAATTCGTCAATTCATCAATTAAACCAAAACAATCAAACCAAGAAAACAACTGATACCTATAACCCAAGAAACCCACATGAAAATAGGTGAAGATATTGCAAATAGGAAGGGAGATTATATTAGGTTGGAAGGGAGATTTCCATATTAGACATAACTTTACACAAAAATTAAAAGAGTATTAGGAATAACGAACAAAACTTTGAATACCAAATAGGAATATCTTACCTTTGACTTCGATGCCAGTGGTGTTCTCCGTTGATGCCAGTCGTGTTTGTTGACTCCAATGGTGTTCTCGGCTGATTCCAGTGGTGGATTAGATTTCTCGGTCAAGTCGGTAAGAGCAGCAATTCTTGGAGATTCCTACTTTTTCGAGTTTTTCTTTGGCTGAAGTGAAAATATAGGGTTTTGGCGGAAGTGAAAAAAATTGGATGCCCGCTCGTTTTCATTTTTGCGCGCTATAGGACCAGCAGTTGAGAAAATTTTCAATCTTCCTCCAAGTTTCCTACCTAGTTGAGAATTTCTCTTCCTCTTAGTTTCCTCATCGGGAGAGTCTTTTGGAGAAGGATTTGGTTTATCATTCTTTTTTTCTTTTTCTTTTTTTCCTTCTCTTTTTTCCAAAGACTTGGAATTTTAGACAAATAAAATTTCGCTTTTTGTGTTAATTATGAGAAAGAAGTTTTTCTTTATTGCCAATTATATCATAAGTGTCATGAAAGACCTTTAATGTCATTTATTTTAAAATAGTGTCATTAAAATCTAAAATTGAGTGTCATCTATTAGCTGTTTAGTGGACGTTTACTAAAAATCCAAAAGTCATCATGGTAAAAAAGTCAACACTTTGAATTTTGGTCAAAAGTCAACTCTTTGACTTTAGGGTCAATCATTTATATTTTGACTTTCCGATTTTACCCTCGTTGAAAGTCTGGGCATTACAATTAATGTGATTTCGTTGACAATAGACCAATAGATCAAGGAGATTGATTCTCAATCTCTTGTGATCCTAGAGATTCCTTAATAATAGATACATTCATGGGTGATATCCTCTTTCGAACTCCAGCCATAAGGATAAAAGTGGCATATGAAGGGATGAAACTTGTTTAATGACAACCACACATATGATTACTTTCTTCAAGAAATGACCATGAATTCCAGCGTTGTAAAAAGAAATGACAACTTGTTTTTTACTTGTTTTTTACTTTTTTTTTACTTGTTTTTTGGGTATGGGATAACAGGGGGAGGTTGTTCAACATAAGCTAAAATTCCTTGGGGGATTGGGTGCAGTGGCAGATTTAGGATTTTTTTTCCAGGAGGGCCACCACTTAAAATGATTATAGCTACTATTAATGTTCTGATTCTATAAATGTATAACTCAATGAAAAATGATTAACAATTTTTCAATTACTCTAATTTCCTATTTCCCCATTATTTGTAAGCATGTGTGCCCTTAATATAAAATGTGGTCTAAAAACTTTGTACATTTATTATTTTCTTTGGTCAAAGTCCATTGATGTGGCGTTGAATTAGGTGCAGGTTTTATTGGCAATCTGCAAATTTGCACGTGCCACTTAACAAAAATGATAAATAAGTGATACTCGATGGTGTCGAAAATAATTTGTAAATGTTTTAATGTTATATGGTTATTAAATGTACATATCAATGAAAATAATTACCTACTTCCTTAATTATATTTTCATTGACTACCTACTTCCCCATTATTTGTAAGTAATTATGACTATTTCTCCGATTACTTACTTCACCATTATTTGTAGGTAAACGTAATATAAAATTTGATACAAAATTTGGTACACCTATTATTATGTTTGATTAGACCCAGTTGAATTAAGGCAGGGTCCATAGCATGTCCACCGACGTAGATGTGACGCATAATAAAGTGATCAGTAAGAAAAGATACTTATTAGATATGAAATTCATTGATGTATTAATTTCAAATTTGAAGTCTAACCTAAATCATAATCCGGCCAAATGAAGGTTTGAGCTCAAATTTTTTGGCTCACTAAAGAAGGCCTTAAATAATAGTTAGACTTACTATTTCGACCATAATAACTGACCACATTTGATGTGTAATTTAATATTTTATGGCATGTCAATAAATTAAATTATTTAAATTTTTTTCTTTTAGCAAAGAAAATGTCACACTAAGTATATTAAATAAAATGATCAATTAAGCGTGTTCAAATATAAACATTTTAAATGTTAATTTATAGGCGTTAAATTAACTATTCCTATTGATCAACTTTGTTAATTTGGAGATATATTTTTTGACTCATATGAATGTCGTTTGTGATGTATTAATATATTGACTTTAATATTAAATTTTGACAAACGGACTACGTGATTCACACCAAATCCACCTAATAAAGTACAAATAATATTATGAGCACCAAATGATATCCCAAATTTTCTACCCCAATAGATGTGTCAAATGATGTGGTCATCTACCTTACCTATTTTTAATTAATATTTTAAATTAAAAAACAAACATAAATAATTAAAATTAAGAAAAACAACAACCCTAAAAACTTAACTCTTAATTGTCCCATAATCTATAACAATTGGGAAGAATCACTGCGGCGACGTGGCAATAAGTATAGAGCTTGTGATATATGCGGGATGGATAATTACTAGTAAATGTAGAGATGATAAACTCGTTTGTGGTATACTTATGGATTTTTATATATGAATGGAGATTATTAAGAATTACGAGTTTAGGGTTTTATTTTTGTTATTTTTAATTGTTTATATTTTTAAAATTTTAAATTATTAATTAAAAAAATATGATGTGGATAACCACATCTTCCGCCACATCGTATACCACATGTGTTAGAATAGGAAATTTGAGATCTTACTTAGTGCCTATAACATTTATAAAATAAAATATTGTCCAATAAAAACTAGGCACTTCAAGTTGAAACTAAGTGTGTGTTTATTTACTAGTAATGAGAACGAAATTAAAGGGAATAATTCCCATGATCTAATACGCGTACGTTTACATGTAAATAGGTAATCAATAAATGCATGAAGCTCATTCAAAATAGTTGATCTCATTGCCCATTTTAAGGTAATACGATTAACTAAGAGAGAGGTGTTAATGATTCCCATTATCTCCTTTCATGATATTTTTTTACTGAAATATCCTAAAAAATTAAATAATTCTAAATCACGTAAAACAATAATTAAAATGAAATAAAAAACTTAGGGGGTGTATTCAATTTAGATTTTAATATATTTTAATGGGTTTCAAATCTGATGGATTTCAACAAATTTTAAAAGCTTTTTATTGATTTCAAAGTGTTTTGATATGGATTTTAAATGATTTGTTTATTAATTTGTTATGATTTTAAAAGATTTGTTATTATTATGCTTCTTCTACCATCAGTTGATCAGTTGAAGTGTTATTGACGACATCAAAACTACTTTCGTTTTTCTGAACCAAAGCAAAACGTTATCAATTCATGAAAAAATATCAAATTTATCGATTGTTTACCAAACAAAAAAAAATACCATAAGCACTTACTATTAATTCAATTACAAAATCAAAGAAATTAATCTAATTATAGATGGATTATTATCACATAATACCATAAACATAAGCATGACATGGGTTGTGTTTGTTCTATTATGATAGGCTCTCATCATTCACAACATCTCTCCACATATGTGATGCTAGTTCACTCCTCCATTCATTAGCATTTTTGCGTTGTTGCTCTTGGGTTAGAAGAACTTCTTCTAAAATACTTCCTTCATTTTCTGGTAAAGATGATGAAGACTCATCGTCTTCAATAGGAAATTCATCATCACGACACTCTTTGCTAGAAAATTATGTAACCCTGCGCAAGCTAACACTAATTTTGCTTGTGTGTTATATGAAAATGGAGGGGCTGACTTAAAAATGGTGAATCTTGATTTGAATATACAAAATATTCTCTCGATGACATTTCTTAATGAAGCATGACGAAGATTGAACAACTCAGCTGAAGTTTTTGGTTCACGATCTTTACCAGCATATTCTTGAAGATGATATCGAACACCTCGAAATGGAGCTAAAAATTGACGACGATTTGCAAATCCACAATCCACTAGAAAATATTTCCTACAAGAATAACAAATAAACGATTATTAGTTAAAATATTATCTAAGAAAAATGGATTAATAACAATTATTGGTTAAAAAAATTATTAGTTAGAATATGTTCCTAAATGAATACCAAATAAACAATTATTGGTTAAAATATTTAGTTTTTACATACCTTGTGGCACTTTAAGTCCATTACTCCTTGATAAAGCATCATTTAACACTCTAGAATCATGAGCTGAACCCTCCCATCCACTAAGAACATATATGAATTCTAAATCAAAATTGCAAGCAGCTAATACATTCTGTGAGATTTTTCCATGGCGATCACGAAAACTAGGTTGCTCGCTTGCTTTTACCATTGCTGGTATATGTGTGCCATCAATGGCTCCAATACAATCCTAAATTAGATAGAGTATTTAACTAGCATCATCAATATACCAATGTGTAATATCAACAATAAAAATTAAGTATTGCTTGCTTACCTTAAAATAGGGATAGAACCTTGTACTTTCTCTTATTTTAGTCGGAACTGCAGATCCAAGTTTGACCATCATCTTAAGTGCCATTGAGTATAAAGCCTTGAGAACTTTGTGAAAATTTCTGCTTGTTGTGAAATATGATCGGTTATACGTGCCACATGTTTGACAATATCGAGAATTTTGACCAACGGTAAGCAAAAATGTCTCAAGTATCTCTTCCACACAAATGAATCTAGTATCTCTCAAGTGTGTCTTCTCTTTAAGAATAGTGCATAACTTTTGGAAAGCAGCATGATACATTCTGTATAATTGTCGAAAGTGATGAGGATCCTCATTTAATACCTTATGTATATACTTATATCCACGTGTAGTAATTGCTCATCGGACTGGACGTTCAATATGCTCATCTTGTAAGATAACCATTAGTGCACTTAGCACTTGTGTTATTGCTTCCATTGCCATCAATAATAACTTGATAATTTCATAGTATATTTCCTCTAATTCGTTGTCCTCAATGTCATCGGCTTCTTTTTCTTCCTCGTTGTTTCTAATTTCTCTTTCAATATATTCATGGCCTTCCATTTCATCATTTTGGTTAATTGCATCATCTTCATTCTGATTGATTTCATCATCATCATTGAGAATTTGAGACATTAATGAACTATCTGAATAAAAAAAGGACAATGATAAATGATGTTATTAACAAATAATGATATTATTATCAATTGCCACTTATATGTGTACATATGTCGTTACAAAGAATAAGCTTGAGTAATAAGAATTTAAGAGGCAGAACGACATAAGAAATTAAGAGGCAGAACGACATAAGAAATTAAGTTCCTAATATTTAGCACTGGAGAAAATAGCAAAAGCATTAAAAAATCATAAAAACTACATAAACTGACTAGTAATTGCACAACTAGTCAACAAGTGGCAACAAAAATTTCTGCTATCATTGAAAAAGTAAGATTGACTAGCCTTTCTTATACAATAAATTGATCCTGACAAATAAATAAGGAACACTTAATAAGAGGTGAAAGGGACAAAAAGCAAAGTAATGCATGATGCGGGGGTGGCATCTTCAATTTAGTTACAACCCAGATCTTAATGCATTCTTCTGGACTTGATCAATTTAGCAATTTTATCAATGTAACAGTACTTTACATGTTCCCTATTTAAACTGCAAACCTGGGACTCAACTACTAGCTTTAAAATTTGATATATACAAAACCTACTAGTAAGTCATGTCTGCCTTGTCCAGGTATCTATTAAACATATAGTCATAGAAGCATGTCTCTGACCTAATACAGCCTGGAATTTTAAAGTAAATGAAGTAGCCTCGAAGAAACATAGATTGCAAGGGAGAATGACGTTCACAACATGACTGGTGTGCAATAATCTAGTTTTAAATACAGAAGTTTTAAAGGGACCTAATTTTGACTCTAACGTCTACATCATCATAAAACAATAAGACTGAAGAAAACTGTAAGGCTCACAATGAAGAATGCCACACCAAAAATGAGTAACCAGAAGCTCAGAACTCACAAACAAGTAGAGAAAGAAAAAGTAGCAGGACTCCAAGACAAGAGTAGAGTACTAAAACTGGTTTAGGGTGCTTATAAAATACAATGGACACAGAAATACAGGATTAAATATTGGAAAGGGCTCAACATTATAAAGAAATTATAACTATAGCATAACCAATATCAAATTACAGGATAGCAATCAAAGGAGAAAGTAGAAAGGGCATGAACACAAATACAATGTAAATGTGCACAGTGAAAGAATGATAATAAAGAGTATCAGCACATAGACAGTGCCATTATAAAGAAACAGAAAAGTCCCATTTAGTCACCTCCGCCACCCAAATAAAAAAAGAAAAAGCCAGCCCAGTTCAATAGTACATTATACAAATTGGTTCCACATGGTTCAACCACAAAAATAAGCTCAAGTACTGAAACAAAGAATACCGAAGAGATTGAGCCGAAGAAGAAGAGGTGAGTATGGTGGCGGCCCAGAAGTTGCCATCTGGGGAAGATTGGATTTGAAGAGGGGTCTGCATGTGAACAATTAGGCATACTGAATTGGCAACCTTTGGCTGGAACGGGACTTCGCTAGGCCTCGGCCAATCGAGCTTGGGCGGTGGTTGTTGCGGTGGTTTGGAAGTGAAGCGAGGGTTGGTGTGGTGTAAGTTTGTTTGGTTTTGGGTTTAGTGGTGGTGTAGTGAGATTCCAGCAGCGGTAGGGGACGTAAGAGAAGGCGTTTTCTTGGCTGAATTGCTGCTCTGCATATTGAATTCATGGACAAAACCCCACTTTTTTGGTTTCTCGGGGGTTTGAGGAACTGAGAAAGGAACCAAGTAGCCACGTGATTTTGTGCTGAGTTAGGGTTTGTTCCAAGTGTCACTACTAACATGGTATTTTATCTTACAGAGAGAAATTTATATGAAAGAAGTCTGCAAGATTATAAAACATCTTCGTACCTGATTGTTTGTGCTTGGACTTGTCTTCACCAGCAGCAGCCCTGAAGGAAGAGAGGAAAAATATAGGGAGGAATAAAAAAAAAAGGTCAGAATCTTTGGGGGTGAGGTTGGATTTGTGTTTAGGCTTGATATTTATACTATCCATCACAAAATCCGTTCAAATCTAAGATTAGTTAAAATCATCTAAAATATATTAGTTTTTGAATACATGGATATTTTAAAGAATTCTTAAATAATTCGTTTTGAATACACCATGATTTGAACGTATTTTAAATCAATCTATTAAAACACAAATTGAATACATCAAGATTTTTAATAAATCTTTTAAAATACTGATTGAATACACATGGATTTCAAACTCAATTAAAATCACTTAAAATCACTAATTGAATACACCCCCCCTTAGTTTATAAGCATTAATTATAATAGTTCTATATAATAATTGTCTAATGTGAACCAATCCTTATTTTCTCTGTCACCTCATCAACAATTAAAAATATCGTTTACAATATATGAGGTTTTTTATGGATTTGATCATACGCTTAGCTCTTTAGTTTTTTATTTGTAGCATTCTTATGTAGTATATCCACAAGAGGCACCGGGACCTCACTCACCGTAGGAAATGAGAGAGATGGCACGTGAACTAGCTCAGAAGAACAACGCTCGTTGATGGCGTTTTAACTTGTATGTACTGCTTGTTGCTGTAGAGAAAATGCTATGTATTCAGATATCAGTTAAAATAATGGTGAGGCGAAGTCCAAAGCCGGATAGTGAACGGATCAGAGCTTCAAGTATGGCCTTCTAATATGGACGATGGCATGGCCCCATGGCATGGCATGGCCTCATGTTGAAGCTAAATGTATCTTCATGGGATGAATGAGCTTTTGTAAGTTATGTTATGAATATGATACAATGAAAGCATGAATGGATTTGAAGTATTTTGCTCAAATTTCATTTCGTTTCAATGTTGAGCTAGAAAACACCCTGGAAGTGGAATTATTTTCGATTTTCTTTCGGGAGCAAATATATTCGAGTTTGAATTTTGAGGCTTAGCAGATGATTGAGTTTTCATTCAACGTTATATTTACGAAAAAGAGGCTGGAGTATAATTGATTAAGAATTTGATCGCTTTCCATTTTAAAAATACCCTAATTATGTCATTCGTATTTTGGCCATTATTCCTGTGGAACCATAAATTACCGGAATATTGTAGAGCTGCCACGTGACCAACAATTCTCATAATGCCAATATTACCCTTGGTAAGATTGACAACGACACGTTATGATCTCCGCATTAATTCAATATATTTATCAGCTAAATATATTAATTAATCAGATCAATGCCGATAATAAATAACTCCTCAGCGAATTATTTATTTATTAATAAATAAGTGATTACACTAGGTAGAATCACTTATTTAATACTTTCTCCTTCAACCAATCAGACGCTCCGGTGACTTTCAAGGCTTCACTATAAATAGAAGACCTCATTTCACTTCTAAAGGTAATCAAAAACTCCTGCAAACACTATGTCGGTTTATTCTCTCAGAAAACTGACTTAAGCATCAGAGCGTTTACAGTTGAACCACCTCCCCCCAACCTTAACCCCGTTTGATTTTCGTTGATTTTCGCTTTTGTGTGTAGGGATCGAGAATAAATTTTAACCCCGTTTGATTTTCGTTTTTGTGTGTAGGGATCGAGAATAAATTTTACGAAACCGGACGATTTCTGCATCAACAACTGGTGCTTTCATTGAGAGCCGATTTGAGAAATACTCAAAGCGTGCTCTTTAGTTTTTCCTTGAAAAAACTTCATCATCACACTTTCGACACTTACCGTTCTTCACATGGCCAGAACACGCCGATCCGCGCGAGCCTCTGTGACTGCCACATCCACCGATGCGATCGCTGGCGTGAGCGAACCACTGCTTGAGATTCCGGAGGAACCATTTTCATGTCTCTTGCACGGCCCGCGCCACACATTAATTCACCTACCGTTCGGAATGCCGGATTAGACACCTACGTTCAGTTTTGGAACGTTCCCCATGACCGCTGCTACTGTGAACCCCCCACCTGCAACGGGGGCAGATGCGACATTTTTTCAACAAACAGACGGGCTACTGGCGGGAGAATCATTTCTAAGAGTCCCGAATCAACCCCCTTCCGGCTGGGACCTAAGGAGGCACTTGCACGTCATGCACAACTCGCAGGCCGACACCCAGGTACTAGGGAGACATGGTTCGTCGCCTCTGTATGAACATACGCGACGTACGCCCCGACATGCTACTCATCAGGAGAAAACACCTAGGGGATCACCTCCGCGACTTGGACTGACACAATCGGTTGAGCAACTGAGCAACCAAGTTCGGGCCCAATCAGAGCTTTTACAACAGCTATTGGGGGACATTGGGAAATCCAGAATCTCCGAAAGAAACAATGAACCTAGCAGGATGACAGGACCCATCCCAATCCCCCCGGGATTAGTGCGGGATGACCCTGCTCCCGTCTGACACGAAGTGTCAGACAAGGGATATTTTTGTCCTTTGCCTTCCCGGGCTATCAGAGTACGCCAGGATCCAGAGGAGGTATGTGATATCTCGGTCTCTGCTACAGTCCACATCCGATGTCAACCTGAAGGGCAGTCAAAACATTAAAAACTGTGAGTGGACAAAACAAGAGTTTCTAAAAACATTTAATAAAAAGACATTTGTACCCTCCACTAAAAAGCATGCATGCATTCGAAAACCATTTATCCAAAACAAACCATATGTGGGACTAAGCCCAAGCAGATATAAACCAAGGTCGAAAGGACCACAATGAAAATGACCATACGGGCCACTGCCCAAATCCATAAGGGACTCGGCCTCAAACCATAAAGAAACCAAGTACACGAGCCACTGCTCAAATCCTGTGCACACCTGTGCACACCACATATCATATATCATATATACATATAAGTCACACAACCAATCCTGTCACGGTATCCAAAGCTACGCGCGTGCTACCCGGGTCTCAATCCGAGTCTTCTCAAAGTCAAGGTCAATGTCCGCAGACCACTGATCCTACTCGAGGTAATAGTAACCATAGCCTTCCTGAGAGTAAGGAACCCAACTGGGGGGTGACTCCACTCAGTCGGTGCTCCGTGACTACTCCGGGGTCCACCCAGGCCAACGACCCTCCCCGGAGGAGATAATAGAAGTAGAGGAAGGTAGATGAACATATATATACATAACATAAACATTCATGACCGGTTCCCCTGAACCGTCATGATCCATAATATCCATAATCAGGTAACATGCTGGTTCCCATAAACCGTCATGTACCGTAATAACATAACCGAGGTAACATGCCGGTTCCCATAAACCGTCATGTACCGTAATAACCAACAAGGGTTCATGCCGGTTCCCATAAACCGTCATGAACCACGATACCATAACAAGGGTTCATGCCGGTTCCCATAAACCGTCATGAACTTGGGAATCCATTTAAGGTTCTCTGACCTGAAATCAAAACCGTAAAGTGACTGGGTCTCGTGCCCGAACATAGGACATCAACTGGGCACCGTGCCCGAAATCTGAGGTCATATGCCCGAGACAAAACCAAATGGGTTTCATACCCGAGTTTATCCTTTTAGAAATCCAAAACCATTTCATTAAAACCAATAAAGAAATACAGACCCGTATAAGCACCGTATAAGGCTTAAACCTCGAAATACGTGCTTATACGTAACCACACACAAATGCACCCATGGCATCATCAAACAAGTAATAAAACATATAATAAACATTTATGCATGCACCAATTTAGAAAACAAGGTCCACTCACAGACCGTCCGAGCTGCCGCCTCGATTTGCGTGCCATTCGGCTCCCCGAGCCGATCACCATCACCGGGACTCCGAAACCTGTCCAAATCGTAATAGAAGGTTACTAACTACTTTATTAACCTCCTACCAAAGCCCCGTAATTTTCCCGATTTTCTAACTATTTTTAATCCCGAACCTAATACTTCCGATGCCCCGAAACATATCGAGACGGTGTCCGATCGACACGAAACCAGTCCCAAAATGTTCGTTACATAGAATAGAAGATTTCGTATGTTGGAACCTTCCCCAGATTCCCTGCCACGCGCCCTCACGCGCCGCCTGAAGTGGATGCGCGTGGGCTTCACGCGCCGCTACAGTACCTGCTGACGTCATCGCTGACGTCAGCATGACGTCATCTGACAGCTGTCAGGTCTGACATGTCAGACTCTGGCAGGTGCCACGTGTCACGCTTCCATTGGTCCATGTCACTGTGTTGTTAGTGCCACGTGGCAGTCTGACATGTGCCACGTGTCATCACGGCACTGGTCCACGTCAGTGCCACGTGTCAGCCCCTGATTGGGCCACGTCACTGACATGTCAGTGCTGACTGTGCACTGACATGTGACACGTGTCGGCTAATGAGTGGTCCACGTCACCTGACAATCTGACAGGTGCCACGTCATCATGCCACGTCACCACCGTCAACCTCGCACAGCCGGTCAGGGCCGGCCGGTCCGGTTTTTCCTGCAACTTGGACCGGCGTAACCGGTCCAGGTCTCCTTCTCCCTCATTTTCGGTCTGTTTGCTTCCATTCCAACTCCTAAATTCCTATTTCTTCATTTCCTATCAATCCTAATTAACTAAACAACCTAAAACCTACGAAATCCGACCGGTCCAATTTGAACCTCACGGTTCGATTTTTCCCGATCAGCCTACACGGCTGCTCGGCCGTCAACCACCACCAAAACCCCCTTAAAACCTTCCTAGCATCCTAATAATCATTCCCTAATCATTTAAAACCAACCATAATGCTCACATCGAAAAATAAGGAAAAATGGGCTTACCGGGTACCCGATCGGGTTTCTCCTCCTCTCGCCGCCGTGGGCGGCGGTTCAGGCCTCCAGGCCGGCCACCTCAGCTCCCTCGATCTCCCTGGTCCTCTGCCTGGTCATGGGTGATGGTTGGCTGGGTTTGGGTTGCACGGGAATGAGAGAAAATGGTGAGATCGGGTGGGTTGTGTTTGAACGAAGAAAATGAAAATGCACGGTGAAGTGCATGTATGTAATGTGTTGTCCAGTGGATGAGTGACACTTGTCACTCATCCATTGGTTGCTAAAAAGCAACTGGGCCCACTAAAGACAAACTACACTTTTTGTCTCGTAAAACGTGCCATCGTGAATAGTAACTGGGAACTTCCGTGAACCGTAACTTCGCCGTCGAACGTCCGAATTCGACGTGCCGCATGTCTACGGATTCATATCGTCCTTATCTACGTAACGGTCTTCGGCCCTCGGCCATCGGACCTCCCGGTCAAAAAAGTCAACATTTGACCCCTTTTATCCAAAATTACCAAAATGCCCCTAAACTTCCGAACGTCATAACTCCCTCCTCGAACGTCGGAATTGAACGTGCCACCTGTCTATGAACTCGTGACGTCACGGACTACATCACGGTCATCGGTCAAAGTCCATTTGACCGCCCGATTGAAAAGTCAACGTTTTGCCACCACCAGGGGCAAAACGGTCATTTCGCATCGTTCGTCCGATTTCGCCCAACTAATCACGGATTAGCCTCACTAATCGTGATTAGTCACTAATCTAATCCTGGAATTTGGGACGGGTCGTTACACAGGACATTAGGGGACATCCCGAAACGTGCCGACAATGAGCATGTCCGCTGCAAGACAATGTCCCCAAACACGTCGCTGAACGACTCAGGGGAAGAAAACTGCATCCCCAGAGCAAGAGGACAAGATCAACCGAGGATATCGACCCCGAGAACGACTCGGAGGACGCTTCAGAGCACTTTCACGCATTGAGTACCCACGCGATAGCCTACGGCATCAACAGTCTCCCGTGCGTCACGCACCCACTCAGATGATCACAGCGAGGAAGACGAGACTTACTCGCCAGCACGCTCGAGAGCCAAGCCCGCTGCAACTCGAGGGAGTCGACGCCATTTGACCCCGCGTGGGAACCCCCGTCACGAAGGACCATTACACATTGAAGACGTCCGAAGGATGCTAGATTGACGCCTCCAGAGAGTTCAACGAGACGGAGACTTGGAGGATGACCTTTGGCGCCAAATACAGACGTCATCATCTTTGCCGTTTGTGAGGGAAATTGAAGAGGAGCCATTCTCGCAGTGATTTTCAACACCAAACTTCAATCAGTACAAAGGAACTTCTGATCCAGTAAAGTGTATCAATTACTATCAGAGGGTCATGGTACCTCACAGGTACGACGATGCACTCATGTGCAAAGTTTTCCAAGCCTCACTACAAGGTCAAGCGACGACATGGTTCAACCATCTCCCCCAGAGATCAATCACTTCCTTCGAAGAGTTGGCCCTTGCTTTCGTGAAGGAGTACTCGCAGCTTCGCACCATCGAAGTCAAGGATGACCACCTCTTCACCATCCGAAAAAGGTCTAAGGAAATCTTACGTCAATACATCTGGAGGTTTTGAGAAGAGAAGTCCTGCATCGTTGGTTGCAGTGATCTCGTCGCATCCATGGAATTTAAGCAAGGCCTACCGCGGGAGAGCCAGCTCTATGGAGATGTCGTCATGAGCAATGCCCGAAGTCTCACCAAGATATTGTCCCTAGCGGAGCGACATGCATGCTGGGAGGACGAGAAAAATGCCACACATGCCGCCAACCACGTTGAGGAAGATGGACATCCCACAAAAGCGTTTGCGCAGCCAAAGGATGATGCCCACCACGGGAACTCAGTCGAGAAAGCCAACAAGCGCAACGGGAACCCGTCATCCAACACGTTCGCGGGTGCAAAGCCAAACACACATTTTTCGGTACCTTTCCTCTAAATATACAATCAGATATAGGAAAAACCGTGGTTCGAAAGACCAGCTTCACTCAAAGGCAACCAGGAGAGGGCCGCCAAGACAAAATGGTGTGACTATCACAATTGTTATGGGCACGACATAAGCTCTTGCCAGACTTTCGAAAGATACCTCAAGGATCTCTTGAAGGAAGGAAATTGCACCGAGTACGTCAGAAAAAAAGCAACGAATAGTGATAGGTCATCAAATAAGCATTATTTTATATTATTTTATACCCTTTATACTTAGCTTTTAATATTAAAATAATAAATAATTAGATAAATTAATTTATTTTGTGTTATTTTGTTTAAATAAATAAAGTTTGTAATTTGGAGTATTTTGGCGAAAGAATCGTCTCGATCGGAATTTTAACGAAAATATTATGGACGACTTTCGGTGAAATGTTACTAAATTAATTAAACTAATTGATTATTATTTGTTTTGGCAGCCCAAACCCAAGTTACAAACCCAGCCCAGCCCACATCGCCGCGCGGCCCAGAACTGAAGCCCAGCGCGTCAGCCCGTTCAGCCCAGCAGCCCAGAATCCCGTTCGGTGTGCGCCTGCCGTCTGCTTCCCTTCTCCTCAGCGCGCGCCCGCCGAATCCGGATTCCTATTTTCAGCAGCTGCCCGCTGAAGCTTCAGTCTTCTTTTCCAGCAAAGGTTGTCGGCCACGCCTCCACTTTCCAGCTCCCTCTGACCGAATCTCCATCCTTTTTCCAGCTGATTTCTGCCATCCACCAAACAGCACTATTTAATATGCTTTCTTTGCTGTTTTTTTAAGCTTTTCCCTTGTTTTTTTTACATTTTTTCCCCACAAACACCACCCAATCTCATCATTTCACTTTTTATATTTTTATTGTAACTTTTATTTGTTTTTATGTATTTTTTTAGAGTGTAATTAGTTTTTCCCCCCTATAAATAGGGGTTCAATTCTTGTATTTGGGGAGTCCCCCATTAGCTCCATTTCTTCCATTTTGCTTAGTTTTTAGTTCTCTTCTTTTAGTTCTTTTGTTTCTCTCTTTTGAGAGACATTTTTGGGGACCATTTTAACTTCTTGTAGATTTTCTTATTAATTAGTTTCCTTTTAATTCTTATTCTTAATTTATGTTATTTTTATTTTTCTTAATTTCATTTCCTCTTTACTTTGTTCTTGTGATATTTCTTTGAGATCTCTTAAACACATTTTTATGCTTTCCTTAAGAAATACCTAGGCCAAGTAATTCTAAGGCAATTCAAGAGTTTTAAGACCGAATTCCTCGTATTTCTTCTTCCATCTTCACAAGTGTCCTGCCGCTGTTCGGTGATTCTTGTGAAAATCCATACTTCTCTACTTAAATTCTTGTTATTGTTATTGGTTTTACTTATAATTCAATATATGTGTTGGTATTTTCTTTCTAACATTTGTAAGTAAGAATGCAATTTCCATGTGTTTTACTTTTTGAGTTTCTTTACTTCATATGTTTTAGTACTTAAACTTCAATTCGAAACTAAATGTTGATCCGCTGTTCGGGGCATTTAGAATAGAGTTGAGGAGATTTAATGTTTGATCGTTGTTCGGCGCATTAAATCACTTACTTAAGGTGGATCATATTGTAAGTAATAATCCGCTGTTCGGTGCATTTATAATATGAAAAATGTATGCATGTATTTGAGATGATTAAGGTATGATTTCGTGATTGGTTCAATATGAGCATGATGTTAGAGTGTTGGTAAAAATATGTGTTTGAAGAAAGTTCACTAGTACAAAGGTTAAAGTAGAAGTAAAATTAAGTATTTAATTATTTTTACTTGTTTTCTTTATTTTATATTTACAACTCTTTTCAAAACTCCCCTTTTCAATTCTTTATTCTTTATTCTTTTATTCTTTTATTCTTTTATTCTTCTTTTCTACTTTTAGTTTATTATTCTTTGATTCTTTCATCTCTTTATTCTTTTATTCTTTAATACTTTTAGTTTATTATTCTTTGATTAATTAATTCTTTAATTATTTAATTCATTAATTCTTTAATTTGTTAATTCTTTTATTATTTAATTATTTAATTCATTAATTTATTCATTATTCATTTATTCATTACTCTTTCTCACTAACACATTATCAATGTTCCCTAATTTCCCCGGTTAAGAACGATCCCTATTTACCAATACTACATCTACACAAAAAGGGTTTAAATTGCACAACACTCACATTACGTGTTTAATTTAATGCGTAGTTTGGGCGTAGTCAATTTTTGGCGCCGTTGCCGGGGACATTGAAAATCATTTTTAATTTGTTAGTGTATGTATATAAATTGTGCATATTATACTTGTTTATAAATTTTACTTTTGTTAATATTATATTTATCCATCTTATTATTGTTTTATTATTTTTGTTTATAATGCTCATACTTTACTTATTCTTAATTTCTAATTTATACTTGTTCATAAATGTTCATAATTTTTTTTTTTGTATTTGTTCATATTAAAATTGATACTTGTTCATAATTTAATTTCATTTGTTTACTTTTACTTTTACTTGTTCATATTAAAATTGATACTTGTCATAAATGTATATTATACATATTCACTTTTCCTTACTTTTAATTTTTTTTTTCTTTACACTTTCTAACTTTTTCTTTAATCCATTAACTTTAATTTTATTCCATAAACTTTTTCTTTATTCCTTTAACTTTAAATTTATTCATTAACTTTTTATTCCACTAACTTTTTATTCCATTAACTTTTTATTCCATTAACTTTTATTCCATTAACTTTATTCCATTAACCTTTTATTCCACTAACTTTTTATTCCATTAACTTTTTATTCCATTAACTTTTTATTCCATTAATTTTATTCCATTAACTTTTTATTCCACTAACTTTTTATTCCATTAACTTTATTTCATTAACTTTTTATTCCATTAACTTTTTTATTACACTTATTTTATTCTTATGTAATTATTTATTTGGTTATGTCTTGATAAAATTTAAATTTAAATTTAAAAAAAAAATCAAAGTAAATAAAAAATTTTAAAAAAAAATCTTATCTTAGCTTTATGTTAGTGTTAATTCATACTTGTAAATAAATGTTGTATATATGTTACTTGTTACCTTTTATACTTGTTCATAAATTGTTCATAACTTTTATATTTTATAATATACATACATACTTGTTCATAATAGACTTTCATTTATGTTTGTTTATAATTCTCTTACTTGTTATATTATTCTTATTCATACTTGTACATAATGTTCATTCTTTTTAAATGTTCATAAATGCTTATGGTAATTATTCACTTTTCCTTATTTTTATTTTTATATTGTTTTTGTAAATAAAAAAAAAGCATAAAATTCGTAAAAAAAAAAAATTTCTTCATTTATTTATTTTTTTTAAATTCCGAAAAAAACATAAATTTTAAAAAATAATAAATTTAAATTTCTTATCTTCACTTTGTGTTAGTGTAAATCTCAATGGTTAAATAAATCTTATACATATATTAGTTTGTTAATGAGAATTTGTTTTGTAAATATCATTACTTGTGAATGAAATCATACTTGTAAATAAATTGTTCATACTTGTATAAATTGTTCATATGTAATTGTCATGTTATATTTGTAAATTGTGCATAAAAACATACTTGTAAATAGTTATTGCATTCATGCATCAGTCTCGGCTATATGTAGATCACTTGTGTTTTGAAATTTAGATTTTGATCTTTATCGGCGAAGACTCTTTTGTTAACTCTCACTCACGGTGATTGTTAACACTTGAGTCATCTTAATTCCTCTGGAGTAAGAAATTTTTGAGGGTGATGTCTAGGACAAGAGACGGTACTCATAACGGGTTTTGGGTCTAAGAAAGGGACATCAATGGAGTTTAAGCCTCGGGACGTCTTGAAATTAGCTCTGCCTCTTATGTGTATTCTTTCTAACCTGGTCACCTTTGAACTTGCCCAAACAGTTGAATTAATCCAAGATATTTACTTGGGCCGCACGGACGTATAAGTCTCCATCTAAACTTTGAAGCTATGTGAACCATATATATCTTTGACTTCCCCCGACATGTAAATATTGTTTATATCTTAATTTACATTATTTGTCATGACAAAGTTAACTTGCATTTTTAGTTTAACTAACTTGCATCTTTCATTCTAACTTGCATTTCATCTTTCATTTAACTTGCATTTTTAACTTCACTTGCATATTTAGTTTAACTTGCATTGCACTCTTCCTCTAACTTACATCTTTAACTCACATTGCATCCTTAACTTTAATTTGCATATCTAACTTGCATTCTTAATTAACGTACATCTCTGACTAACTAACTTGCATCTCTGTCTAGGCTGGATGGACGTTAAACTTCAAGCGCTTGTTGGGAGGCAACCCAATGTGTTCCCGGGATGTGAAGGAGTCATCAATACAGATTTGCTATCCTCTACCCTTCACTCTCTTTTATTTTGTTTATTTAATGTTTTCCTATTATTTTCGTAAATCATCTTCCTTACTTTGATTCTATGTTTAATTACTTCGTATTTTCCTACATTGAGGACAATGTAGAATTTAAGTGTGGGGGAATGGTTTACAATTTTAATTGTTCAAAAAAAAAACAAAAAAAAAATTGAAAAAAATTATAAAAAAAAAGGGTGAAAAAAATGAAAAAAAAAATATTATTGTTTTTTTTTTTTGAATCTTTTTGTTTTAACTTAGTATTTTTATGAGTCTTAAGTTGCCATTTAACTTGTCAATGATATAAATGAACGGAAATGAATATGTTATGACCATAAAGATAATCACTACAACTTGAATTTGTTTGTTAATATTTTGTGATTAAGTGTTATAACTTGAAGATAATGCATGTAAATTGGTACATAAACGAGCATAATAAGATAAGTATGAATCATATGAACCTTATGTGAGCTTTAGAACCTTATATACATCTTTGATGAGTGATTCATAAGTTCTTTGTTTAAATTGATATACATATGCCTCATAACTGCTTGCCATAGCTTTTAATGAACTCTAGAGTACTAGAACTTATTCTATGTGATTTTCAAAGCTTTTAAGTCAATAAACTCTCTGATTTTGGAAATGATTAAGGCATTAGGGTTAACACCACAAATTCAAACATCCATGTTCCCTATTTTGTGCGCACAAGTTGCGACCCCCTTAGTTTTAACCCTTTTGAGCCCACATTAAGCCTTTCTTTCATCACCATGATTATCTAAACACTTGAGCTTAGTATAGACATCCTTTACCCTTGTTCCAAGAACTCGGTTGAAGATATAAAGATTGTGTAAGGAGAAAATAATGATGTTGAAAAGACTTTTATGTGAATTATTTGGATTTACCGACTCAAGTTTTGTTGTATTGTTGACACATGTTATTACCTTGATATAAAAAAAAAACCAAAAAATCAAAAAATCAAAAAGAAAAAAAAAGAAGAAAAAAAAAGAGAAAAAAAAAAGTTGAGTCTCGATCAAGGTAATAAGGTTTGGTTATGTAATGTTTGAGTTAAGTCCCTTACATCTGTAAATCCGACACAAAGAATGATTGTGAGGCCCAACATGATGGAATTAGGCCTATGTTCGAAAGGATGGATTACTGACATCATTGCACTAAGGTTGGGAAGCTATGATACGTTTTGGGAGTCTATTGAGTCTTGGAACGAATTGAGCACCACTTGTCCTATATATTCCTTGCCTCTAAACTTAGCCCCATTACAACCTTCGTAAAGACCTTATGATCCTGAAGATGGTAAATTTTGATTAGTTGAGTTAATCACTTGAGTAAGCTTATGGTTTTGGTTCATTTGCGCAAGTATGTGTTGTTTTTATCTTGAGGTGTTTGTTTGAGATTTTGCAAAAGTACTTCATTTCGATTATGTGAATATTTCTCACATACTTTGAGTGCAAACACAAACCCTTACAAAGTTGAGTGAATTTATTAGTGCATATCCTTGTGAGTTGATTCATACTTGTTTTATTCATGTTGAGATCCATTTCACCATATTTACTCCTTATCATACTTGTTGAAGCATTTTGTTACAATGTATTAACTCTTAAATTCCATATGCTTAAACGCTTTAAGTGAAAATCTTTTATGCCATGATTGTAATAATGAAATATTGAGACAAATGGTTAAAGGTTACTTGTTTTGAATTCGTAGTTTAATTTTAGTATTTGCTAGGGACTAGCAAAGTTTAAGTGTGGGGGTATTTGATAGGTCATCAAATAAGCATTATTTTATATTATTTTATACCCTTTATACTTAGCTTTTAATATTAAAATAATAAATAATTAGATAAATTAATTTATTTTGTGTTATTTTTGTTTAAATAAATAAAGTTTGTAATTTGGAGTATTTTGGCGAAAGAATCGTCTCGATCGGAATTTTAACGAAAATATTATGGACGACTTTCGGTGAAATGTTACTAAATTAATTAAACTAATTGATTATTATTTGTTTTGGCAGCCCAAACCCAAGTTACAAACCCAGCCCAGCCCACATCGCCGCGCAGCCCAGAACTGAAGCCCAGCGCGTCAGCCCGTTCAGCCCAGCAGCCTAGAATCCCGTTCGGTGTGCGTCTGCCGTCTGCTTCCCTTCTCCTCAGCGCGCGCCCGCCGAATCCGGATTCCTATTTTCAGCAGCTGCCCGCTGAAGCTTCAGTCTTCTTTTCCAGCAAAGGTTGTCGGCCACGCCTCCACTTTCCAGCTCCCTCTGACCGAATCTCCATCCTTTTTCCAGCTGATTTCTGCCATCCACCAAACAGCATTATTTAATATGCTTTCTTTGCTGTTTTTTTAAGCTTTTCCCTTGTTTTTTTTTACATTTTTTCCCCACAAACACCACCCAATCTCATCATTTCACTTTTTATATTTTTATTGTAACTTTTATTTGTTTTTATGTATTTTTTTAGAGTGTAATTAGTTTTTCCCCCCTATAAATAGGGGTTCAATTCTTGTATTTGGGGAGTCCCCCATTAGCTCCATTTCTTCCATTTTGCTTAGTTTTTAGTTCTCTTCTTTTAGTTCTTTTGTTTCTCTCTTTTGAGAGACATTTTTGGGGACCATTTTAACTTCTTGTAGATTTTCTTATTAATTAGTTTCCTTTTAATTCTTATTCTTAATTTATGTTATTTTTATTTTTCTTAATTTCATTTCCTCTTTACTTTGTTCTTGTGATATTTGTTTGAGATCTCTTAAACACATTTTTATGCTTTCCTTAAGAAATACCTAGGCCAAGTAATTCTAAGGCAATTCAAGAGTTTTAAGACCGAATTCCTCGTATTTCTTCTTCCATCTTCACAAGTGTCCTGCCGCTGTTCGGTGATTCTTGTGAAAATCCATACTTCTCTACTTAAATTCTTGTTATTGTTATTGGTTTTACTTATAATTCAATATATGTGTTGGTATTTTCTTTCTAACATTTGTAAGTAAGAATGCAATCTCCATGTGTTTTACTTTTTGAGTTTCTTTACTTCATATGTTTTAGTACTTAAACTTCAATTCGAAACTAAATGTTGATCCTGTAACGACCCGTCCCAAATTTCATGGTTAGATTTGTGACTAATCACGATTAGTGAGGCTAATCCGTGATTAGTAGAGCGAAATCGGACGAACGATGCGAAATGACCGTTTTGCCCCTGGTGGTGGCAAAACGTTGACTTTTCATTCGGGCGGTCAAATGGACTTTGACCGATGACCGTGACGTAGTTCGTGACGTCACGAGTTCATAGACAGGTGGCACGTTCAATTCCGACGTTCGAGGAGGAAGTTATGACGTTCGGAAGTTTAGGGGCATTTTGGTAATTTGGGTGAATAGTAGGTCAAAAGTTGACTTTTTGACCGGGAGGTCCGATGGCCGAGGGCCGAAGACCGTTACGTAGATAGGGACGATACGAATCCGTAGACAGGCGGCACGTCGAATTCGGACGTTCGACGACGAAGTTACGGTTCACGGAAGTTCCCGGTTACTATTCACGACGGCACGTTTTACGAGACAAAAAGTGCAGTTTGTCTTTAGTGGATCCAGTTACTTTTCAGCAACCAATGGATGAGTGACACTTGTCACCCATCCACTGGCCAACCTCACCCACTCATGCACCAAAACACTCAACCGTGCATCCAGTTTTCCATTTTCCTCCAACCATTTCCCGATCCCATTCCTCTCATCTGTGCGACCCCAAACATCCAACCCTCACCCTATGATCATGACAGAGAGACCAGAGAGGAGGAAGAAGACCGGATGGAGGTGGCTGGACGGCTGGAACCGCCGTGGGCGGTGGCTGGAGACCCAAACCCGAACGGTTACCCGGTTAGGCCCAAATCTCCCATTTTGTCGATTTTTACATTATGGATCGTTTTGGTTGATTAGGGAATGTTTGTTAGCTTGTTTAGGGTGTATAGAGATGGTTTTGAACGGGGGTTGACGGCTGTGACGCCTGGGGACGAAATCGGAAAACAGGGCCGTGGGGGGTTAATTTTTAGGGATCGATTTAGGGGGTTTTAGCTTGTTTGGTTAATTGGGTTAGATAGGAAACTTGAAAATAGGAATGTAGGAATTAAAATGGAAGAAAACGGACAAAAAATGAGGGAGTCGGAGGCCTGGACCGGTTACGCCGGTCCAGTTGCAGAGGTTGGACCGGACCGGGCCGGTCGGACCGGTTCGATCGAAGGAAGGGGATGCACTGTAGCGGCGCGTGGCTCCCACGCGCAGCCACTTCAGGCGGCGCGTGCGGGCGCGTGCTAGGGTATTTGGGGATGGTTCCAACATACGAAATCATCTATTCGATGTAACGAACATTTTGGGACTGGTTTCGTGTCGATCGGACACCGTCTCGATATGTTTCGGGGCATCGGAAGGTTTAGGTTCGGGATTAAAAATAGTTAAAAATACGGGAAAATTACGGGGCTTTGGTAGGAGGTTAATTAAGTAGTTAGTAACCTTCTATTACGATTTGGACAGGTTTGGGAGTCCCGGTGACGGTGATCGGCTCGGGGAGCCGTATGGCACGCAAATCGAGGCGGCAGCTCGGACGGTCTGTGAGTGGACCTTGTTTTCTAAATTGGTGCATGCATAAATGTTTATTATATGTTTTATTACTTGTTTGATGATGCCATGGGTGCATTTATATGTGGTTACGTATAAGCACGTATTTCGAGGTTTCGGCCTTATACGGTGCTTATACGGGTCTGTATTTCTTTATTTATTTAAATGAACTGAATTTGGATTTCAAAATGATAAACTCGGGTATGAGACCCATTTGGTTTTGTCTCGGGCATATGACCTCAGATTCCGGGCACGGTGCCCAGTTGGTGTCCTATGTTCGGGTACGAGACCCAGTCACTTTACGGTTTTGATTTCAGGTCAGGGAACCTTAAATGGATTCCCAGGTTCATGACGGTTTATGGGAACCGGCATGAACCCTTGTTATGGTATTATGGTTCATGACGGTTTATGGGAACCGGCATGAACCCTTGTTGGTTATTACGGTACATGACGGTTTATGGGAACCAGCATGTTACCTGATTATGGGTATTATGGATTCATGACGGTTCAGGGGAACCGGTCATGAATGTTTATGTTATGTATATATATGTTCGTCTACCTTCCTTTACATGTTCTACTATCTCCTCCGGGGAGGGTCGTTGACCTGGGTGGACCCCGGAGTAGTCACGGAGCACCGACTGAGTGGAGTCACCCCCTAGTTGGGTTCCTTACTCTCAGGAAGGCTATGATTACTATTACCTCGGGTAGGGTCAGTGGTCTGCGGACATTGATCTTGACTTTGAGATGACTCGGATTGAGACCCGGGTAGCGCGCGCGTAGCTTTGGATACCGTGACAGGATTGGTTGTGTGACTTATATATATGTATGTGATGTATATATGATATGTGGTGTGTACAGGTGTGCACAGGATTTGAGCAGTGGCTCGTGTACTTGGTTTCTTTATGGTTTTGGGGCCGAGTCCCTTATGGATTTGGGCTGTGGCCCGTATGGTCGTTTTCATTGTGGTCCTTTCGACCTTGGTTTATATATGCTTTGGGCTTAGTCCCACATATGGTTTGTTTATGGATAAATGGTTTTCGAATGCATGCATGCTTTTTAGTGGAGGGTACAAATGTCTTATGAAATGTTTTATAAACTTTTGTTTTGTCCACTCACAGTTTTTAATGTTTTGACTGCCCTTCAGGTTGACATCGGATGTGGACTGTAGCAGAGATCGAGATATCACATGCCTCCTCCGGATCCTGGCGTACTCTGATAGCCCAGGAGGGCAAAGGTCGGAAATATCCCTTGTCTGACACTTCGTGTCAGACGGGAGCAGGGTCATCCCGCACTAATCCCGAGGGGATTGGGATGGGTCCTGTCAGATCCGCTGTTCGGGGCATTTAGAATAGAGTTGAGGAGATTTAATGTTTGATCGTTGTTCGGCGCATTAAATCACTTACTTAAGGTGGATCATATTGTAAGTAATAATCCGCTGTTCGGTGCATTTATAATATGAAAAATGTATGCATGTATTTGAGATGATTAAGGTATGATTTCGTGATTGGTTCAATATGAGCATGATGTTAGAGTGTTGGTAAAAATATGTGTTTGAAGAAAGTTCACTAGTACAAAGGTTAAAGTAGAAATAAAATTAAGTATTTAATTATTTTTACTTGTTTTCTTTATTTTATATTTACAACTCTTTTCAAAACTCCCCTTTTCAATTCTTTATTCTTTATTCTTTTATTCTTTTATTCTTTTATTCTTCTTTTCTACTTTTAGTTTATTATTCTTTGATTCTTTCATCTCTTTATTCTTTTATTCTTTAATACTTTTAGTTTATTATTCTTTGATTAATTAATTCTTTAATTCTTTAATTCATTAATTCTTTAATTTGTTAATTCTTTTATTATTTAATTATTTAATTCATTAATTTATTCATTATTCATTTATTCATTACTCTTTCTCACTAACACATTATCAATGTTCCCTAATTTCCCCGGTTAAGAACGATCCCTATTTACCAATACTACATCTACACAAAAAGGGTTTAAATTGCACAACACTCACATTACGTGTTTAATTTAATGCGTAGTTTGGGCGTAGTCAAATAGCCTCGGAAACAAAGATCTTCGGGAACCCGCACAAAAGATGATCCGCGTGGACACCATCATTGTCGAGTCCAAGTTATAGGGAACAACCAAGAAACTGAATCAGTGACCAAGTCATCATCAAAGGCACAAAGTTTGAGATCAAAATTCGTCTCAATGCCTACTTTACTCACATAGTATCTTCCAATAAGATTCAAGATGTTTCGTCCCAACATCTAATGAAATTGTCTTATCGCCTACACCTTTGTTTAGAAAGCATACCAAGCCTTTGTCACGCAAAGCACCCGAGTCTTCGCCACGTGAAGCACTCTAAGCCATCGTCACGCGAAGCACTCTAAGCCTTTGCCAAGCAAAGCACCCGAGTCTTCGCTATGCGAAGCACTCCAAGCCTTCGCCCCGCGAAGCACTTCAAGCCTCTGTCCAGCGAAGCACTCCAAGCCTTCGCCCAGCGAAGCACTCAAGTCTTCACCCCGCGAAGCACCTCGAGCCTTCGTCACCTGAAGCACTCAAAGCCTTCGCTATGCGAAGCATACTAAGCCTTCGCCATGCGAAGCACTCCAAGCCTTCACCATGCGAAGCACTCCAAGCCTTCGCCCTGCTAAGCACTCTAAGTCTTCGCCCCGCGAAGCACTCCAAGCCTTCGCCATGCAAAGCACTCCAAGCCTTCGTCATGCAAAGCACTCCAAGCCTTCGCCATACGAAGCACTCAAAGCCTTCACCATGCGAGGAACTCAAAGTTTTTGCCACGCAAAGCACAACAAGTCTTCACCATGCGGACCACGCCACGACATCACCACGCGAAGCGCTCAAGGCTCGTCTCAGAGAGGCACATGAAACCATCCAAGAACATGACTTGATAGAGTCGGAAAGCTACTAAAAAATGCTTCCAACCCCACCAAGAGGGGCAACCACTAGGCCATGACAAACAGTGGGCAAATGTTTTAACATGCGAAGTCCAATTCTGCATTTCAGTGCACGGGATCGAAATTTATTCGATCATAGCTCACTCAATTGTGCTCACCCTCACATGAACTTGATGGCCCTAAAAATATACGGAATTCATCTTTCCAACTCCGTTGACCTCACTCAATTCCGAGATGTGACGAGTTCCCATCGAACGTTTTTGTACACGAAGGTCAACTGCACGTACCAGCGCACGAGTACGAAGTTCATTCAGTCATAGACCACTGAATTCTGATCACCCTGACGCGAGGTTGATGGATTTATAAAGCTATGGAATTCAGCTTTACGACTCCATTTATCTCACTCAATTCCAAGTTGTGACGAGTTCCCAGCGAACGTTTTTGCACACAAAGGTCAACTGCATGAATCAGCGCACGAGCACAAGATTCGACCAATCCTACAAGGCTCAATTCGGATCGTCTTGGAACAAGCTTTGTGGAATTAGAAAGGTATGGAACTCAGCTTTCCAACCCCACCAACGGGACTCAATTCAGAGTTAAAACGAAGTTAGAAGACCAAATTTAATACACAAAGGTCAAATCTGCCGAAAATCACAAAACATTAAAAAAAAAAGTGGAAGGCTTCTATTAATGAAAATTAAAGAAGTTGGCAATTCACAAGTTGAATGATCAAATATGTATTCAATGCTAAGATCAAGCCACGGGCTAAGAAGGATCATGAAGCTCATCACCAGAAACGGCACGACCTCAGAGTCTCTCCGTCAACCCATGAGCAAGCCTTGGAGGCCTTCAATCATCCCATTGTGAACTTCCAGTGACACATCGTCCATGACCTTTTTCAAATAGTGGGGGAAACCTCCTCAACATCGCCTAATTGGCATAGTTGGCTTCACAAAAGCGACTCCACCACTGCTTGACCCGACGAAAGCTACAAAGCAGCTTGACTTTCAACTCCAAGATGAAACAATGGTTTGGTGTCATGTGTCTTCACGCCGCATAGCTTCAGCGTCTAGACGATGGCATCTTCAAGCTCTCTTCCTTCAATTAGGCGATGATTTACGATATCTCGAGATTTGCAGGGGGTATGATCGATCCTACATTCTATGTTCTGCCTTGCTACACCCCATTCTGAGCTCAACAAGGTCTTGAAGATCAAGTCTCTGGAAAGTCATCCGTCATCCAAGGAAACTCCTTAGAAAGCTTCAGTTACTTTATGGCACCACATGAACTTTGCCTCGCGTCATGGGAAGCCTTGCTTCGAAGATGAAGCAAATCTCGCTTTTTAGCTGCAACACATATTGCCTCGCATCTGGAACAAGACTCATGCTGGGTTGTGACACGTCGCACTCCAAGTGATGGGACTCATCGCCTCGCACTTGCATATCTTGCCTTATAGTTGCACCATGCATAGCCTCACACTTGTAACATTCCTCGCCTCGCACTTGCAGTATCCCTCGCCTGGCACTTGCATCATTCCTCGCCTCGCACTTGCAGCATTCCTCGCCTCGCACTCGCAGCATGTCTCGCCTTGTAGTTGCACTCTGCTGCACCTCGCGTCGCACTCTGCTGCACCTCGCGTCGCACTCCGTTGTACCTTGCTCCCAATCTGCTGCACCTCGAATCGCACACTACTGCACCTCGCGCCTTGCACTTTACTGCATCTCGCGTCTTGCACTCTGCTGTACCTCGCGTCGCACTCTGCTGCACCTCACGCCGCACTCTGTTGCACCTCACGCCGCACTCTACTGCACCTCGTGTCGCACTCCGTTGCACCTTGCTCCCAATCTGCTGCACCTCGAATCGCACACTACTGCACCTCGCGCCTTGCACTCTGGTGCACCTCGCGCCTTGCACTTTACTGCATCTCGCGCCTTGCACTCTGCTGCACCTCACGCCGCACTCTGCTGCACCTCACGCCGCACTTGTAGCAAGTCTTGCCTTGTGGTTGCACCATGCATCGTCTTGCACTCTGCTGCACCCCGCTTGGCACTCTGCTGCACCTCACGTTGCATTCTGCTGCATTTCACCTGTCGGAAGCTCCAACAAGTCCCGGACATGCCACCAGATGGTACTCCACAAAATGAGTTCTTTAAGACTACACCAGAAGTATGCCTTCATACATCTTGAAATGGCTGTCTCAAAGAGTAGAGCTCACCACCGCTTGAATCGTTGCAATCGTACGTCCACAGCTCTCAAAATCTATAAAATATCGAAACTAAACAAAAGAAAAAATAATATATTAAACTAATATTATATATATATATATATATTATACCTACAAATTATAGCTTTTATTAGCCCTGGACATGGTTCGGTATGGTTCGGTATGGATGTGATACCGGAACCGTACCAAATAATTTTAACCGATTTGGTACGGTATGGTATTTCTAAATATAAAATTGATACCGTACCGTACCGTATCAATTATATTCGGTACAGTTTCAGTTTTGAAGTAAAATTCATAATTTAATTTATTTATTACTTGATTCAATGTTTAAAAACAATATTTTGATAAAATTCAGAAATTAGGACTCTTGTTGGGTAACAAATATTGTTCAATATGTATAGAAAATTCATAACCCAATCAATTTCAATACATCAACTAAAATTAACAATATTAACTAAAAAACCCTAACAAACAATTAAATCCATCAACTAAAAAACTCTTAAAATAATATTTAATCTATAAACTAAATTAATATACAATTAAATCAATTATAAGCTATTAGATTATTAGGGGTTTTTCATGGTTGAATTTAATTTAATTTTTAATTAATTAAAAAATTAAAATCGGTTCGGTTTCGGTATGAGACTGTATTCCGTAACATCGAAACCGATCCTGTACCGATTTAAACCGGTACGGTATCGGTACGGTACCGATCATCCTTTCGATTTTACTATTCGGTTTGGTATGATATATGACAGGATGGTTTCGGTATTTCGGGACAATATGCCCACCCCTAACTTTTATGGAAAGTAGCTTTTATGGAAAGCTAACGGCAAAGAAAAACAAAAAATACAAAAGCAAAGTGCTTTGCTAGGCGAAGAACAAAAAAAAAATAGACAAGCTATCAATTGATAGCAGCTGAAAAAAAAAAATGTTTGCAAAAGCTGCGGCGCAATTCCCCCTCTGTCTGCTCCAGCACTTCCTTCTTCCCGCGCACTTCATCCAGCCATCCTATTCCACCTCTCACGCATACCACGCCCCCGCACTGCTCTTACCGACACAAACCCTGCCGGGTTGTGCGATTTCCCACTGATGTGCCTCTTGTACATGAACAAAATAAAACGACTGATATAGAAAAATCAAAAGGAGCCTCTACCTCAACGAGACGGCGGGCTAGGATTTTCTTCACCGTCAACCTCCTTCAACAATACAATAATATTAGGGTTTGTTTTTTCTTTGTAAAAATAAGAGTTACATACTCTCATTTAAATAAAGATAATTAAGCAAATCCTAATAGTTAATTGGGCTTGCAAAACCAACTCAAGACAGGACTACAAGCCCAGAGAATTCCTTTTTGGGACAAGATCAAAGTCAATCTCCAGCTACATCCGGGAAAGAGAAGTCCTACTCCTATACAAAATATTAAGACGTGATTTACTTGAACCACAAGGAGACTACATCCCTTAGGATTCCTCGAATTCCTAAGCGATGTGGGGGCATTTGTGGAACCATAAATTACCGGAATATTGTAGAGCTGCCACGTGACCAACAATTTCCATAATGCCAATATTACCCTTGGTAAGATTGACAACGACACGTTACGATCTCCACATTAATTCAATATATTTATTAGCTAAATATATTAATTAATCAGATCAATGCCGATAATAAATAACTTCTCATCGAATTATTTATTCATTAATAAATAAGTGATTACACTCAATAGAATTACTTATTTAATACTTTCTTCTTCAACCAATCAGACGCTCCGGTGACTTTCAAGGTTTCACTATAAATAGAAGATATCATTTCACTTCTAAAAGTAATCAAAACTCCTGCAAACTCTCTGTCGGTTTATTCTCTCAGAAAACTGACTTAAGCATCGGAGCGTTTACGGTTGAACCACCCCCTTCCCCCCCGGATTCAACTTTAACCCCGTTTGATTTTCGTTTTTGTGTGTAGGGATCGAGAAGGAATTTTATGAGACTGGACGATTTCTGCATCAACAATTCCTTTTTAATATATAATGGGTGGTAGATATATACTAATAAAATCCATAGAAATACTTTGAAATCATAAAATACTTTTAAAACTTAATGAAACCCAATAGATTTTTGAAACCTACCGAAAGCTATTAAAATTAGGGGTGGACACGGTGCGATTTGATGCAGATATTGGTAATATTCAAATCCAAACTGTTTAAAATTTTAACGGTTCGATAAAGTTTGGATTTTCAAAAATTAGAAATGAAACTGTTTCGATCCAAACCGTTACTAACGGTTCGGTTTGGATCGAAACGATTTGAAACCGTTTAGACATTAAAAAACAGTAAGTATATTAAAAAACAGTAAGGATATTAAAAAAACAACAACTATATTAAAAAAATAAAAAATTTATTAAAAACAGTAAAAATATTAAAAAACAATAACTATATTAAAAAACAGCAAGCATATTAAAAAATAGCAAGTATATTAAAAAAACAGCAAAAATATTAAAAAAAACAACAAGAATATTTTTTTTTAAATAAGGATACAAAAAAGAATAATTGATACTCAAAATTTTGTATATTAATTTTGCTGAAAATTGGATTGCAAACATTACCAATATTTTAAGATTTAGCAAACAAATATTTCCACTTAATAATATTTTATTATACTTTTATCTAAGTATACATATGTTTATCTAGGTATATTTGAGTATATATATATTTTTGTATTAATAATAGATTTAAAAATTAATAAAAATTAGTATATTTTTAATGGTCTAGTTTGAATTTAACGGATTTTCAAAATAAAAATTTAAATCAAAATTATTATTAACGGAACGGTTTAGATTCTGAAATCGTTTGAATTTTATTCGATTAAATTTAAAATATTAAATAAACAATGATTTAAAACAGATAAATTAATAATTTTAATGAATTTGTGCCGCCAGTAATTAAAACTAGGGAAAATTGTTGCTATAGTCCTTGAATTTTACCCTAATGTTAACTATAGTCCCTAAACTTCATTATTAGTAGCAAAAGTCCCTAACAA